>VZRV01009270.1:560883-690434 GCA_013398115.1 Falcunculus frontatus
TGCGGCCGCGGGGCCGGGCCCGCCTCCCGGCCCGGGGCGGGGCCCGAGGAAGTGACTTCAGCCGGCGGCGGCGGCGGCGGCGGCNTCCTGCCCGCCGCGGGGGCCGCTCCCCTCTGCACCGTGGCCCCGCAGCAGCAGCAGCAGCCGTCGCCCGACATGAAGAGCTACCTGTGGTCGCGCTACAAGGAGGCCAAGAGGGTCACCAAGGGTGAGCGGCGCCCGCGGGCGGCAGCGGCGCGGCTCTCCTTCAGCGGGCCGGAGGGAACGGATCCGTGGTGGCGGCTGGGAGCGGAGCAAGGGCGAAGCCTGTGGGGGCAGCGGGAAGGGTCCGGGGGGCGAGGCGCGGGTCCGTCCCGCAGCGGCTCCGGCGTCCATGTGCTCTGCGCTCCCGTGGTGTGCCCGGGGCCGAACCGGGAGCGCGGGGACACCCTCAGCCGGTGTGTCCTGGGGGTCGGACACCGGGGACACGGGCTGTCGGGGCGGCTGCCCCTTCATCCTCCCCTCGGAGGGAGGGCTGAGCCCGTCACACCATCGCCCGTCCGGGGCCGCGGCTGTTCGGAGCGCCTTTGGTACAGCGCGGCTTGGGCCGGGCAGAGCGGCAGCTTTTGGAGGTGTGTTGCGTGTGGAGGAGCAAATGTAGAAAGAATATCGAGAAGTTAGTCATCTCATTGATGACTATTACATATATACACGGCTATTCTGAAATAGGCTGCTCTTCCAAAAAGTTAAAATGTTGTGAAGTTTTGGGTGACTCTCTTCATTTTGCCTGTGGTTCCATTCTCACACTGTGTGAGGCATTATAAAATGCTCATGGTACATACGTGACCCTAGGAAGCCCTGTTCTTCAGCCTATCCAGACAAAAAGCTGGGGGAGAAACGCTTTCTTGCTTCTGCCCTTGCTCCGCTGGGAAGAGTATTACCAAGATAATATTTGCTTGAATAGGTGGTCTTTTCTGAAAGCTGAAAGAAAAAGAGGCAGAGTGTGTTCCACAATACCAAATGGAAGAGCATGTCCTGTAGTGGCAGCGGATAATGCTTTAGATTGCGTGTTTTGTTTTTAAAGAAAGAAATTACTGTGTTATCGTGCACTTAGGAGTCTTCGATGTGAACTGGGACTTCACGATGCTGGGTGGAAACAAAGCATTTGTGAATGTAAAATAGCGTCAGCATTTCAGAAGTGAAATTAAAAGCCGTGTTAGTGATCTCAAGAGAGGTCTGTGGGCTTTGGAGGGTGAGATAAGGGATAGGAAGAAGAGAAGTGCCTTTTTTTTCGAATCTGTTTTTTCTTTTCCTGTTTTTGGAATTAACTTTCTCTTGTTCTAAACCACACCCAATTAATACTTAAGAGCTGGGGTAGGGTAGTGTTGTGAGAAAATAAGTTGGTCAGTGGGTGTGAGTTGGCAAAAGATGAGGCAACTGCTTCTAGACTATTTCAGACTATTATATTACAACCTAAGTCACCCAATGGCTTCAAGTATATGACATTTCAGTTAGTTACGATGTTGAGATGACAAAGCTCTCCTGCTTTCTGACCCAAGGTTTATAGCACTTTTGATGCTGTCTGCTGGCTAGAATGTCTAATAGCTGCAGACTGTTTATACTGTCTGTATGCAGACAGCCACCAGTCAAGCTATTTTTCAGCTGAACTATCTTTTTATCTATATATAGCTACATAAATATCTTTATTTTTAAAACAAGTGTTGACTCACCAATCTGCACAATTGACATTTGAAAACAATACTTTATTATACAAAAATGGGTGTTGTAATGTGATTTTGGAAGTTCTTTAAAAACTGTGCTTATGACTTCAAGTTAATTGAATGCTCCATGGCCCTTTCTATGGAGTAGGAGTATTTGCCTTAACCATAGCACGTCAAATTGCATTTGACTTGATTGCTGGGCTTTATTTGAAGTTTGGAATTAAACTCTGTGAATTTGCTTTTCTTCTGGTCTTAAAAATTAGAAGACTTGGGTGTCTGCATCTGGAGTCCCCACACCTACCTGCCTTGTTGAGATGTTTTCAGTGGTGGAGCACGTAGGGATCTGTCCTCAGAGCTGAAGGTGTTGAGAGAAGCTTCATCAATTCCTTCTAGACCTATGTAGAAAGTAACCAAACAAAGCATATTCCCTTTAAACTCACCTTTCCAAGCACAGATTTAAGATGAATGTTCCCATTTTTTTTCCACTAGTAGGGAAGTCTGGAGTATAAAGACAGTATATGAGAAGGGAAGGAAGGAAGGAAAACATGCTTATGTTTTATGCTGCCAGGAGAGTAGTATTTAACCTCCTAATGTTGCTCTTTCAAGTTTTCTAAACAAGAAATATAAACACTCTAATGTTTAGTACTGATACTGGTGTTGGTCCTAAAGTAACTTAATATATTACACTTTTAACTTCTTTTATACCTTTCCATCAAATATCAACAGAAGCATACCCTTAAAATGGAAGTGGTTTACACACTGTGTGTGTGTCTGTGTAGAAAATAAGCAGAATATTTTTGGTTTTCTGGTTTTCTAGGAATTTAATAAGCACAGCAATGTGTATGTAATAGTTGTTATGTACACAGTCACATAAAGTTTACTCATGTGAGTTGAAATTGAGTAATATGGTAACCTTGAAATGGTGAAGCAAAAATTAAAGCAATATCAAATTAAAACAATATTAGTTCTGCTTCAGGGGCAGGAGCTGGACCAAGTAAAGGGAGGGGAAGACAAGGCTCCTAGAGTAGTAGTAATAATAATATAACAATGTTCTTCAACTCCAAATTCATTTTCAAAAACATTAGGAAATGTGTTAACTGAGTTAGCAAAAAATTACATCTGGTGTTCTCTGATAAGGAAGATGCCAAAATGCATCTTCTCTTCAAACTTGGACTGCAGAGAAAAGTGTGCTTTGAATAAAAACTATGGATCACCAAGACAAGTTAGGGACAGCATGTTCAATATCATCATATTGTTAAAGATTAGCTGGTTAGTGTGAATTAGTTTGATAGTTTCCATCATCATTTATCAGTATTTAGCAATTGCTAATGGATTTCTATGTCTTTATTTAAATAAAACTGCAAGGCTGGTATAACTTTTTTTTTCCTCTCCCCTGTTCACAGAGTTGGTTCCTTCAATTATGAGTAACATGCTGAATCCAGATGCTATTTTTTCAAACAATGAAATGAGCCTGTCAGACATTGAAATTTATGGGTTTGATTATGACTACACCTTGGTCTTTTATTCTAAACACCTGCACACTCTCATATTCAATGCAGCTCGAGATCTTCTTATTAATGAGCATCGGGTAAGTAAAATTAATGGAATGACAATAAATTTATGAATAAACAGTGTAATAATTTTTGACTGAGAGGCATAAATCATCTTTTCACGCCTCAGTCCTAGCTTGGCTCCCTTATAGCACATTTTGTACAACAGCTACACATGCACAACAGAGCCCTGTTTTATTCTCAGCTGCAGTTTTGAGCAGAGAACAGTCTGTTAAGGAATAGAGTTATATTTGTCTTATCTTTTAATGGGGGCATGAGGTTTGTTGTTTGTTCCTGATTATCATTTATTGGAGTCACATTAATAAATAAGAAGCTTAAAAGTTACCATTACTGCGTTTTATCCCTTGCTGTGAGTGCAGCAATTAATTTCCCTATGAAATATTTTTAGCTGGGCTTCTTAGCAGGGCTTTGATGGCACTGAGTGCTTGTGAGGTTCTCTGTGTGCACCTGGTGTTTTGGCCGCCTTGGCTGAAGGAGCAGCGTGTGCAGGAATCCTGGACACAAGGAAGTGTTCAGCTCAGAGCACTGCCCTCTTGCCTCTCCAAGCAGTGTTCTTGCATCGGTGACCACTTGACATCCAGGCAGTTTGGAGCTGGTTGTTGTCAAGTTTGGGGATGGGAAAAGTTCCTGCGTGTCAGGAAGTGGAGATTAGTGACTTGGGAAACTGAAGGTATTGCTGGGAGGAAGACTGGATAAAAACCCCCGTGGACTAAAAGAAGCAAAATTAGTTAAACTTGCAGGAAAGTAAAAGACAAAAAGTCCATGGAGTATCTTAATAAAACTGTTTGTGTATTTTTATTCAACCTCAATCCAAATGCGTGGTGTTATTCTACTTTCGTATTTGAATCTAAAGGTTAGGAGCTATATATAAACACCTATAAATATCCTTGGAAGAACAAACAAAACTTCATGGGTGCTGCAAGCATACACAGCTTTATCCCCTTGCAATTTCGGCGTGTCTTGATAGCAATTTCTGTGGGATGTGTAAATATACTTTATTAAAGCTACGTGGTTCTTGGAAAAGCCCATGCTACTGTAGGAGTCAAGATTAATTCTTGTAGGCAAAATTCTACCGGTGTTCTGCCTTTACTATGTGAATGGATTTGGGTAGCAATAGCTTTCCAGTTTGTCTCGGTTAAAATTTCCTGACTTCTACTAAACAAAGCTGTAATTACTTTTTGAGACAGCTTATTGAAATACATTGTCTCCTTTTGGAATTTAGAGGGGCAACAGTTTTTATTGGTGCTATCTCTGTGGCTGCTTATACTGTTAATATTTTTTTTGCCTTTACCGTTAGAAAAACCCCCTCTAGACAGTGTCCATCACGACTGTCACAGTCAACCTAAAAGATGGCAAATTTTGATCATGGCAGTGTGAGGTAATACATCAAAAATCGCAAAATGCAGTGTAGGAAGCAAGGAATTGTCCAAGAGAATAAACATCAATTTAATGCTGATCACGGAGGTGGCAGCAGGTGTTCTATGTAAGCTCTTGCTCCTGGGTTTATTTCTTTCCTGACGCACAGGCCTTGTGCCTTTTTGTCAGGACTTCTGTTTCAGTCCAGTTATGTTTGTCCCTACCAAAAGTGGGGTAAGCAAACAGTACCATTTTTATCATTTCTTTGTTTGGTTTGCAAGGAAGCTTTGTTTTCTGTGCCAGGGTAAGCTCAATCTTTTCTTCGTACGCACTGACGTGTGTCTGGAAAGACAACCTTCTAGCAGAATAAATCGAAGTAGCAAGTCAAGTATGTGGAAATTTGATAAAGTCAGAAATAAATTTCATTGTACATGCTTGATGTGGTTGCTTTGGGGCATGAGCAGTGCATGGTAGTTTTTAGTTGATCACATTTTCTATCATTCCCTGATGATTTCCCTTCTGCTTCACGTTCCCTGACCAAACCTACACCCCTTTCCAACCTGTCTATAGGCTTTTGATGCTGTTCTTCATTCAGATTGGTAGCCTGCCCCACGTTTTCTGGAAGTGGTAGTAGGGATGATAGGACTGTTTTCTTTAACTGTAGGTGCCTGTACTCAGTACAAATGCAATCTACAGCAGTTGCAGAGCAAGTCCTCTTCGGCAAGACAAGAACTTTGGGGGAAAATTGCAGTTTATTTCTTGTGAAAGTAGCTAGAGGCTCTGTTGAAGCTGCATAATGCACTTTTTCCCTGAAGGCTTGTAAATTAGCCATAAATGTATGGAGACTGTTGTAGAGAAGGTGAAAAACAATGTCAGGTTCTAAGGCTGCTGTAACCTGTGGGAGGAAAATGAAGGATTGCCTTCCAGTGGCTTAACCAAAGAAATGATAGTTTTCTCAGGTCTCGTTGAATCCACTGAAGCATTTCCCCCTTTAAAAACAAGTGAACAAAACCTTTAGGCCAAGGCATGCACCTAACACTTCTTTTCATGGCAACATGTGCTTAAAGCAGGACTAAATTACAGTTGACTGAAAATGGGCTTGTACTGAAAAATGTTAGACTACAGCTCACACTGTATAATTGTGTAAGCTACCTACACTACATATAAAGAACCTGAGGGAAGAGTTCATGACAGACATTCGGTTCATGTGCATCTCTAAATAAATTTTTTTTACTGTATTAAGAATGTATTAAGAATATATTAAATTGACTTTTTTGAAGAAGAGGCTAATGTTCAAAGGTAATCACTACAGAGTACCTAGATGTCCAGGTACCAGGGGGGACTTAAATTTAAAACGATGACCTTGGATTTTGGAAAAATGTTTGACTTGTCTTGCACTGTGTACATACATTCCTGCAAATCTCACCAGCCTATCAAAAATTCTCTTAAATGATTAGAGGAAATGAGAAGCATAGAAAACTTAGACTTTTAAAATTTTGCAGAAACAATTTTTATTTGTTTTGATTATGGTTATCAAATCATCGCTCTCTTTTCTTAGTATCCTGCAGAAATAAGAAAATATGATTATGATCCGAATTTTGCCATCAGAGGCCTTCACTATGATGTGCACCGGGTATGTATAAATAACTTTGTGATGAGTTATGTAGTGCAAAGAACCTGGCCAAAGAAAATAAGTAGAGCTTTTAAGCCTTCCAACTTTTCACTCTGCATCGATGTGTAGGGATTTTGTTTCATGTATTTGTCTTTAATAGAAAGCTTTATTATTATTATTAATTATTTTTTTAAGAATAGCTCCTAAGTAGAAAATATTTTGGGCATTTTGTCCTCATGGAGGGTGGGGAAAGACAACTTAGGATGCAACAGGATAAACCTAGGTAAAAGTAATTGGTAAAAGTATTTTGGAAGCTGCGAAGGAAGTTGAAGGGAGAGTGCTCAGGTGTTCTTGAGACAGAAAGGTTGTAGATAGAATTACTTTGATTTTTGTAATTTCATGTCAAATAGATGATGTGATAAAAACTGTTATTTTCTTTTTTTTTTTTGGCCTACAAGGCATTATTAATGAAGATCGATGCTTTTCATTATATTCAGCTGGGAACAGTTTACAGGTGGGTAAAGTTACTTTCTCTCTATAATAACTCTAATATAAAGAGTATATGCTCTTTTTTTTTTTGTTTTGAGTCTTTTAACTGCATTTATTAGTGTACAGCTTGGATTCTTACCAGGAGCTGTGCCCTGATGAGCACAGGCACGAATGAGCATTGCAGCCTTGCTGGAAGGGGTTTTCTTTGCACCTCTGTGTGTACACACAGACGTGTACACATCTACTGCCTGAGCCAGCACAGCTGATTCCCCAGTTCAGCCCTGGGAGACTTGGCAAGCTGGTTGGTCACATAGTGCTGACTCACTTTGTTTCCGGCTGTTAAATTGTGCTGAAAGACATCTAAAAATACCCTGATGACTTCTCTGTCGTTGCTTTCTATGTAAGTAATTGTCACAGAGTGCCTGTTAGCATGACTTTGGTGTGGTTGTGGAGACACTTGAGAGGTCCTGCTGTGTTTGCACAGAGCTTTTAAGTTTGGACACATCAACCAAATCAAACTTGCACCATGCTCAGTACCAGATTTTAAATTAAACCAGAAGCCAGACCACCTTTCTTAAAGTCATGAGACAAAAAGACTTCTACCCAAATTTATTCTGTTGCACTCTTAGTTGTTTTCCACCACCCACCACGAGGACAAAACACCCAAGTTTGGGTCCAGAAGGTGATGTGACCTGGAGATGATGGTTTGCAGCACACCTTCATGCTGTTTCCCCAAACAGGGGTGAGGGGGGGAAAAGAGAGGCTGTGAGGACTGATGTCAAGATGATGTGTAGTTATACAGCTGCACTGTGAGCTGTGTCAAGACTGTGAGGCTTGTGGTAAAAGTCATGTACAGCTTTGCCTAGGCAGTCATCTCTCCACTGTGGTTTTCACGTGTCTATTGTCCTCTGTTGATTCATGTTTAAGTAGCTCCTGATGCACAAGTGTTTTCTCCAACAGTATTCAAACCCCACTTGGCATAGCTGTCTGCAGAGCAGAAGGTGCCTTCTCAAATCTGATGGTGTTACTTGGGATCTGGTTTACATTTTGGTTGCATTCCTTTGCGTTTGCTGCTGTGGAGGGGGTGATGCTGGCCTCTGTATGTTACAAAACCCAAGTAATTATCTGCCCTGTTTGTGCACAAGAGCGCCTTGAATGCTGGAGTCCTGCCAGCAACAGCTCAGAGTTGTGTCCCAGCTGGTGTGGGGACAGAAGTGCAGCAAAGGAGCTGGTTCATGTGGGACTCTGCCACCACAGAAGCACCAGGGAAGTTCATGTTTCATGCCTTTCCACTGGTGTGGACTCTTAAGCACTGAAAGCACTAGGCTTGTGAATTAATTTATTTCTATTTTAATGCCTGGCAACACTTCTTGGTCAGACCAAAGAAAGGGAGGCACTGAAATAATGGTCTGTTTTACAAGGCTGCAAAACACCATAAGTAGGTTTGGAAAAAAGAGACCAGCTGATCTGGTTTTTGTTAGTGTTTTTTTAATCTTAAGTAAAATCTCAACACTTCTGTGGCCTCTTGTGAGGATGTTTGCATGCCTGCAGTCTTTTAGCTGCTTTAGAGCAAGATGCTTAATACTGTAAACACTCATAAGCAAACCAAAGCCTTTAGTCCCTTAATAGTTGATAAACTCTTCTTTCCCATTTGTTGTTATATTTTAATGTTTTAATTATTTTTCAGGCATCCTTTAAGTAATTTTAAATTTTGAGAAACTGAACTGTTCATACAGTTTAAAAGAAATTCTTTTTTAGTTCAAGATTGTGTATATTTTTCACTCCCTTAAATCTTCAAGGTCATGCTGCTGAATAATCTGGTTTAAACACTATCATATCATCAATGCTGTATAAAAGAAAAGGCAGAGTGAGGAATTACTTTGTGTTAAGAAACTGGAAGTTCCAACCACTTCTTAAAAAACCCCTTGAGGCATAGCTTTAATGGAGACTAATAAGCTCCTTTCCCATAAGAAAGTAGAAAGGACTTAAAATTGGAATGTGTTCTGTGTGCACGAGCCTGTTAAAATGTTACTTGTTTGGTAAGGAAAGATGCTGTTTTAACTTACAAACAGAAGTGTTCCTGTGACATTATTATTGTTTTAATAAGATCCAGATCTAAGTGTTAATCTGTCAGAGTTTGGTGATTGCTTGAAAATTTTAATTTAACTTTTGAACTAAAGCTAGTGTTGTTTTCCAGAGGCCTCAGTGTTGTCCCAGATGAAGAAGTCATTGCAATGTATGATGGTTCCCATGTCCCTTTGGAACAAATGAGTGACTTTTATGGAAAGGTAAAACCACAAATTGATTTTTAAAATGGGGTTTTTTTTTCTTTTTTTTTTTTCTTGGCATGAGGGTAGTGGTGCTTAAATTTTGTTCTCATCATAACTAGGAGTTGTATTTTCTCAATATATGGTTGACTTTAGTGCTGTATGTGAAGTTTGCCCTCTAAAGTGACAAATGACTTTTCTTTGTTGCTCTAGTTTCTTCTCTGACTGTTCCCTTACCAAGTCATACAGACAGGGTGGTGGAACACAGAAAATCAAGTGACTTGCTCAGTGTTGCACAGAGAATCTGATAAAGGCTGGGAAATGAACCATATCTGGTTCATGTACTTTACTTTTTCCTGGTGGTCTGATGGCTTAGCTGATGTAGCAGCAAGTAAATGCATGGAGGCAACTCCTGCATGCAACTGGCAGAGTGACAGTGAGAAGATTTGATAAAAGATGAATATAAGAGATGAAACTTAAATCCTGAACTTGGTCAAGAAAGTTGATTTTTTTCCTCCCGTGGGTTGCTTCCTCTTTTCCAAATGAAGAATGAAGCTGACATTTTGCTAAAAAGCCTAGTTTATTTCACCCCTTTTATGTGAGCATTTTATTGTTCTTGTGCTTGTTCTTATTTTAGGGAGCTGAATTTAGAACTCCTGAATGTAGTCTCTGCAGAAGTTGTGACTATCACTCTGGCATTCCCAGTGGGATGTTTAGGTCTATACTTTCTTTGATCTTGGAAAGGACAGTGGCAGAGCAAGAGGCAAGGGACACAAACTTGAAACACAGGAGGTTTCCTCTGAACCTCAGGAAATGTTTCCTTTCCTGTGAGGCTGACCTGGCACTGGCACAGGCTGGGGAGGTTGCCCAGGGAGGTTGTGGAGTGTCCATCGTTGGATACTCAGAAGTCATCTGGACAAGGTCCTGGGCAGCTGGCCCTTGGTGGCCCTGCCTGAGCCAGGGAGCTTGGACAAGATGACTTCCAGCAGTCCCTTGCAACCTCTGCTCTGTGTTACTCTGATCCTGAGCTGCTTGCTTTATCTCCCTTCTCATTGAGAGGTATTTGGGCTGTATTTGCTGTTAAACAGTGAGATTCTCTACTTCTGTGAAACATAACTGTTGTTACAGCTTTTGCAGAATAGAAATCTCTTCCTCCGTTTCTGCACAAGTTATTGTAGATCCTTACATCTACATAATAATGTAGATAATAACTTTTTATTATCTCATTTCAAGGAGGTAAATTGTTTTGCAATCCTAATTAGTGTTCTACTTTGCTTGAAAAAACACCAAACTAATGAGAAAACCTCCATCCCTCATCCATCAGTGCCTTTCGTTTGCAGAAGTGCAGACTTCTAGTGAAGGCCTTCTCTTGATTTTTATCAGAGCACTGTCTTGTTTTTATGTATTAAAATACTGGTCTTAAGAATAATGAGTTGGGTTTATTTGAAGAATTGATCACAACACTTTTGTTGGAGATACTTTATTGAAGGTCTTAGTTGAAAAAGAACCTGTAGCAATGTGAACAGGGATGGCAAAAGCTGAATATCTGCAACTAAGCTGGAAGTGTTTATAATGAACAAATGAAAGTGTTCTAACCTGAGAAATGCCTGACTTGTTTTTCTTTGCTTTTCTTCCCATCACTGTAGAGCTCACAAGGAAATACAATGAAGCAATTCATGGATATATTTTCCTTGCCAGAAATGACACTCCTTTCTTGTGTGAATGAATACTTTCTGAAAAACAACATAGACTATGAACCTGTGCATCTGTACAAGGATGTCAAGGTAGATGTCAAGCTTTGAAGATTTAGATAAACTTGTATATTTGTGCATCTTCTCTGTGAGCACTTCAGCACTTCCACCTGTTGTGTCAGCCTCAGTGAAATACCTCACCTTAGGTTTTGTATGGATTAATTATGGGTATACAACCATAAAAACATAAGTAAAATAAGGTAGAGCTTGGAAAATATTCAGTTGAAATTTGTTTGAAAGCTGACATTCTAGGGCTGTTGCTCTTTTGGTAGGTTTGAGGGGTGAATGGGGGAAAGTGAAGAAGATCTTGCAAGGAAGGCAATAAAAGTTCTTTTGATTGTTGTTGAACATATTTTTTCTCACTATCAGGAATTTAACAGGCTATAGGAAATGCAAGAGGCTATAGGGAATTCCAGTTTGGAGCTTTTGGTTTTACTGTCTCTATATCTTGGCTGGTGTACAGTCATTTGCTATCTTGGGCTTTTGGACTATCTATTTTGCCTGTTTACTTCTTTTCCTCCTCCAGAAAAACTCTAGCACTAGTCTAATGCAATTTGACGCTTTTTGATTCCTCAGGATGTGTCCTGCAGAGGAGATAATTTTATGTCATGGTTATGTAACATAGAGAAGGCCAGTTCTTGTGGTTTCTGCTGAAGTGTGTATAGAAATTTCTGTACTATTCAGCATTACAAGCATTTTGGAAACCCTATAGTGGTATTTTTTGAGGATTTTGAGGACATACCCCATTTAAGTACAAAAATGGCACTACCAATGTTCTAAGCAAAGCTGTCTGGTGCAGAGCTGGCTCAGGAGAGCTGTTAAATGCCTCCAGAGCGCCTTATAAGTACTTTGTTCAAACATTTAGCTTCTTTCATCTGTTCATAAATTTCTTACGTAAATAATCAGAGCATTTGTGAGTGATTGTAATCTAAAATCTGTCAGATGTACAACTTTTTTTTTTTTTTTTTGCAAGGGGAAAGGAATGTGCTCTGCTCCAAAGGTCACTGGAAATCTGTGATGACTCTGCTTCTGCAGAGGGCTTTCACCCCACTTCACCCTTCTGAGCAACCTCTCACAGTTATGTAAAACAGCCCCTCTGCTATACAGTTTTGTACTTCCCAAAATTATGAAGTTAATTTCTCAGAAGACAAGCTTAGTCTTTGTCTAGTGGTGATACCATATACATACACACACACACACATATATAAGATTATATTGAACATTACATGGCATTTCTGTAGAATTGGAAGTGTTAAGAAAGGAGTTGTTTTAGAAACAAATTACTATTGCTATGCAGTGAGCATGGATATTACACTGGAAAAGATTAAGGTCTTTACTGCTCATTGCTTTCCTTATAGGATTCAATCAGGGATGTTCATATCAAAGGAATAATGTACAGAGCAATTGAAGCAGATATTGGTAAGTACTAATGGTGTAATCTATCAAAGCTTTTCTTACTGATAGTATATGATTTTTCTGGCTTCTGTATTTAAAGATTACAAATTCTAAATTTTTAAAGCTTGAAAGAGTTATTCCCACTTGTCAAAGGTGCCTTTAAGTATAACCTTGTGTTCTGAACCCTTGGTTGAATGCAGACAAAGTTTTTACAAGAATTTTTCAGTTGATGCTGTGTTTTCCCCAATCCTCACAGAGAAATACATCTGCTATGCTGAACAAACTCGTGCAGTGTTAGCAAAGCTGGCTGATCATGGCAAGAAGATGTTTCTCATCACAAACAGTCCCAGCAGCTTTGTGTAAGTGAGCAGTTGTTTGCTGTTTATGCATTCTTAAAGGATGGGGAAGATGTAGTTCTCTACTGCAACTCATTACATTGCACAGATAACTGCACTTTGCTATGCTTTGTCGTTAATATCCCTCTGTCCTTTTTTAGGGACAAAGGCATGAAGTTCATTGTTGGCAAGGACTGGAGGGATCTCTTTGATGTGGTCATTGTCCAGGCTGACAAACCAAACTTTTTCAATGACAAGCGAAGGTGGGTGTTTCGTCAGTAAAGAATGATTCAAGCAGCTCTTCCATATAAGGCTATAGAGTGTGTTATGAAATATTTTCATTTGGCTGCAGTGTAAAATGAAATCATATTTGATGAAATCCTGTGTAAGGTCATTACAAAATGCAGCAACACCCAATGCTGAAGTCTAAATATTTACCCTTTCTTGCCTAAGAAAGTTTCAGGAGCTGTCACAGGTCTACTGGAGTGACTTAGGGCCACAGAAGCTGTTTTTAACATCTTATTTGCACGTTGATGAAGCATGCTTCTTTCCTAATAAACCTGAGAAATCTTGATGCCTTTCAAATCAGACTCTTATCTGGAAATGTCTTCCATTGCTTCTGGTTTTTTTTTTTTTTTCCATCACACATGATATTTAAAAGGCATCTGTCTGGCTGACAGACTGGAATATTTGGACTAGTTGTGATTAAGTAAATACATTTCTAATGTGAATGCCCTACTTTTACCCTTGGAAAAGACCTGTTCCTTTATGTGTGCTTATGATTTGAAAGTGAGGTAGAGGGAGGTGGGATTATTTTCCCTTTACTTTTTGCATTTAATTTTTAAAAAGAACTTTGCTATATGTCTCGGCCCCAGTCTTGTGCTCTCTCATCTTCAGTTGTCCAGGTGTACAAAATGGGGGATTGGGCAAGATTCTTACACATCTTTTTTTTATGTTCTCTCCTCCTTAGTGGCAGACAGTTCATGCTGTTTCTTCCCCTCTGCCTCAGGTCCCTGCTTTACTTCTCAGCAGCTGTTCTCAAACTGTGTTTATAAACGTCATAGATGTACTGGAGAGATACATTTCTTTTCACTGGTTAAAGTGGAAGTTTTGGAGTTTTGCTTTTTCTCTTACAAAATTCAGATGCTAGAGAGATTTTTTTTGCTTTTGACAGATGAATATTTTTACTGTTAAGACTTTAATTTCCTAAGAAGTGTCAGAATTTCTACAGCAACATAACAATTGTATATCTATTCTAGACCATTTCGGAAGGTGAATGAAAGGGGAGTCTTGCTCTGGGACAAGATTCACAAGCTGCAGAAAGGCCAGATTTACAAACAGGTATGCTTTCAATAGACTCTTTCTGTTCAAATTTAATACCTCTTTCCTAGAATCCCAAACTTCTTTGAATATAAAGGCCTCTAAAATGCAGATGCGTTCTTTAAGAGAGTTATTTTAATGTCCAGAGTTGTACAAATTCATTGTTGGTATTGTATGTCCATGCCTATTGTAGTGCTACTGTCACTGAGATCCCCTGTAAAATTTGGGATTTGTGGTGTATAAACTGAGGACAAGATTCGGGATATGAAAATATTTTTAGTGGTGTAGTAAGTTCCTTTTTCATGCCTGTGAAGATGCAAGTCACGTGCTGCTACAATGTCCATGTCATTATTTCTGCAGGGTAACTTGTATGAATTTCTGAAGCTTACTGGCTGGAGGGGCTCTAAGGTTCTCTACTTTGGTGACCACATATACAGTGACTTGGCAGTAAGTAGTTTGCTTTCCCAAAAATCAGAAAAAAGATGAGGTTTTGGGTTAGTTTTCCTCCCTAGTTATTTGGTGTAACACACCTTAATTTGAGGTTTTAAAATACTACAAAATTTGGTTGTTACACCATATTGCCTTTTTTTCTTTGCAGTGAAGAACATTGGTGCTGCAAAATGCCAACCATATTTTCCACCTGACTTGTAGCATTTAAGTTGTTTACCAGCTGTGGTCAGGAATGTGTGAGGTTGTATTCCTGATCCAGATACTGATTGTGTCAGATGTAACAGAGAGTAAACACAGATATCCAAATGCACAGGATATGCCTGGCTTGGATGACAGCTGAATGAACTGTTTTAAATGCAGGAGGCAATCTTCCCATCAGTAATTGTAAATTTTCTTCCCAAGATCTCGCTCTGATTTGTATCCCCACTATCCAGGCATTTTTTTGCCACCTTATGAACAAATGCTCCATTAAGTATTACTTTAGGGTAGTAGGTGACCACCACTTGGCTCTTCTGTAATTGATTTCACATGAATGCCTGGATGTGACTTTTCCACTGCCAAGCTTTGGTAACAAGTTTCAGCAGCAGCAGATGTTAGTATTTTTTCCTCAGTCTGCTTTTAAAAAGAACAGTCGCTTTGGGTGCTTCGGAAGACTGAGGGCCAAGAGGAAGATGCAGCTCTGTTCCATTCTGGCACAATGGAGAAGAGACCACAGGTGGCAGCTGCCTTGTGTTGTACGTGTCAGGAGGAGCTTGAATAGCTGGGGCTCCTGGCTGTAGCCTTCTGTCAGCTGGGAGTGTGAGTAAACAGCACAAACCCAGCACACAGTTCCTCCAGGTACTGCTGGCAGCAGCAGAGCTCTCATCTAAACAGGAATTTCCTGCTGTTTGTTTCAAACCTAATGAATTAGTGTTTATTTGCAAGTGCTTGTGTGTTCTTCATCTCTCTCTCTTCAAAAATCTAGGATTTGAAGCTTAATCTGAAATTAAATTCTGTTGTCCACTGGCACAGTTAAGTTCTGCTGTTTCATACTTCTGTTTGTACATAAAACCCAATTAAATTAGTGCTGCTTTGGGATAAACAGTAGTCAGATTATTTCCTTTTAAGTAGTTCTTTTTAAGACTAATATCTGTAATTTGTAATTCTTGGTGAATAGGACTTGACCCTGAAGCATGGCTGGCGCACTGGTGCGATTATTCCAGAGTTACGGTCGGAGATTAAAATCATGAACACAGAGAAGTACATTCAAACCATGACCTGGCTGCAAACCTTGACAGGATTATTGGAACACATGCAGGTTTGTTCTGTGTGTGTGTAATCGGCTCTGCAGAGCCCAAGGGATCCAGCCAAGTTTCTAAATGCTGGACATTGATGTTGCAAGTGCTTTCAGTCTCACTGAAATGTTGGACTGTAGATAAATGCAATTATTTGTGTGGTTAATTAATAGGAGTTTTCTCAAAATCTTTCTCCACCGGTCAGCCTGGATCAGTTCCTGCTTTTGATTGTTTAAAATGGATGTGGATAACTTTGGTGTATGGATCTCTGAAGTGTTGCTTGTGTCCTGTTAGCTGATAAGGGTTTATTAATGGGAAGGCATATTTATCCTTAGTTAGAGGTTATCCATACTTTACATTTCAGGTTCACCGTGATCCTGATTCCCAAATGATTTTAGAAGAATGGAAGAAGGAAAGAAAGGAAATGAGGTAAGACACAGGGGAGGAAGAATTTGCAACTTGCTTTAGTAGCCAAGGGTTCTATGCAATATCTTCCACAGGTTTCTCTGGAATTTTTCTCCATCCCTGATTTATATTCCCTGGTAGTTACAGGTCTTATAAAATATTTTTAAAGCAATATTCTGCCTATCTCTTGTGCAGCTCTTCTCCCCTCTAACACTTTGTACATACTTTTCCTTTTCCCTGTCTTTAGAACAGATGTAACTTTTCTGAGTGAAAAGGTAACATCATGTCAAATCCCTTTCCTTCTCATTTTGGTTCTTCTGTCCACATGTATTCAGCTGTCACTGTTGATTACACAGCTTCTTCACGAAAAAAAGTGCATTTCTTTGTCAAGCTTTAGGTCACTTTTCTGGGTTTTTTACATGATTTCTGCAGATTACATGTAATACATCTTAGAATACATAGAAATTGAGCTCTGTGCTAGATTAGATTTAGCAGTGGATTTATCACAAAGATAGGTAATAGGGTTAAAAGTCTTAATAATTTATTACCATGAAGGAATAATCCTTAAATGCAGGGTGTGTGAAGTGCACAATTGGCAAGGCCAGCAGCCATACCACCAGCAGCTTTCCCCAGAAAAGTGGAAATAAACAAAATGGGAGTGATACTTGGCAGTCACAAATGACCAGAATTTAATTCCAAGATGTGTTTAAGCTTTTGGTGTGCATTAAGCCAAATCTTTGCCTTTTCTTAAGAAGTCTTTTGCCTTTGGAACATTGGATGTCATTGGGATTTAGATAAAGGCAAAAGTCTTCTTTCACAATCTCTAGAAAAGAAGGCTTGAGATGTCATGTTTCTGATGTCAGAAGCAATGTATCTCTGGTGGGAGGAGTGTGAAGCTCTTCACAACTGTGATTTCTAGATCTGGGTTGTCCATGTGCAGAGGTAAAACACTTCTGTGGCACATTTGGTGTTTTGAAGTACAATGGCAAGAGAATAATGCATAGAACAGGTTTTAGGAGCTGCTTGCTTCAGGTGATGGATGCCACCTGGTGAAGCGATGTGTGCAGGTCTGTTCACTTCATTGTCTTTGTTTTCTCTTTTTGGGGACAGGGAGATGAACAGGAATTTCTTCAATGCACAGTTTGGAAGCATATTCAGAACTGATGAGAATCCAACTTACTTCCTAAGACGTCTCTCTAGATTTGCAGATATCTACATGGCATCACTGAGCTGTCTCTTGAACTACGAACCTGATTACACATTTTATCCAAGAAGGACTCCTTTGCAGCATGAACTTCCAGGCTGGTCAGACCAGCTGTGCACTGGTACATTCAGAATACCTTTCCTACAAGAGACAGTTCAGATCAAATAAACTCTTGGTGGCTCCTCTCTAACATGGACAAATACCTGTTGGTTTTCTTGAAGGTACCTGTGTTTTATTTAAGTCACTTAAATCTGTTACCTTGGTTTATATGTATTTCATACTTATAAGCTTTGTAGCTGTTTTTCTCCTCCCCTGCTCAGACATGTGAGAGCTCTTACACACAGAAGAGATGATGGACTGCCAAAATAGTAGTGGGCCAGGAGGGAGGGCACATCTGAGGGATAGGACTGCTGCTGTTCTGGGGTGGTTATTTTTGTTTGTTCTTTGGAAACTTTGATCTGCAGCCTTGTGGTTTACAAAGAAATACCAGGACTGTCTCTTCTGGCCCTTTTCAGCACTCCAGCTGGAGCCTGTAATGGATCTTGGCATGGAAGAGCTTAAATCCAGTATTAGCAATTCAGTGATACAAGTTAGTAACCAGCTTAGGGTGAGGCTGAGAAGGATGGTCACACTTTGTACCTTTCCTTGCTGCTACAGATGGAGCCTTACTTGTGAGGAGCCAAGGGCTGGAGTGTCCTGGCTCTGCTGCACTGGGCTCAGGCTCTTGGGCTCTTTCTCCTGTCTGTGCAGTTTCTGTTCTTGCCATGTCTGTGCTTGGCTGCAGGTGGACCTGAGCCTAAAACTGAAACTTGCAGTAGCTTGGGCTGCTTCAGCTTCCTTCTCTTAACTTTTTAGGTACCTTTTTTTTTTGAGTTTCAGAACACTTCAAGTATCCACTCTCCAATAACAGTCGTTGCAAGAGATTTTGCGTTTTGAAGTGGAGACAGATGTCTCTGTCAGGCTTTAGTTTGATCCTAAATGCTGCTTTTAAAGATTTTAACAGTGTCTTATTCCAGTGGTATGCAATGTGGCTTTGCTGTTCCCTAGGACAGAATGTATTTCATACAGCCTTCAGTAATGGACTTCTACAGTCAAAAGTAAACACGCACAATGGGCAAAGGACTTATAGGAAAAACTAAGAAATGAGAAAGTGAAACCCAGAGTTTTCTGATGACATGTTTTTAGCTCAAGCTCTGAAAGCTAAATTAGGGGTGGTACACATTTTGAATAAAGAAAAATAGCTTTGGTATGGATTAGAAGTTTTATTGAATTACAGATATTGAAGGTAGTGCATGAACACAAACTCTGGGTAGCATATGTGTTTCAAAGATTTGAGCTGAAAAATGTCTATTTTGCACAAGGAAAACATCTGTTGATGTATTTCCTCAAAGAGGCACTTTATAGAACTGCTATATAGTTGTTTTTAAATAAGAATTGTTTCCTTTCTCTGAATCCAAAGGAAATATATTTGTTTTTTTAAGTGGTGCTTCCCACCCCAGCCACTTTAGAAGGCATAATATGATTAATATTTTTCAAATTTTAGTTATTAAAGGCTTGGTTTTTAAAAGCATGTAATTAACAAAATATATAGCATTTGGTATTCATTTTGGGATATCACTTGCTTTCTATCATGATTGTCAGGCAAACAAACTTTTGTTGACCAAAAGTTTTCTGGTTTGGTTTGATTTTTTTTTTTTTTTAACCTGTCTATATGTGCAAGTACCTAGAATGAATTTCATATACAGTATATTTCATGTTTTTAAAAGCATGTTTGCAAAGGAAAGAATGTATTCGAATTTAGCCTGCACAATTTTGTAGGTAGTTTTTCTGTATGCTTGAAATCAGTATGAAGCTCTCAGAGGTGGTTTAGATTTTATGATTTTCCTATGCTCCTGTTTCAAACTTGACTGAAGTGTGTGGTTTAAACACCCCTGTGTTTAAACAGGTGAATATACTTGAAATGAGTAAATTCATCTGACTGCCCTGCTGGTTTTGCTGGAATAAAAGGATAAAGTGTTGCAGGAACTTAGTTTGGCTGTGTCAGGAGATGACTTGGTGGGGCTGTGCAAGAAATATTTAGCATAACTTGATAATGGAGTATGAAGATGGGATTATCCTGATTTGCCTTCAGTCCTTTATCCTAATGCTCTGCTAGAACTGAACTTGGTGTTACGTGTGTGTAGCACCTCTCATGCTCCAGAGATTTCAATGCACTCTTTAAAAAAAAAAAGACCCACCCAAACCACTGTACATTCATCCTGTGTTAAGCAGGAACAGTTTAATTGGCTTGGATGGTGTCATGCACATAATGCACGTTTTGTTTCAAGGTTATTTTCTTCTGTCACCCTTCCTTTCTCTTAACTTAGAAATCAAACTTCTGTACCAAGCTATGTTGCAACAGCCAGCTGAAGTAAAATATTGTTTATGTTGCATGACTTGTTGAAATAAACAATGTTGCATGAAAAAAGTTGATTATGGAAGGGTTATGTTTCTTTAAAATAACCCAGCTATATCTAATATAAATTTAAGTGAGAATATTCAAGTGTATTATTTATTTTTCAGTGCTAAAATGCTGCTTTTTAACTTTTAAAAATGTCTTGCTTTTTTTAATGATTTCACCTTGATGCTCTCTGCATTACTTATTTTAACCTTATGCTGCTGATTTCAAAGAGATTTTTAGGCATGTTTAATGGGCAGTGTCTCTATATTAATTTTGGGAGTATGGTTCATTTGAACACCAAAGCAAGAAGAAATTTTTGTTCTGGTCTATCAAAAATACAGAGCTGAATAGCCTATCAGTAAAAAAAGAGTTTAATGAATTGTGGAGCTTTCTTTTTTTTTTTGTGATAAAAATATTTAATGATTATTACAAAAATAAATGCTTGGACTTTATCTTCTGGTCTCTGTGAGCCTTAATATTTGATCGACTGGGGAGAAGGAAAGAACATGCCTTGTGTTAATTGCAAAATTCTGTGGGGAAAACTCTCCTAGATGTGAGTGTATGTTTAAGTGTGTTTGTGTTCTAAATTTTCTAATGTCCATGAAAACAAGCAGGCTTGTGTAGGGGGAGAGGGGAAGGAGTTGAGGAAACTGATGGTCTGTTTGTTTCATCCAGATGAATGTGTATTTACACATTATACTCCCTTCCCTGTGCTTGATAGCTGCATCCACAACCCTGGGTTTGCCCCCTGCCTTGTTCTGAGGGAAGGTCTCCTGGGGTGGTTCTCAGAGGTGACTAAAGCTTTCCTGGGCTTCCCTCCTACCCCCTGCACATTGGGAGGATGTTACTGCTGCCAGCAAGAATATTTTTCTCTTCTTGCTGTTTTTTTTGGTTTCTTCTGTTTCTCACATTATCATAACGATATTAATATTTTGATGGAAGGAGGTGACAGTGAGTGAAACTCAAGTTTGATCCATTTCTAATAGTGTGTGGTGACAGTGGCAGCTGTTACTGCTGTGCTTGGTAAAAATACAATATGTGAAGGAGCTGCTGCTCCTCTCAGACCCAAAGAACTGAATGTAGACTTTGCATGGCAAGGGGATGCTCATCTTCATAGTCCACTTTTCACAAAAATGGTTCCTTTGTATGCTTTCATATCACCTGCATTTCTTCCTAAGGCTGCCTCAATTACTGCTTCCCTCTGTATAGTGAGGTGAGATGTGAACCAGACACCAAGCCAAGTTCAAGGAAAGACAGCAGCTAGAGGAGGCAAGGGGACAGACAGGATGGTTGTGCTTCCTGCTGCTGAATATCTAACAGGAAAGTGTACCAGCAAAAAAAAAATCCCCTCCGTTTAAAAATAGAGGTTTACCACATGTTCTGTTTCTCACTTGCCTGTTCTAATTGTAACTGAGCCAAAATGAAACCACAGGCCTGGAGTACTAGAAAATTTAGGATACTTGCCAAGTCAGCGGCCCCGTGGGCTTGTGGCCATTTTAAAGTCTGTGAAGAACAATAAAAGCAGTTAAATAGCAGGTGAGTGAAAATCAACTGCTTTTCCCAGAGAGGTGTCTGCTTCTGGGCAGGTTAGTTTAGACTCAATTTTGCTTTCAGCACTCATAGTTGGTACTGCTCAGATTCAGCCAACACATCTGAGGTTGGTATCTCTGTGAGCTATGTAGAAGGCATCTTAAACAAAGCTGTGCTCTTTTGGTTTTTAATTTGTAACAAGATTTTATTCTCTGTAACATAGGTGCTCTTTTTTTCACAGTAAGTGTAAATAAAATGTGTTTATTTTCTGACTAATGCCAAATCCAGTTTTTAATTCTGATCATGAGGACCACTCATCACAAGCTGTTGGTCATCTGAATCCTATAAAATAGAATAAAAAGAAAATCAGATTTGAACATTGCATTAAGAAAAAAGGTGATTTCTGACGAATTTGTCCATACAGATGGCAGAGTTGGCCCCTGACATTTCTGCACCAAACAAGTCCTTTTACTGGATGCAAAACAGTGCATTTTGATTTCAGACTCTGCACATACATGAGGGTGTGATCTTTCCTTCCCTGGATTCCCAGCCCCCTCCCTGCTGTGTTTCAGATTCTTTGGAGTGCTAGCATGGCTCTCAGCAAGGCGACATGAAGACAAAATTAGAAAGCTTTTTTAGTTTGTATGGACGTGTCACTGTCATCCAGTGGCATTTGAAGTCCAGTTTAATTCAGCTGTCTTTGAAGGTGGACTTGAGATGCAGCTGTTGACCACAGCTTCAGTTTTACTACAGGTCAGAAAAACCCAGTTTCCAGCAGGGGGAAACAGAAGAGCCAGGAACTTAAATGCTGGTTTCTAGAATTAATTTTTCTTTTCCAACTAGACATTTTTCTTTCATAAAGTCATTCCCTCTTACCATGATTTTAGTAGTGTCTCAATCTCAAATCAGAATGAACACTTACTGAGAAAAGATCGTAAGTAGGTTCTGGTGAAGTCAGTGTCGAAGAACTTTCATATGAGGGGTTGGTGATATTTGAAGGCTGTGACTTGTCCAGTGACGTTGTGTCAGTGTCATCTTTTGACTATAGAAAAGCACAAAACTTGCTTAAGTTTCATCCTCTTCCTGCAGTGCATTAAGTGGGGCACTTGAGTTTCACTACCAGCTGGTGCAGTGTTGTGATTGAACTGGCTTTATTGTCCAAACCTGTATCTGGGCATGAACACTGGTTTTGGTTGTTGTATTATCTCAGGTCACTTAACACTGATATCTCTTTTCCTCTCCCTTCTTATTTTTAAACCTCAGCAAAGAATGGGAGAGGAAGTGTGGCCCTGAAATTGTTCTTGGGGTAAAAAGTGTCTGGTGAGTCCTGAGGGCTCTCACTGAAACTATTTAAAAATGCAAGGGTTTACTCTGGCTCTTGGCTCCTGGATTTTGTTTCTAGAAGATGATTCATGTTACACGCAGGGACTAGAACAGGAAAGAATTTCTGTTCACTTCTAGGTAGACTTTCTTTTGGGTTTGTTCTTGTGCATTTTGTAACATTTTTTTCTCATCCCTCATCTCTGTAGCTTGGCTGTTGCTGACTGGTTTCACATCTATGTGTTGCTAGGAACATTAGTTAACAGAAATCAAGCATGAAAGTGCATCAGTATAAAAACCTGCACTTTTCAATCTTGCAGGCATTTCAATTTGTTTGTCTTTTGGATCTGGCCTTTTTCCTATCAAACTTTTCAACCTACTGAACAACAAAATAAATATCAGTGGAGGAGGAGAATAAGTGCCCTTTCAGTGGCTGTAATTCCCTGCTTCCTTAAGGGTGAGCTTTCTGGGGAGGCAAAGACTTCTGCACTGCTGTGGTGTGGTTAAATAAGCTTTGGGCCAGTCCTTGGTGTTGGAAGTGTCTGTGTGAGCAGACACTTGGGTGGAGAGGCCTGGGGGCAAATGTAAGCTCATGCCCAAGGCGAGTGTGTGTGCCTTCCCCACTTTCTCTGCATCTCAGTCTGAACAGTTCAAGCATGAAGTGATCAGGAATGTCTCTAGCTTAAAATCCCTGGAGAAACAGGGGGTTGTGAATCTGGGAAGTGCAGTGGGTCTGAGGAAGTGCTGTCCACCCCTTGCTTCATGCTCCCACCTGTCACCTACCTTGAAGTGCTGGAAACCTATGTTTTTCTTCCTGAACCTCAGGTAAGAATATCCAATAAGAGCCACGATTCCAGTAACTAGACAGATGCCAAAGAATATTCCTGTCCCAGTACTGGCATGGAGAGGAGCCTGGAAGCAAGGGAGAGGGTGAGTGAGCTATGAGTGGGTACTGGTCAGCTTACAGCACCCATGCAGAGTCCCTTTGAGATATGCTCTGGTCCTGAGCTGTTCTTGTGCTTGGGCTTCCTGGTAGATGTTCCCTGGAGACATTTAAATGTGGCCTTTTGATAGAATCATAGAACCATTTATGCTGAGGTAGATGATCGAGTCCAGTTTGATGCCTTAGGTTTTAACTTTTATATTTTCAAATTCTGTACTGCTTAGAGTGTAACTCTGAAGTTCCTTGTAGCCTGTAATTCCTGCTCTCTCGTACTGGGTAGACATAACAAAGCCTCTCCAGGCTTTGCCTTCAAGGACAGCCAGGCTGTTTTTAGGCCCAAAATGTGTAAACCAAAGATTCTAAGGGGGGCAAGCTGAGGGGAGTTACATCGTTAAACTGGGGCTTTAATTGGAGAATTAACCCTGATATGCAAATGGTCCAAACCTATAAAAGTGTGAAGAACTCGTGACCTGGGATCCATCTTGGGGTCCAATATTTGGAAGCAGCCTCTGGCTCCCCCAGGGTGTACCTTGAAGGCCCTTCAAATAAATACCTATCTTTATTCCCTTACTCTTGTCTAGTCTCTGTTTCTAGGTGGCTGGAGGAGGCATCAAGTTCTTCACCCAGCATTGCTGAGTCCATCACTAAACCTTGTGGACCAAGGAGACAGCTGGATAACTGGGAGCTTTGCAGGAATTCATGCAGGCAAAAGATATCTATTTTCAAAACACCTCGTTGTTTTGGATTGGAATGAATGCCAAGGCAAGAGTAAACAAGGTTCCTTAGAAGCTTGAAAGATCTTTTTGGAAGAACTAAAATGGAGCTTTTTAAAATCCCTGTTTATGTACATGAGCTCCTTTATTTCATATAAAGAAAACAAATTTATAAATGTGAGAAGAAATTGTTCAGACAAGTATTTTTGGTATCACTGGTACCTTGTTTTCAACTTCTCATTTTCTTTGAAAGTAACCTTTTAAGCTGAAAGCTGCATCTGTGTCAGAGAAACTGGGAATATATGAATGTCAGCAATGAGTTTAGGGTGATATAAGACACGGTTACCTCTCACCACCCCAAAAACCTAAATCACTATGTACTTACAGGTTCTGATGGAGCCTTTAAAGGCTCTGAAATGATGTGGATTATCCCATTGGAAGCAATTATATCCCACTCAACAATAGCACTTCTGTCCACATATCGGATCTCGCTCTGCCAGGAATAGAAGGAATGAGAGCTGAGCTTTGACCCTTCTCTCTTTGGTACTGAAATTGCCATTAAAATGATTTCCCCACCTCAACTGCTGGCACCCAGAGAGAAAAAACACATGGGGGCTTTACAATGCTGCCTCCCTGGACATCAGCCTGGGATGGCCCCCAGCTTTTCATGGTTCTCCTGTGCATGAAGTAACCATCATCATTACCTGTGTGCTGCCTTCATGTTGCTCTCTTTTTTTTTTTCTATTCTAATTGAAGGTTTTTGTGATCTTTGGGAAATTGCCAAGCTCTGCCTAGAAGTGCTGTTATTCCTGAATGCCAGGCAGCCACTTTCACTGTGGAGGAAGCCACTTGCCACTCGAGTTTGCTGGCTGGAGTTTGCTTGCTGTGAGCAAGGCTGTGTTGGGGTCTCCTGCCTCTCCCAGAAAGTTACCAAGAAACTTTACAAATGGCAACATCTTTTTTTAATGATAAGCTGCTGCTCTCATCTCTTTACCTATCCCACAGCCATCTCCCAGAATCCTGCCAAGCTGAAAGAAGAGTTAAATGAAGCCCATATCCCCATTTTTCCATTCCTGAAAGCCACTTCAACAGCCTTTGTGTTTTGCAGGTCAGAGCTTGTCCATTTGCAAGCTTGTAAATTTGCAGTTTGCCAGCTGCTATCCTGCGGTCTCTGGACAGGAAAGAGCCTTCTGAACTCAGTCTCTCATTTCTGTCCACTCTAACCTTATCAAAATGCCCTCCAGATCAGTGTGCCACCTGATTGCAGGGTATAGCATGAGAGGGGGAAAAGCACAAAGATAGGAAATTTATTACAAAGGTACCTGATCAGCAGTGGGAACTTGATGTTGCTGGCTCCCGGTGTTCGTAATGAGGAGTTTTTTCCCTAGACGAGTTACAAGGGTGGTTCCATTGGTCAAGTCCTCATAAAACAGTATATTGGCATTAGATAAATGGTACTCGATGTCTCTCCCAGAAAGTGTCTGCAAATGAGGGCAAAATACAAGGAGTGTTAATGGATCTCATTAATCCTTTGGATTTACCAGTAAGCTAAGTGCCTGTGACCTTTCTTCCCCCCTCTGCTATTAATGCTGCAGCAAGTGCAGCAGCATTAGAGGTTATTGGGAAATCTGCATGGGAACAGTGGGACCTTCTGTCCCTGCTGGCCTCTGATGTCTGCAGCAGGCAGGACCTTAATTCCAGCAGGACAAAGGATTTTACTCTTCAGGTCATCCTACAGAAGTGATGAGACCCAGAGATATTCCAAATGGCTTGGAGATGTAAACCAGTGCATAAACCCATGGGAATTGTTTGAGACAGTGTTTGATTGAAGGAAGGAAAGAAAGAATAAAAGGCCTGAGCATAGAAGTGATGTTAGGAAGAGATGCCTTTAATGTGTTTGTGGGAAATACCAAAGCTGCTTTCTTCAAATAACTGTGCTCAATGATAATGAGCCAAAACAGACTTCATCTGAGGCAGACTCCTTCATAACAGGGTAACTAAAATCCCTGATGGAAAAGTCTCTGTAGTGACTTGAACACTCAATAACCTTGCACCCCTAACCGTGGAAGGGAAATGGAAACAATAACTTCATGTCTTTTGTGAGCACAGTTTAAATTATATGGGGTTACACAGAAGTCACATCATACTAAGATTATTTTTTTAAGCTTAAATTTCAATGGGATGCAGAAACTCATAATAGCTGTTTAAAAAGTGTTATTAGAACAAGGAAGGAAAAAAGGAAGAAACTCTGACCTCATTTTCCTTTAACCCACTATCGTTGGGAGCAAAGAGAGTGGCGTGCACTGACAGGTCTGTGAGGTACTGCAGGAACTCTCTCCCCTTCCTAGAGGTGTTGGAGTAAGCCATGATGTCCTAGGCAGAAACAAAATCCAGCTTTACTAGAGAGCAATTGTGCACTCCTGTATGGAGAGTGGAAAGGATGACACCGTACAGACGACAACAAAGGAATTCTCTGTTATTAGTTGGGAAGCAGCTCTGGAGCAACTTTACAAAGGAAGTTTGTATTCAAAACCCAGCTCCAGCTGCTGATTTGATGAGTACATCTTAAACTGATTTGCAGAAGTTGGGCACCCATTGTCTTTGAGGCTGCTTATACATATAGTGCCTTTCTGAGTAGTGACAAGAAAAGAACTCTTAACATTTTGCCTTTTCTTAGTAGCAATTCAATAAAGTTCCAAAGCACCATGCTCCTTGTGATGCTTAAAAAGTTGTGCAGAGAGTCTCCTTTAAGCTAAAGCTGCACCAGGCTTTTAATTCCAACTGAATTTTAGAACCCAGAAACCTCTTTGGAGCAAGTAATTGAAAAAACAGTAAACAAGTTCTGATTTTGATGGTGCAGATTTAGACCACTCTGCCTTGCTTCACTGGTGTGCTGTTATTGCCTGTGTTGGCTGGGCTAGTAAAGCAAACCCTGGATGCAACACTCAGGGCCTGCTTTGCTGCACTCCCACCCCAGCCCTGGTTCCTACCGCCAGGAAGTTTGTCAGCGTTGGGAAGGACATCAGCACTTGCAGCAAGTTCCCACTACAGGAGACACCATCCCCCACGTAGCCTGGCTTGCAGGTGCAGTTCACCTCTGAAAGGTACAAACATGGGGAGCTGTATGGGCAAACACCCTTTCCAGGAAAGCTTTAGGCTGCCCTGTGCCTGAAAACCAACTTGTAAGCGACAGGTTATGTTTTTTTTTTAAAGTTAAAAAAGAGGCAAAGTCTTGCAGTGTTATTTAGCAGCCTGGGGCTGATGAAGAGAACCAAAGTCTGGGCTGCTGCCCCCGTTTGCACAGAGGGATGTGGAAAAGGACCCTCTTACCTTTCTCCCTGTAGCAGAAAACGTCCCAAGTTTCGCTCAGATTGACTCTTCTCCCGTAGTCCACGATGCCGACGTATCCGGAGCCGCAGTTTGGGGAGGAGAAGCCGGTGGGGTAGCCCACTCTTTCAGCATCTAGCCAGCCCGCAGAGCACAGGTGGTACCTCGCCTGTGGTCAGCACAGCCAGAAGGGAAAAGCTCAGGGGAAAAGCTGGGTGCTGGGGCTGGGGAACTGCACATGGAATGAACAGAGCCCCCGAGGCACTCAGGCAGCACCTGCCCTGGCAGCACTCCTCCTGCAGGTCTGAATGGGCTCTGTCCATCTGTCTGTCCTGCAGCCTGCCCTGCACTGAGCTCTGTGTTAAGGGAACCAACTGAGCCTTTCCTGGAAAAGCCTCCCTGGCTGGAAAGTTGGGCATCATCAGAGGAGGATGTGAAAGCCAAAGGTGATGTGCGATTCCACGGTGTGCCAGCCCACTTTTTTGCCATGGTGTGGAAAGGGCTGACAAACCAATTCAACACAGAAAGCAAGTGAGCAGGAGTGCTCGAGCCAGCCCTATTGCTGACCTTGCTGCATTGAGGGAAACATTTAGACTATGGGTCACAGGGAACCTGTAGCTCTGGCTGCAGTCTGAATCTCCTTGTGCAGTAGAAGGAGGTCAATGTACAGGCTCTGGTCCAGCCTCACATTTTGCTACAGGTGTCTCTATACAGTGGGTGTCTTTCTTCCTTCTGGAGTTGGAAGGAGCCAGAAGGAGACAGTCAGTCTGACTCACTCTTCTAAAACAAGTTTTTCAAACCCAAGTTGAGATGCTTACCCTACTGACATCAGCCATGTGTTGTCTGTAATGTGCTCAAGGAAAACACTATGGAAATGGGTCTGTTAACAGCATTTCAGAAGAAGATTCCTGGCAACTTACTTTGAAGAAATAAATTTGGTATAATTCTGAAGAGCACATTTCTTTAAGAAGTGTTTAATCATTAAAATCCTCTTGAAAATACTCTGAAAGTCTGACTCTACCTCTCACCCCAGCATCACTGGAAACAAGAGCTTGGCAAGTGGTTTCAGTGCTGTGTGAACAGGCATGAAACCAATAAAAAGTCTGAAAACTGTTCCCAGCCAAACATACCCTGGGGCATGGGTGAAGGCAAGGAGGGAAAATGATGCTTATTAGCACAGAGCAGCCCCCTTGCTCCTCCCTCTCCATTTGCACTGTGTCTCAGTGCTCTTTGGGGATCTCCTCCCTCAGAGAGGCCTCCTCACCTTCTGTGCATAGAGCAGCTGGTTGTAGGTGGCGATGGTGGCCGACTCGTTGGCACAGGCCTCCCTGGCCTGCTCATAAGTCATTTTGTACTGCCCCTGGGGGGACCGCAGGTGGAACACCCCGACCGTGGTGTCTGCAAGAGAGACAAGGACCAGCTCTTCCTGAAGGGGTTTCCATATTATGGCACAGAGCCAGCTGTGCTGTACCAATACCCCTGAATTTTGTGAAATGTAGTTAGAACAGATGGATTCCTCAGGGGTAACATTCCTGCCTGGAATGCCATCACACGTCGCTTCACAAATCTGGTATCGCCGGGTACATAAATTCACGTTTTAACTGTACTCTCATTGTTTCAGGGGACATAGGTAGAGGCCTGAGCGAGCTTATAGTGCCACTGACCTCAGGGCACGGGGCTGGGGGTGTGCAGGGTGTGCCCTCCTCACCTTGGAAGTGCAGATCGGCACAGTCGGCGTCAGGGTGGCACTGCCCATTGTCCTGCAGGCAGCGGTCAAGGGGCAGCTGCATCACGGAGCAGTTCAGCCCATCACCAATGTAGTTGTTCTTGCACTCACACCTACGTCTGTCCTGCTCAGAGACAGAAGGAAAAAGGCCAAGACAAGCATTGAGCTGACCTAAATCTGGTGTTTCAGGCAACGTTCTGAACTGTTGGGAAAATTTCACATGATGTAAGCAGGAATGGACAAACAGAAAAGTTGCTACTGACAACTAAACCAAACATTTACAAATGTACTTTGGTGCTTTGCTGAATTAACACCAAAGCATAATTTCATCCACAAAGTTAATAACATGCATTGGAGGCTTATATGACATGTAATTCACAAAAACAGATGGCAAACATATCAAAATGATATTTAAATGACTGGGCACGGAAGCAAGAATGGAATTCAACAGCCCACTGATAGTAATAAATGAGAACTATAAACCAAGAAGGAACGGGTGACATCGAGGGATTGTGATGGTTGATGGCCGGAATGGATTATCAGTAAGACTTATCTAGATCACTCCTGGAAGGCAGCTCAGGCAAGACACCAAAATGGAATGGAGAAGTGATCCTGCAAGCACCAGGACAAATGCTGGATCAAGTCACCTGCACAAGTTTTCCCTGACCACACTATGTGGGTCATGGAATTTGTATCATGTGGCTGAAGAGCTTTTTAAAGTTAACTTCAAGCAGCCAACAAGTGACACTATTCTCCCAGCTATCCCTTTGTCTTGCTTCCAAAATGTATTTAATTTTGATCCAACAAATTCCTACTGCAAATAAGGGTACCCGGTTAGGGAGAGCTAAGAGTGGGACAGAAAGACTACGTATGCAGAACATCACCTATTCTGTGTTTGCCCATTCCCCAGAGCAAAGATGTCAAACTGTTTCTCACCCTTCAGCTGAAAGCATACCAAACTGATGTGGCAAGTAGGTTGGAGCTAAGTAAAGGTTCTTTTGGAAAACAGGGATTTAGAAAGGTACAGAGCATGATCCAACCAGAGGAGACTTCTGCTGGCACCAGGGAGAAATGCCTCAGACTTCCCTGCTGGGGACTGAAACCATTCAACTCACAGGTCCTATGACAATGCAAATAGCGTGCTCGTGGCAGCCTCCGTTGAACCCATCAGCACAAGGATTTATTGGAAGGCAGGTAAACCCATCTCCCTTGTATCCCTTCTGGCAGCTACAGAAGACTTTCACCCCGTGCTGTGTGCATTCGGCCGCCTTGTGGCACCCACCATTGTTTTGTTTGCAAAGTTCTGCAGCTGCAGGGGAAAAAAGAAAACAAGTGGGTAAAGTCTGCTTTTAAAGAGGATGTTCTTCATAAAGACAAACCATCACCAGTCCTTTCACACTAAAAATACTAGAATACTTGTTTGGGGAAATAAAAAGCTGTTTCCATTTCCTGAGGCATTACTGAATTTCTGTAAGTCTATCCTTTAGGGCTCTGAAGGTTTTGTCAGGATGTTCTTGATTCAGGAGACATGGTACCAACTCTCAGATTTCTGGCCAGGTTGACTTTGGAAGATGTAAGACACCTGGCTGAGAAAGAGCAGCTCTTTCTGTAGCAGTGTTACCAGGGAACTGCCTTGCCTACAGACATAAGAAAAAAAATCACAGAATCTTTTTTGTTGGAAAAACCCTTTGATATCATTGAGTCCCACTGTAAATCCCCTGAGGGAAACCCAGCTAAAAGCCCTGCTGTCTTCAAAACTTGACTGAAGTGCGCTTGTTGCCCATGGTCCTGCTTGGTCAAGTCTGGAGAAGTCAGCCTTCTGATTTAGAAAAAGCTGGACTCTCTACATCCTAACTTTGTTTCACTTGCTGCACAGTGGAAGCTTTTAGGTTGGACAGGCAACATTTCGCAGTGGGCAGTAACTGATGCCTTTTCTTGGTCCTAAAATCAAGAGCCAAACACGGTTAGAGGGGAAAAAGGGATTTTACCCTGGTATTTATTTGAAGGATCCTTGGTGCACTCCGTCCAGCTGGAGCATGCTGGAATGCACATCCAAATGCACACCAAAATGCACCCCCGTGGGTACCCCCGAAATGCACCCACACAATAGTTTGGGTATGAAATTATAGGCTTAACCAATTAGCATATCTATCAAAGATTCCCCAATGGGAGGCTGAGTGAATCCCCCTCCCCGAGGAACCTTCCCCCCTGGACAGGCCTATCTTAGTTTACAAAATGTGTTCCAGAGAAGACCTTGGTGTCTGAGGCTTCTGAGATGTTTGGTCTCCTGGCTTAACGGAATACTGGGCCTATGCTGGTTATCAAACCTGAACAATTAGAAGTATGTGGGCCAAAAGGCCCTTAAGAACACATCAAAATTATACAAAAGAGTATATAGAGGGGGTATATATAAAAAGCAAAAAAAGCATCATGGCATCATAACTGCATCCCTGTGTGTGTGGAGGAGGGAAGAAGCTGCCTTCCCGCTGTGAGTGGGGGTGTGAACTCACCCGTGCACGTGATCCCATCCCCGTTGTACAAGGGCTTGCACTGGCACGTGTTGTTCTCCGTGCACACGGCGTGGGCTGAGCAGCTCGGGGAGCACGCTGGTGGCAGAGCTGTGGGGAAGGCAGGACAGCTGGAGTGAAAGAGCTCTTGTACCACCCTGCCCTTGTTTCATGCACAAGGAGAACCCTTCATACCAGTCTGGCTAACTGGGAAACTTGTAGGAATTTTGTTTTTTGACTGCCACAGCCCAAAGCCCCTCCCCAAGGAAGGTGGGAACTCCTGTTGCCATATCACAAGAGAGGAGACAGTGGGGTGAAAGGATTTGTCCTCACTCCAGAGCAGAGTCCCTAAGTGCTCTTAGACAGCTCCTGACATTATTAACCCTTTCTCTCTTATCTATGGAAGCCTTCTGATGAACTGCAAGTACTTTCAACCCATAGCTCCATGGACAGAGTCTGGTGAGAGCAGGCAGAGACCTAGCTTGGTTTCACACAGCCGGCCAGTCCATCCTGTTTCACAGAAACATCGTCCTGTCCCCGAGTATCCTTCATCACACTGCCCGTTGTTCTTGCATTCACAAGCTGGAAAAGAAACACAGAGGTCACTTGCAGAGTGGGAAAGTCTTTTTCTAGAGAAATGCCATCATGTCAGTTTAGGTATAGCATTATCCAGCAACAATTTAGATGAGCCTAACTTCATGGTATTTCACCATGAGGCCAGTCAAGCAGAGGACCAGACTTTCCCGAGCGGTTGACCAATCTTCATCCTTGAAAGTCTACAAGTCCTGACAGGATAAATCCTGAATAACTTGAGCTCAGAGCTGTTTTGAGAAGGGGTTGGACTAGAGATCTTCTGAAACCCCTTCCAACCTGAAGTATCCTGTGGTCCTATGATTTTATGACTGGCATTAGTTCAGTGTTCCTCTGAAAATGAGTATTGATCTGCACATTTCATTAGAGTAGCAAACTCCACAAAGGACTATGGCAGGAAAGAGTTAATGGCTGAGCTGAAGACCCAGACAAATCAGTCCTAATGAGAAGCAGCTGTTAATTGTGGGCAGGCCGGAGAAAAACAAGGTGTGTGGAGGGAGAGTGCTTGATTGCTGTGTGGGAGAAAGTCCAGCTGAGTAAGGAAGCCACATATGAGGTTAGTGAGCTTTTCTATAAAATACAGACAAGTTACGTAGAATGTCTTTTTTTTTAGGTTTCAGATTTTTTTATGACTAAAATCTTTTGGAATCCTTCAGTTCCTTATAGAGATGAGGCTTTGCTCCTTCTGCCCTCCAATCTGAGGTGTGATGGTCTGATTTTGTCTATAGTTTTCCCCCTCCTCTCTGGGCCCTACAATAACTTATGTGCTAAATCTTTCTTAAAGAATTATTCATGGTTGTTTTATAAGATAATGCTGCAACATCCTTTATGGCCTTCTCCTTCTTCCTGAAATATTGTTGTTTAAAGAAGTAAATTATGTGGGATTGGTGGAACTGATTTTTTTTAATACCTGTCCTTCTGAAAAGGAGCTTCATTTGCTGGCTTTTTTTCATTTCATCTGCTTAGTTAGTTTTTGGTTGATTTAAATCTATATCAAAAAGAAGGGGCTATAAACCCTTTTTTCCCTAAATTTCATGATCTGGTTTCAGGCTCATGGCTCATACGTTTTATGCCATGGTGTGCTATAAAGTGGATGAATAGTAGGGAAGCATAATCCTGACTATCTGAGTCCAAGCCTGTTGTCTTGCCTATACCCCTTCACCTCAGGAGAAGTACAGGTGTACAGGGTTAGGATGGAAGCATTAATGTTGTAACTTCTTATCTGAAGGCTTTATGTCGGGAAAATATTTAAGTTTAAAGGGAGATATTGATCCTGTTTCCTCCTAGTTTGCATTTAAAACCCAGAGAGGTGGCTTTTGTGAGCAGTTGCTTGGCTGTCCCTCTTCACAAACTGCCCTTATCTTGGTGTCCTTTTCCTTCTCTGCAGAAGTAGTGCACGGCCTTGGCCTCCTGCACCCCTTGAGGAACCATGCTGCCAAAATGCTCTTAAGCTTTATGGGGATGGAGGAGAAAGCTGTGCTGTAGCTGATACCACTTGTTGCTAGAAGCTCTGCTTCTCTTCTATTACTTATGTACCATGTAAGAGTAGGAGGTCCTGTGCAGACACAGCCACGTAGCCTCTGCACTCCTGGCCTTCTCCTCCCTTCCAAGACCTTGTGCCATCCCCTGGTGTGAGGAGGCACCCAGGAAAAACATTCATGTTAAGTGGGAAGCATTCCTTGGCTTACTTAGAAATTCCTTGCTGGCAGAATAGTTTAGGCTTGATGTGGGCATTGATTTGGAAAGGGAAGTCAAACATACCCCTGCAGGAGAAGCCGTATCTGCCTGGCAAGCACAGCTCACACGATGTCCCATTGAAGCCGCTGTTGCAGTGGCACTCTCCTGTCCCCGTGTACCCATCGTCACAGGAGCCGTGGCCATTGCATGGGGTCTCTGGGCCCCCTGGGCAAGCTGAAATGTCGGAAAAGAAAAGTGGCTCTTTAGCTCAGGTGCATCTTTATTCATTGTCGCTGTTGGTTTTCCACTGCTCTGTAAAAATCATTGAGCAGGGAATGCCTGTAATGGCATCTCTGTTGAGGCGTGTAAAAGTGGCTGTGACACTTATGGCTACTGCGAGCCTCATGCTCTAAATTCCTTGACATACTTTCACAGCTTCTGTCAGAAATGAGGATTCTTCCAGCCCTGACTTGTGGATGCTGTTATCTGGCTGCTTGCTCATTCAGACCCATCTGGGAGTGGCACTGCCCAAATCGAGCCTTTCTTGTGTGTCTCTATGGGTCTGTGTGCTGTCAGGGTGACCCCAAAGGGCAGCTCAGGCTGGGATCTGCACGTGTCTCTGTGAAACTGGGACAGAGCAAGCTGGCAGGGCTATGTGTGGCTGACCTGGATTGTGACCCTGTGTGCCCTGGTGGGAGCCTCAGTACTGCTCCCCTCCGGAGCTGGCAGGTGAAGGAGCACAGTTTGGAAGAGTCTGCTAACAAAGTGCTGAGATGGAACCTCCCAAACTGTCTCCACCTCTTCAGAACTACAATTTCTGAGTTTACTCTGCTATGAGTGCACTTGCCCGTGGCTGAGCAATCATGCACTGTGTCCCAGATGTGTGTTGGTGTTTCTGAGTGAACCTGAGCCTGTTTGTGTTCAAAGGACTTTCAGCTGGTGACTCGCTCTGCAGGACAGCCTTTACTCTCTATAGCATTCACCTGCTGCTGCTCTGGAGTTTAAAACTTGCTCTAAATGTGAAGAGGAGATAATTTGAATTGAAAAGGCAGCTAACACTTTGTGTTCTTCAGCTCTTGCAACCAAGTTCCTTTATCTTGCAGCTGGTCTCTCCTCATGCCCCTTATCCCAATTCTTCCAGTTTTGCCTGCTGGGTGCTACACAGCTGTACTGGGGGAAGGAGAAGGGAGTGGCACAGGCTGGCCACGTGGGTGGGAATCCTACCTTGGCAGTCTGGCCCGAAGTAGCCCTTGCAGCACTTGGCTATGTGGATGACCATGGAGCAGTTCCTACGGCAGCCGTCCCTCCGCAGCCCGTAGGACTCGTAGGTGCACCAGTGGATTCCTTCCTGCGTGTCCCATGTGCCAGTGCACACAGAGGAGGGGGAAAAACACAGGACAATGAGTGCTGTGTGGAGGTTTGGTTTTTTCCTCTTTAAATCTTTATATTATCAGAATATAATTTCTGATATTCATTGACTCAAAATATGATGTGTGAAGAATGTGGGTGTCCACCGTCTCTTGTTCCTGACATGCTAAACACCATTCATGAGAGTGCAGGGGCTGCTCTGGAGTCAGCTGAAACACTTTTGCAGTGGATGCTGTGTGAGACCAACAAGCATTCCCCACCACCAGCACCTGGGTGTCTGACCAGGGACAGCTTTGTCACTTAATAGTGTGGTAACACTCTCAAAGGTTCTCCTTTTATTTATTCTAAGAAACTTTCTGGTTTGCTTTTGTGAAGTACAAAGAAGAGCAGGTTAGACTGCTTACATGTGAGATTTGAATGTATTACCTTTGGTTTTGTCCCTGGAGGGCATTTAGAGTTACTGAAACAGCTAGCACAATGCCCCTGGAAAAGGGAAAAAAATGTGTATTAAAATAATGATTACAGAAGGCCAGTTGGCTTAGACAAAAAGTCTGTTTTATGAGAGCAGAACATATGAGCAGGGAAAAGGTAAAGCTTATTGCACTCAAAAAATTAATAGAAAACTCTGGAGAAACAAGAGAGGAGAGTGACAACAAAATTGTTGCAATGATTTAGTGCCACAAAACCGCAAGAGAATAGTTTTGATACCAGAATATACGTTCTGGAAGAAGAAATTGCTCTGGATTTAAAGAAGCAGGGAAGAGATGATGAATGTTCTTCAAAGAAGTATTGACATGATCTGTATCAGACCTGGATGTCTCATTTGGAGTACAGAAAAACGTTTCCTTCTCAGGAAGTGCTGACCAGATCTGAGGAAACAATGTCTGTTTAATTTAATTTAATGCAATCATAAACAAAAGACAACTGGGGCAGATGGGATATACACAATTGTTGGTTTTATAATTGAAATATATGTTCCAATAAGCTTTTTTAAAGGCTGACTACCTGAAAATTACTTCTAGGTAATTTCTTCATATGTTCAAATTAAACTGAAGTAAACTTGGTGTTGAAACTGTTTCAAGATGTCTTTCAAAACATCCCATTTGTGGGACCCATCAAAGTTCACAGAGGAAACTTTCTCCACACACACTGTTCAGGTGTGTTAAAAACAAGAAATGTCAGAGACTGAGACAGAGTAGGAAGTTCTCTATTTTGTATCCTTCATACCCTGTTCTACTGGAGCAGCAGTGCTGTCCTTTTGTAATGGGGAACTTTGTAAATGCGATCTCTGCAGACAAATCCATAGCCTGAACCTCCACTAATTTAAAAGCACGACAGAAAGATTTATCCTTGCTCAGATTTTTGCTTGCATGCGAAAGGTGCTTTTTTTTTTTGTGGTCTTAACTGAAACCACTTGTCCCGTGTGCTGCTTCATGTGGATACAGGATTTCTATTGTGCACCTCTCAGGCGTTGTGCTGCACTTCTTAACCTCTCTCTAAGCAGTGTGGCAGATGCAGCCACCCTGCAGCGCTGGGGCTTGCTCACAGGAGCACCAGAACTGCCGGGAGGGCTACCCCAGTGAAGGTGGGCGTTGGCCCTTGGGCCATTGTCAGGGCGAGGGACGTGCAGTGGGCACTAACCATGAACTCCACGGTGAGGAAGCTGTCGCAGCGTCCCCCCAGGCTGGGCTCTGTCAGCAGGCAGTTGATCCCGTAGGCGATGCCCCCGTCAAACTCCAGCTGCCGCTGCACCACCTTGCACTGTCCATCGTTCAGGAAAAGGGCACCCTGGGAGATGGGGTGGGGAGAAGGGGACATGGGGAGTCATGAGCTGCTCCTCCTTGGGTTGCTGCGCTCTGTAGGAATGCTCTTGGGGCAAGGTGGTGTGTCAAACTATGCTGTAAGTAAAATTGATTGCTATAGGGGGCTCAAACCCAATTTTGGGGCCTCTCTTCCTATAGCTGAATGCTACAGCCTGGGCATGTATAACCTGCTCTAATGGGCAGATCTGTGTCTGGAATACTGTGTCCAGCTCTGGGGTTCCCAACAGAAGAAGGATGTGGACCTGTTGGAGCAAGTCCAGAGAAGGGCCATGAAGATACTCAGAGAGCTGGAGCACCTCTCCTACAAAGACAGGCTGAGAGAGCTGGGGCTGTTCAGCCAGGAGAAGGAAGGGTCCAGGGAGACCCTAGACCACCTTCCAGTCCCTAAGTGGGGATATAAGAGAGTGTGAGAAATATTTTTAACAAGGGCATGTAATGATAAGACAAGGGGTAATGGCTTTAAACTGAAAGAGGGTGGATTTAAATTGGATCTTGGGAAGAAATTCTTTTGTGTGAGGTTGGTGAGACACTGGAACAAGTTGCCCAGAGACCTGTGGATGTCCCATCCCTGTAAGTGTTCAAAACCAGGTTGAATGGGGTTTTGAGCAACCTGGTCTAGTGTAAGGTGTCCCTGCCCATAACAGGGCGGGTAGAACTGGATAATCTTCAAGGTTCCTTCCAACCCAAATCATCCTATGATTCTATGATATCTCTCTTTTCTGAAGAGGACAGAGTATGCCAGTCCTATGTCCACAGGTTTGCCTTCTGCACATTTAGACTTAGGTGCTTGACAGGTGTGATCTGATACATTTGCAAGGAAAAATGTGATGTTCTGGTTTAACAGGCTGCGTGTGTGCCTGCAGTCTTATCTTGTAAGTGCTTAAACACCAGAGTTTGCATGCAGATGCTGCACTCTTGGGGTTCAAAACCAGGCTGATCTTTGTGGTTTTGTACTGGTGTTTTACTGTAGAAGTTAAAGTGCGCTGGTATTTCAGTTTCAAGGTAATTGAGAGCTGTTTTGAACAAATGACATCTTACAACAGAGAAAATGACAGCTCCAAAAAGTCCTGCAAACCATCTAGAATCTGTTGGCATGGCTGCTGACATGTAGTGGTGATGACCAATGGAGTTTTGGTGCCCCTGAACCCTCCCTGAGGGCTGTGCAAGGGCACATTGTGGTCTGCAGGAGCAGATCCTGCAGCAGGGGTGAGGGATAAATGTGCCAGCAGAGTGAACACTTACAATCTCCCCATTATCCCCACAGCTCACACTGAGGTTGGAGCCCTGCAGGGTCTTCAGTGAGGTGGAACTGGGGAGCTGGTAGGCCAAAACCTGGGAAGGAGAAGAGGAGATACATATCTGGGCTTGTATGTTTTGGCTGTGGCAATGCTCCCAAAAAAGCAAGGGCTTACCGCAGCATCACGGACAATGTGGAATTTGAGGTACTGCACCAGTTTGTCAGTGTTGGACTTCTTGAAGAGGAAGTCCTGCTGCTCCTGTGGCAGCCCACGGATGGCTGTGTCTGTGGGCCAGAAGAGCGTGACGGGTTTGTGAATAGGATCGTTGATCAGCCCAAGCAGGTTGTTTTTCTGCAACACGGAAAAATCAGGGTAGAAGATTAATGCTCTGTCCAGAGTGACAGTGACCCTGTAGGGTGAATATCTGGTATCACTGGAGTGTAGTGCCCTGTGGGCTGCCTGGTCAAAGCCTGAAATTACCTTGACTTTAAAAACCAGATGTCTGAGTTGAGGTGATACACAGTGGGTCAGAGCTGAGTGGGGAAGGGAAAGGTGGCTGTGGGTCTGCTTGACTTCCCCCACCTCTGTGGGAGTGTTGCTGGTGGTGACCAGGGTTGTTGTGTGCTGTATTGTGAGCCCTTTGCTTCTCTTGAGCAAAATCCTGCCACTGATGCCATGTGCTCTGTGTGTGCTTTTGTCTTTAAGAAAAAATTGCTTGCAACCTTTTCCCAATGGCTTCTGCCTCTTGTGTCCTTACCTCCAGCAAAGTGTTGAACAGAATGTACCCATGTTTGGCTGCAACCATTTTAAGACTTTCCTACAAAGAAAAAAAAGCAGGTAATTTCACTAAGAAATATATTATTTGGGTATTAAAGCAGATAAGAGCTTGCTTTTCCCTGTAAGTCACTTTTTGTTATAAAATCAAAGCTGCTGTAAAAGCTCTCTGCAGAAATCCTCTTATACTGCTCTTACTTTATCTGTAATTCTGGTGAATTTGAAATATAATATTGAATTTATTCAGCAGTGTAGACAGTGTTAGTATAAGGTTTTTTTAGTGTCACTTTTTTTTTTTTGTTGACTTACATGATTTATATATCTGACAGTAACTGTGGAAAAGCCCCTGGGTTGGGAATGGTGATTAGCTGCACATACCTTCTTGAAGGGGAAATCCTGCATATGTGACGGGACCAGAATTTGGTTTATGACATGGATCACACCATTTGTGCCAACAGCATCACTGAGCATAATTTCAGCTTGGTTGTTCAAAACCAGTGAGTTCTGGAAAGGCAACAAAAACATTTTTTCTGTGAAACCTTGTGGGAAAGTGACGTTGACGCCGAATTGCTTTGATATAATGAGCCCAGACCACCTTTTCTTTGAAGCAAACAGTACTTTCAGCTTTAATAAATTGCCCTTTGCTTTTTCAGACTCTCATCATGCTCATAAAGCCAGAGTCTGAGGATAAAATAGCTTGTGTTGAAGCAAGGGTTGTACAACTCCACTCTTGGCATACTGAGTAAGTGCTGAACACTTCAGCTGAACAGGCAACCTTATTTGGATGTCATTTATTTATTTTTGTGCATCGGAGGAGGAAAGGGAACCACTGAAGTTTTTTTGAAGAGCTGAATGGGAGTAGACTGTTTTGCTGTCCTGTTCCCTGTGTCTCCATGTCCTGTTACCTGGGAGTAGCTGATGTGTATCAGGTCACCGTGGAGAGAGGTGATGTTGGTGATTGCTGTCAGGTCCTTGTACAGCAGATTGGCACAACCCACCATGTGGTACCGGAGCACTTGAGCCATCACTCCTTTGGCAGTCCAGTCCTTGACCTGCAGTGGGAAGTGGAGGGGTTGAGAAGCAGCTGAGAGAGGCATCTGAAGCAGAAAGCTCATTTTTAGTGAGCCCTTTTACTTACTCGTGGGTCGCTGTTCAGTACATCTGTGTGAGGGACAAACAGAGTGAAAGGGCCGGGGCCTGCGATATCTCTGATAGACAAGGCCTGCCAAATTAAGAGGAAAAAGCAGCCATGAGTCAGTGCATGTGATGCCACAGAGTGACAGGGACCTTCCTGTGGAGGGAGAGGTGGTGCCTGCAGCCCCATTGCTGCCACGTGGTGAGTTCCCTTCCCTGCAACGCAAGGGTGACAGAAACCCTTCGTGGGGACTTTGACTCCCAGCCTCTGTCACCTCTGCTCACAGGTATTAAATGGACAATTTCGGTTTTTTGACTTGTAGCCACATCTCTATCTCCTCTGCAATAATAAAGGAGATGAGGGAATTAGATTAGGAGTACTAATGGACTTGGGATATTGCAGGCACTTTGCAATGACCACTGACAAGCTAAAATAAGAAGAGAGCTCTGCTAAAGTGAGAGGAAGCCACCTGTCTACCATGGTAGCAGAACTGAAACTAGATTATAGGTCTTCAGGCATACAGGTCTGTGCTGCCTTGAGGCTCCTGGTAAACAGAGAATTGCTGTTGCCAGTCTTCAAAAATCAGTGAGAGCTGGCTGCACACTGGCTGTCTTGCAAGACACAGAGCACCCTGTGATGTTTCAGGGAGGCAACTGAAAATATTGCCATTTGGAGATGCAGAAGGGGTAGTAAATGTGTGGTATGTTCTTGCTTCAGAATTCATGAGAGATGTGCTGGCAGATCTCAGACTGTGAATGGGTGAAAGCTTCAGTTTTATGCCCAGTCTGGAGGCCCTACATTTCCCTGCGACCTTGGTCTTGATCATTAATACTCTGGATCATTAATACTCTTTTAGTGACAGTAAATAGTTTAAATTAGAGCATCTCAAGTATTAGTGACTGGTAATCCAAACCCAGTCCCAATTACATTGAAGGATGTTGGCACACACCAGATTCTTGCCTGCTTCTCTCCCCTCTACACTCTTGGAGAAAAAAAAGGGAGGAGAACCCCTCCACAAGAAAACACCAACCACTCAACCTTTCCTTACCTCTAAGTGGAAATAAAACCTAGATGTGTTGGAGTTCCTGAGAAGTTCCTGCAATTAAGAACAAGACTCTGTAACAATGCTGCAAACGTGAAGCAACATCTGTGGAGTGCAAACAAATGCAGCACTCAGACAAGAAAGGGAACTTCTGGTTTGGAGTAAGTGCTGTGTATCTGAATTGCTTCTGTCCTGTTCTTACCTTACTCTGTCAAACAGCAGGCTTCCTTGAAACCTAAAACTCCCTAATACTGCAGTCATAATGATTGTCTATTAGGGTTTTTTTTTTTGTTGTTTTGGCAGTTAAGGTTATCTTGCAGCATCTTGTTCCTAGTCCTGGTTTCTTGGATTGGGATAATTTCAAATTCTGGGGTACAAATTTGTCCAAGAAAAAGATGGCACATTTCAACCATCATGTTGAGTAACTATGTGAAGAAAAATAGCAGATAGCAAATGTGCAGCACTTTACCTGGAAGATGTTGCCTCGGCACTTAAATCCATCCCCAATGTAGTTGGGTTTGCAGGTGCAGGTCCTTTCTGTCAGCTCGGTGTCATTACAAATGGCAAATTCACTGCAGCCTCCATTATTCTTGTAAGAACAAAGTTTAAAATATTTAATTCCTTCATTTCCAGGTGTATAAAACAATTCCAATTCACCACTTTTTTCCCCCCCTGAATGTATAATTTAGAAAGGCTTAATCACAAGATCTTTTTGAAAGCGCTTCTTTCTGGAACATCTTATGGCATATATTTTCTTGCAAACACTAAAGAGCATGTGGGGTTTATAAAAAATAAGTCTCCTTTTATGCAGAGGATGTAGTTTTGATTCCCTCCTCATATACTTCGTTCATGATGCTGCAAAGATGCAAAATATTTGCATGCAAGTCTCACTCTGCACCTTAGGGATGAGTGTTAACTTCTCTGCCAATGCAGCACTGACTTATTCTAAAGGGAGCTATTAACACACTGTAAGTCACTGTGATGGTGTCAGGAGCCAGAATTTATGGAGGAGCATTAGCACAGAGCTATTGTTCCTTGTCTGTCTGATGGCCCAGGTCAGCTGGAACAGGGACTTGCCTTGTCCTTGTTTCTAAAACATCTCCTGTCTGTACCTGAGTCCACTGCCAGAGCGAATTTGGGCTTGGAGCAGTGGGTGCATCTCACCCAGCTGCCTGCCTCCAGAAAGCTCCCTGTGCTAAACCAAGATGTTCCTCACTCAGGAGCAGCATGTTGGGGCTCAGACCTCTCCACAGTCACGAGTAGGTGCTCCCCTGTTAGCCCCTCGGCTTGCAAATAAGTTTCTGTCCCGGGCTTGAGAGCAAATTGGGAGAAATTTAGAAGCTCTTTTGTTTTCCCATTTTGTACTTGTTTCATGGTGTCCTTTCTGTTGCTGATCATCTCAGGGATCCTTTCCCATGGGCCATGAGAGGGAGTAGAAGCTCCTTTGGGAGCTGCCAGTGGGGCCTGACTTGACAGATCAGAGAGATGCCCATCTGTAAGCAGTGGGTTTGGGTGAATTTGCTATGGATTTGGCTTGGCTTAGGCAGACTGTTGGCAGCATTAGCTACCTGTGAAGCTTTGCTGCACGGAGGTTTGGTCATCATGGAGCCAGGGTAGCCTCTGGTATGACATTGATGCTCCTCAAGATGATCTTTGCTTTTTAATACATAATTAGCCTGGCATAATTAGTCAAGTGGAAGCAGAGCTGCTGGAACACAGCATAGGAAAAAGCGAAAGAATACAAAATCATAGGCAGCAGCGGCTCATAACTTTAAACTCCCCTTACTCCAGCTTCTGTTTTTGCCCTTGCTTATTCATCTCTGTGACCTTTCAAGGTTAGAAAAAGCTGGCTGACAGGCCAGGCTGGGAGGGTGAGAATTATTGTTACTGTGCTCAGAGCACAGAGGATTAATGAACACGGGGGAGTGGATGTGTCCTTGCTGCAGCTTGCCAAGAGACTGGTGCAGAGAACCACATTTAATTGCCAATATGAGTCTTGCAGCGTGTGAGCCAGCTTGTGCTAAACAAATGTGGCTGATTCTCAGCCTGCAGTGATGAGTGAGGGACAGAATGGGGAATGCCATGGGATGTCCTGGGTTGGGTGGTGTGGAAGGAAATGGTTTAGTTGGCTTTTTATAGGAACTCCTATATGACAAATAATTGGCTGACTTAGGCTTTACAGCCCTACACACCAGGGCTTGTTTCTCTGCCTTGGATTTGAAGTGGGTTATTTAATATTCAATGACGAGTCCAGGCCCTCACTTGTGCTATGTCCAGGCTGTGGTTTAGGAATAGCCCTTCCTGTGTATTTAGTTTCTCTCATAGTGACAGCAGTAAAGTGTGTACTGAACCAAGAATGTTTATAGATTAGCCAAGTTAATGTAAATTGATTCTCAACACACTTAACTTAGTTTAGAATGCATACAACCCTCCAAAGTATAATGATAATAATGAGACTTTAAATTGTCTCCTTAAATGGATACTCACTTGTGAACACAGACTGATATATGTGCATGTCTTGCCATCTCCAGAATATCCCTTCAGGCAATTACATGCTGCCTACAAAACAAAGTCAGAAAACATGCATACACTGAAAAATGCTTGAAATTTCTTTTCGGCACGCATATGTTTAGTTTACTATTTTTTTCCAGATAATTTCATGGTGATATGATGGGCAATTTATTAAGCTAAAAGTACATCATGTTTCCCACATCAGTTTCTTGGCCAGTATGAGCAAACATAGGCTGAGATTGGGAAGTAACAAATTTCGATAGGCTCTATCTGCCTTTTCCCTGCCTATCTATCTGTGGTCTCCTCTCTGCTGTCCTGCTCATTTGAAATGACCCCTCTGACATATGCACATTATTTTCTTGCTGGCAAAACAGGCAAAACCCCTAATTTGTTTCCCTCATGTTTTTTGCATAGGTTGGTATTCCCCTCTCATCCCTTTCCTTCCCCTGCTTTCATTAAGGGATGAAATGTACCTTCAAAACACACCTGGAATTGTGTGTTATGGGCAACTTCCCATGCAGTGGAAATGCATCTGACACTTTGTCCTGGTTACTTTATTTTGCACTTGCAGTTATCATGAAGATGACAAATAGTTGCAAAGAAATGATTTTTATTCTCCAATTCACTGCTTAACGGTTGTCAATTTAGAATTTACATTTAATATGTAGGAATTTGAAAATTCAATGAGATTTCTGCAGCAGAAATAAAGGTGGGAGGTAGTCTAATAGCAGTGTTTTTGTACCTCCCGGATGAACGAGAGCCCGACAGAAAGCAGATGCATTTCTCTACTATAAATTTGCCTTTGCAGTGCTCGGATTTTGTAGTGGAGGTTGTTATTACTCTGATGTTAATTACATTCTCACAGGTAAGGAAGAATGAATAAACAGGTTGTAGCTACTACTTCTAGAGATCTAGAGGTCAGCAGAGGAGTGAGTGGATGCTGGAATGCTGAACCCCTATGCAAGAGCTATGACTTAGGCCAATTTTTTTCCTTGTTAATGCATTTGAGCTGTGTGGGGAGAAGGGCTAGCCTAAAATGTAATTTTTTCTGTAGACAGTTTCTATAACAATAAAAGAAACATTGTCTAGGAATACTTTCAAACTGACAGGTTTTCACATCAAAACCTCCCAAAGGAGAAAAAAACCCATTTGAAATAGCAAAACACTGCTTTCCTCTGCAGTTTTGGATTTCTTTCACTGAAATTGATTTTTTTTCGTGTTTGTCTGCACTCCTCCTCAAATGCCTTTTTGAGGGAAGCATATACTTTTCAGAATTGTTATGAAATTCACTTTTCTATTTAAGAAAAAAGTTGACATGGGGAAATCTTTCTTTACCCAGCAACAAACTCTTGACTAGTCCTATTTTTCTTTACTAACAAAGTACTCACTTGATTGGGTCCAGTCTGTGTGCATTCTGCATTTCTATCACATCCACCATTGTTCACCAGACAAGGGTTGATTTCTTTATAAAACAGAAAGAGTATAATAAAGAGAGAGTCATTCTGAAAACCCAAGGAGGAAGAATTTTAAGTAAAGCATACTAGGAATGCAGATTTATGACAAAATTCATTCCCTCAGCTAGGTAGTACCTCAGTTTAGGTCTTCATTTGTCTTGGTGAAGGCTGAAGCCCTGCCAGCAGCATTTCTGAAACCAAACCTGGGGAGGTGTGGTATGGTATCTAAAAGTCTTAGTTTGTGATGGTCAGAGGAGTGTGTGTGTATCAAGCTGCTGAAGATGGAGTTATCCTTGCTAGAGGCGGATGTTTGATAAGCTTTGGTGTCACACCACGCTGCTGCAGGTGCATGGTTTGCCAAGCAGTACCAGCCACGTGGCAGGAAGAGATGCCTTTGGCATCAGGAGATGTGGTATCAGCAAGCTGCTCTTCTGGGTCAGAGTGGGAGAAGGACCATCCCCCTACAGGAGAACTCTCTCCTGTGCTTTTCCTCTGTGTGATACATGAGACAGGGCCAGTGCTTACCGATGCAGACGATGCCATCCCCGGTGTACCCGGCATTGCAGACACAGGCTCTGTTTCCTGGTGTTGTTCTCCTGCACTCTGCCTTGGCAGAACAGCCCCCGTTGCTGCTCTCACAGGCATCAATAGCTGAGCAGGGACAACAGCAGAGATTAAAACAACGTGCTGGACTTGCTTCTCGTGATAATCTGTCTCCATCTTTTAAAGGGATTTACTAATGTTTTCAGAACACAGAATCTTTCTGAATTAAGAGGCCACAGACTTCGTTAGTGCCAGATATTTAATACCTGTTGCTCTTTCAAGAGGGAAAGCTGAGATGATGTTTCTAGTCTGGAATGTTAGAATTCATCCAGGACTGACTTTTGGTAACTTTCCATCTTCCAATTCTGCCCGTTTCAACAAAACACCAGGAAAGGGGATGTTCATGTTCTTCTCTAATTTAAATGGCCATTTAAGCATTCCCTGAGCTTGACATTTTCTGCACAGAGACCATATAACTTCTCTTGCAGGAGGTCTACAGCATACCACCTAGCTGTCCTGTGGCAGAAAGTCCTGGTTGTTGTCCAGATGGATACTCATACTATCTCTCCAACTCTGGATGAGCTGGGTGCTCACAACTTGAGAGCAGGGAGGGAGCCTTGTCTGGTCTTCAGTGTGAATCAAATCAGCCTGAACATTGCTTTAAATTTTGCTTCAAAAGACCCTAAATTGCTGTTTCAGCAATTTCAGATGAGGGAGTTGATTTTTTTCTGTACCCAGTTTTGCCCAGGAGTCCTCTAAAGGAGAACAAGGGTGAGTGCAGAGTCACTATGGGTGACTTGTGTCACCCAGGTCTTCCTGCACATGAGGAATTGCCCCCCCAGTAGATGAAAATGAATTTGTCTGTCTTGTACCAGAAGAGAAAATGAAAGCAGGCAATAAGAGTGCTAAAGTGTGGGATTAGGACCCTGCCAGCCATTGTGAGGAAGTAGAAAAATGAGCTGCTGTTCTGAAAAGCATTAATATTTTAATCAGTTAAGAATTAAGAAAAATTACAATTAATTATGACTATTGTAGCTGGAAGCAGTCTACGTTGGGTAACCCAGATTCTTGGAGGAACATTTAGGATAAGGTGCTATTTCCCCTTTCTGAGGGTCTCTTAAATCTCTCTAGACTAAAGAAATGGATTTTACCACACCAGAAATCTGAGCAAGTTCACAAAGCTGAGGAAATGGTAGAGCTACACAGCTTCCAGTAACTGGAAGTGTTATTGTACCCTGAATTGGCCTCTCCTTGCTGGGCTTTGTTGAGAAAGAGAGTAAAAGTAGCAAACCAGGTTTCATTACTCTGCAAACAATGGGGCTGGGGTTGTGCACAGCATGTTCCCTTTTCTCTGCTCTCCCTCAGCACAATGCCTCACAGCTTGGAGATTTGGAGCTCTTTGTTTGCTGTGAATCCGCACCTGTTGGGCTGCTATTTGTTTTGGGGGAATTGGCAACAATTCCTGCTTTTTAACTGGTGCATAGGGAAGTGCTCATCTCTCACCAGCTCTACTGTGACCAGAGAGTGCTTCAAGTATGCTTCTTTGGTTTCTTTTTTTTTTTTTTTTTTAATTTTCAAAAGGGAAGAAACAAAGTTCACTTGCCTGTGCAGAATGTCCCGTTCCCCTCAAACCCAGCTGCACACTTGCAATAGGCAGTGCCATTTGATAGGAGAAGGCAGCTAATGAAATAAAAGGAGAGAAGGCAACATTTAAAAGAGAGGAAAAAAAATTGGGCAGGTCTTTTCTACAGCCCTTGTTTTTGTGAGTTGCTCTGAAGGTAATGTTGCATAGAAATAACAAGGCATTTAACCATGCAGTAAGAGGTAGCTAAAACCATAGAAATGTACATGGTTGGACCAAACTTTTAGAATGTATTTTGGTTGTATTATTTTAGCCATTAGAATTCCATGCTTTGGTCTTTGAGTATCCCATATTTTTTTGTGCGGAACTCCAGAATTTGCATGTCTACTCATCCAAAGAGCTGTGCACAATTTTTGTTTGTGTGCACTCAATTTATGGAGGGAAGCAGCCAGCACAGTTCATCATTCTCCCCCACTCCTGCCATGCCTGCACCCATCCTCACACCTACAGGTGTATGTCAGTGGATGAAAAATACACAAGAGAAGAACAATCTGCTTCTGTTGGAAGCACAGGCTTGATTCCAGAGTGTGTGGGGTCCCCATGAGCAAATTTGAGAGTGTAGTTTTGCCAAAAAAGCCTAGTAAAATACTGCTACTGTGAACTGAAGGTCACAAACACACGGGAGAGAATGACCTACATCTGGGAAAAAGGGTGTTTGCCCCTCTGGTTTCTCAGATTTTACAGAAGAGCTGTGGCCGAAAATGTGTATTCATTTTAGCCACTTTTCCTTGTTTTTTTGAAATGTTTTGCTAGTGTAAATCTTGCTGTCTGGTCAGTGGTGAGGGGACAGATGCACTTCAGTAAATGGCTCAGTGGGGCTGACTTGCTCCTTTGAAAACTAGTTAGTGCCCCAATATTGGTGCTGGACTGGTGAGGTCTTTTAAAATTTTTGTTGTTGTTTGTATATTTTGATGTGAAGAGGAGAACTTTGAACTTTTTTGGCCTCATCACCATATACACTAGATTTACATTGCTCCTTATCTCTGTGAGATATGCTGCTGAGGAGACATGAGCAAGGTGGACTATGATTTTTGCCTTGCAAGAGATCCCCTTTTTCTCCCCTCTCCTCTAAATAAGTACATTTCATACATACTTAGCACTGGTGTGGCATGAGGCGTTACATGCGTCATCTTTGATTTCTGCAAGTGGAAAAAAAATGAAGTAGGGATCAGAGCTTTTTGGGTCAACGTCCTTCTAGGGTTCAGAGTCTCTTGTCCCTACCATGTGGAGCTGGATTCTGAGTTCTGTACCAGGCAACTGTGCTCTCAGTCTCTATAGAGACTCCATCTGTAGAGTCTGTATAGATCAGTGGATACCACTTAAATCCACTTGAAAGGAAGAGTCTTGTCATATTGTCAGGAAAACATTTCACCTGTTGTGATTTATCTGTATTTAGTCTGGTGAATCTTGCATAATATTAGTTAAATTACATTAAGGGTAGGTTTTTCCAAAGGAACTGAAATTTTGCTCAGAGGTAGTAACCACAGCAACGCTCTTATAAAACTCTGCTTATTACTTATTATTTCCCTGGGAAAACTTAAAACTGATATTGAATGTTATTACTAACGTGTTTGTAACATGTTTTTATTTTATATTATAGGTAGAGTTTTGAAATAGTTACTGAATACATTTTAGTTATGTCTAAATAGAATATAATTTGATTGGATATAGGAGCTGTATTAAGCCTGCTCAAAATGATTTATTTGCTAATTATTTTTCATTACATTAGCAAGAACATAATTTAATATCTGGTGTTGTATCGCTAAATCAACTTATTGAAGAATTTGAGAGGCTTTTGATTTGAGGGTCAAAATGTGCTGGGTAATTCTGCTCTGGAAAACATAGAGCTTTAATAAAGGATATTCTTTTGGGACAGATAGAGGGTAACACAGGTAGAGAATTAGCTAAGTAAGCGTTTCAGTATCATGAGCAGTACCTCAACTGGCAATAATGCAGTAATTAATTGCCCTAGCACAGGAATGTGACCCATATTTCACTGCATGGGGGAAGCTGCACTGGGATCTGATCGTGGCTCCAGTTCTGTCATTTTCTGAAATGTTCACTTTTTACCCCAGAACAAAAAGGAGAGGACACTCACCAGTCTCACACATCACTCCTCTCCAGCCAACGTCACATTCACAGGAGCCGTCCCCATCGATCCCACTGCTGCATTTCCCATGGACACAAGTGCACACTGTGGAAGAGAGAGGGGGAAGCCACTGTCCCTGGCAGTGCAGCAAGGGGCAGGAAGGACTGCAGGGGTGGCCCAGACATCACCTGCTGATGGCATCTTCTGCTCTAGGCTGTTTCATTGCTTTGTCTTGTGCCTTTTGGTTTCTAATTACACAATAACTCTAAATTCAAACTATGCTAATCTTCCCTCTATTCCCAAATGCAGGGTCTGAAATTGTATTTTAATAGGAAAGAATTGGTGAAAAATAGCAGTGCTGAAGAGGATTGTTCTTGCTGGATTCTTTTCTAAGCATACCAGAGCAGAAAACGCTGTCTTCAGCCAAGGGATGAGAGAGCAAACACCATTATGGGGGAAGAAAAGGGGTTAATGATGTTTTTTAAGACTGGCCTATTACCATGAAATCGCTGTACCTTTCTAGAATCTAGAGTGGACATGGCTAGAAGATAAAAGGGGAAGGTGTGGACACCTGACAAGGCAAGCAAAGCTCCTGTGTGGTTTGGGGATGCTCAGTACCTTGGTCACAGTTGGGGCCGTATTTGCCCTGGCTGCAGCTCTCGCAGGCCGTGCCCACAAACCCCTCCTCACACTGGCAGGTGCCCGTGCCATTGATGCCATCCAGGCACACGCCGTTCCCGAAGCAGGCGTTCCCAGCTTTCCCTGGGCAGGGCTGGCACTGCTGCCCGAAGAAACCCGCACAGCACTCCCTGCTCTGGAAACCCAGAAAGGCTGTGCTGAGGGTCAGGGTGGCAAGCAGGGTGAATGAGAGGTCTGGGTTTTTACGAGGGTTTGTAGTGATAGGACAAGGGGGAATGGCTTCACACTGAAAGAGGGTAGGTTTTGTTAGGTATAAGGGAGAAATTCTTTGCTGTGAGGCTGGTGAGACACTGGCACAGGAGGCCCGGGGAGATTGTGGATGCTCCATCCCTGAAGTGTTCAAGGCTGGATTGGATTGGGCTTTGAGCAACCTGGTCTAGGGGAAGGTGTCCCTGGGCATGGCAGAGGGGTGGGAACGATATTTAAGGTCCCTTCCAACCCAAACTAGTCTTTGGTTCAGTGATTTTTAGCAGTACCTCAGCTCTGGAGGTCTGTGACCACACTCCTCAATGTGCCAGGACACAGGCTGCCACCCCCAGTCCCTGGTGGGACCCAGATACTCCTCACTACCCCAGGGAAATGGGGACAGAATTGCTAGGGACAAACATAGGGCTACCTTTCCCAAACTTGTGCTGCCTGTGCACCATGTCAGCTCTCAGCCCTCCCTGTGCCACAGCTATCACCTTGCTTTAACCTTTCAATCTCTGCTGTGTCCAGAATAAAGGCCAATAAACATATTGTCAGGAACTGCCTTAACATGCTGTGTGTGCTTAGTGGGAATTATGAGGAGGGTGAAGCTCAGGGAAGGGGGTTCCTGGTTTTTACCCCAAGAGAAAGAGTGAACTCACAATGATGGTTTTAGCACACTTGGGCTGGCACCCGATCTGGATGGTGTACTGTCTCATGTGGTTTTCTGTAAGGACACAGTATTTCTTCTCCCCTGCCTGAGCAAATATTGGAGAAAGAGATGTACTTCTGAATAATATTGATCAGCTACTTTCAAATGTGTTAAAAAATGGGACATTAACTTCATGTGTGCTGTGCACTGACTCACACATTCACAATTAAAATGAAGGAAATACTTTTAGAATCAAAATGTATTAGCTAGATAATTTCTAGTGAACATATGATCAGTTTAACTCGGTGTCTTGTTGTGTTTTAAAGATGTCTAAAATTTCCTTTGCTCAGAACTGAACAGATTCTATTCAGAAGTTTTGCAAACATTTTTTTTCTTTCATTGTCCACATTTTCTGATCTTTCTAATTATTCTTGGAAAACTGAGTTATGAAGTTCTACAAAAAGAGCTGTTGAGACATTATCTTCCAGGTCTGAACACAATTAGGAAAGATCGTTTACTGAAGAAAGCTTTTGATCTCAGTACACACTTGCGAGGAGATTGAGAAAAGCATCCATCCAGCTGTTCATTGTAAAGGAAATATTAATGGTTTTAAGTTTTACCCAGGAGGACTTAAATTTGGTTTTGCCAGTCAAGTACTTTGATGAGGTGGATGGGACTTGATCTGCTTTAGAATACCATTACTGGTGTAATTAACTAAAAATAATAAATAATTAAGGAAAATATACTTATGTAAGCCCAGCAGAGGGGCTTTCACAGGTAAGTGCCAAGAAACTCTAAATATCTGCAGTTCTCATCTGTTGGACCTGGGCATCCAAAGTCTCTATAATCTCCAAGTCTCCTTGTGACCATAACTCACAGTATTTTGCTGGGGAGGGATTGAGTTTGCCCTTCTGCACGTCTCTGGTTTGAAGAGCTCAAAGCTGATTCTGTAATTCCTTCTGCAGCAGGCATACTCCAGACCACATCTAACTCCCTTAATTTTATATGCTGGAGGTAAACTTTGCAGTTTGAGGAGTCTTTAGCTGTCCCAGTGCATAAGAGAAACTGGCCTTGAAAGATAGTTTTAGCTTTAAGCTGCCCTTCTGCTACCTTGATGCCAGGTAGATTTTTAAAAAAAAAATCTCTGAGGTCAGGGTGGATTGAGTCTTTTGACCATAAGCAATATATGTAGCAGGCTGAAGTAAATACTGTATCTTCTGTTGAAACTGAGGCAATTATATCAAAAACAGGATTGAATGCATCTATAGTCAGTTTTGATATAAAAAACCCAACAACCCTAGCATTAATGAAAAAATACTTACTATTTCTTTTGTTCCTGGGGGACAACTTGATGGTTGTGAACAAATCCTGCACTTCTCCTTAAGCAACACAAATGAGAGGTAGTTAACAGACTGTATAGAGCTGCAGGCAGGTTGTTTCATAGAAAAAGCATGATTTCCAGCCATATTTCTAAATCTAGTCCTTGAGGTGGGTTATCAGGATAACCTATTAGGTAAAGATGGTGAGGGAAGCTGCCCTGCTCAGCAAGGAAAGGTATCCCCATGAGTGGCTCTTTGGAGACACCCTTCTCCCAAGAGGAAGAAGGAAAGATCATTTGGTCATTTTTGTTTGCTCTTCTAAAGTGATGCTTCCCACTTTATAAACAAGTGGCCTTGTTACAAAGATGCATTAGAATAGTGCATTACTAATATTATCAGAGTATCAGAGCTCAGCAATTTCTTATTCCTGAGCTACTCTGATTATATTTTATCCAGGCTCTCAGAACACCAATTTCAGGACCAAAGCTGTCTGAAGAGATGCTAAAACTCTGGTAGGAGTATCCTCTGTGGAAAATGCATGCATTCCTTGCTGGGTTGTAGTATCACATGTCCTATACCTTTGAGCTGTATTTGGCTATAGGTCTCTCTGAGGGGCCTTTGAGCATCTGTATGAACAGGACCACTTACAATGATCACTGTGTTATTGACATCACATCTGTTCTTCTGGATTTCCAGGACCTTTCCCAGTCCGTGAATAATTCCTTTGTCTGTGGCAATGTTTGCATAGCTTATAGGAGCATCGTTTATGTAGAGCTGCAAAAGACATGCAATCAGTTAGAGAGCAGCAGAGGTGTTCCATGGCTCTGTGGTAACCCGAGCAGCAGGAGGTGGAGGAAAGAGAGAATTGCATAGGGATCACTTAAGGAGAATCAACAAACGTGGTTTTAGCATCAGGCACTTGCTCATATTCCAGCTGCTGCATTTAACTGCTTCACTGCACTGGAAGGCATGGGAAAAGCACACCAAAAAGTGGGTTTTCTGTGTCTGGGCATGAGGGGCTTCAAGGAAACCCTCCCAGCAGCTGTTCTTTCAAGGAGGACTTTCATTATCTCCAAGCCACCCCACACTCCCGTCGTGCCCTCACCAGCAACAGCCCCACTGCAGGTGCCTTTTCAAGGCTCAGCTGTGGGCAGAACAAAGAGCAGGGCTGAAATTCTGTGGGTGAGAAGCTTTCTGTCTTCCTTTGCCTATGCCCAGAGGGAGTTCTGGGACAGAGAAGGAGGACCAAGTTCCCTTCCTGGCCCTGTCTCTTAATCTTGCTATACCTGATTTTTTTAACAAGTGGTTTTGAAAGGCAATTCATATTTGTTGCCAAGTGCTTTGAGCTCCTAGGATTGAAAGTGGACTAAATCCCTAGAAAATAGAATTAATGTCTTATAATTGAGGGCAGGTTTCTAACAGCCCTTGGAAGTCAGATTAATGACTGCTTTGGAATGCAGGCTTGTAGTTGCTAGAGGCAGATGTCTAAAATTCAATGCTAAATGTGAGCAGCACTACTGAAATCAAATTCAATCAAAGATACCTTCAAGGCTGACTTTGAATTGAGCAGGTCTGAGACAGGCCTTGCATTTGAGTGACAACTTTTGTGCTGTTAAGTCACAGAAGCTAATGAGGAATGCACAGCTCCTTTTGGCTCCGTGTCAGTTTAAAGTTGAAGCTGGATTTGTAAAAAGCAGGAAACCTGTTTCTCCCAGCAAGTGCTGACAGAAATACCTGGCTGTTGTGCAGGAAGAACCCAACCTGGTAGGAGAACCCCAGCATGGTCTCCCTGTGCATGCCATTGTGCAGGTTGTTCTTCAGGAGCTTCTCATCCAGCACAACATGATAGCGGATTTGGCCTTCATCCTGCCAACACACAATCACATTCAAAGTTATGTAATAAAGCTTGAAAAGTTACTAAGGAAAGCATTTTCTGAAGGGTTTAAGCCAAACAGAAGTTGCCTGGTTTTAAAGAGAAGCTTCTCCAGTAGGCAGGTATTTAATATTTTCTCCTGTAGAGAGCGTGCATTCTTGTCATAATGAAAATTTTATTGACCGTGGAGGGTGAAAGGCTATTGAACTGGGAGGACCAAGGTTTGCTTGAGCCTGAAATGTCTGTTTGTGTGTATAGGGTTGGCTGAGAGATTCAGGGGAAAGTCAGGTGACTTTTTAGGACTCTGAAATTCATGGGTTCATTTGACATCAAGGGTTGCATATTCATGAGTGTTTTTATAATGTTTCCATACCCATTCTTTATTCCTTTGGGAATTCCTGAATAACCTATAGGGGAATAAACTTTAGGTGAATTTTTAGAGTAATTTTTATATATCTATCTATATTTTTATATCTATATCTATACATATAATCTTTAAGGGCATCTTCAGTCAATAAAGACTGAGAGTCATGCCTGTTAACTGAAAAGTTTTCTATGCCTGGTTGGTAGAGTGTATCTATATTTATTTGAAAAGTGAAGTTACTCTCTGCACATCAAAATTTTGTGTGGGCTTCCCAAGGCTCCTGCATCTTCTTCCAAAGCAGGAGACTCCCAGAGCTCTCCCTGACCAGGAGGAAGCAGAAGCAGGATGTGTTGGTGTGTGATTGGTCAATGTGAGAGAAGCTGGGGCATTTGGAGAATTTAGGAGCTGCCTGGCCAACAGACAGTGCTGCTGCAGCTTTGTCTTTGCAGTAAAAAGCCCTTGTGGGAAATCCTGTTGCTCACTGTCCCCTTGTTCTGAATGTCCATGCTGCTCCTGGCTCTTCCACTCCTTCAAAAGTGTGTGAAAGCAGGAAGCAGCTCCAGGATGTGAGATTTGTGATGTTGCCTGGCTGTGCCCACAGAGTAAAATTGTGGCCTTGATGTCTCTCAGGGCTGGCCCCATTCCACAGATTTGGCAGAGAAATATTTGTGGATGAGAAAGTGGGAATTAAAGTAGAGCTAATCTCCATGAGTGTCCAGCCCTCTTTAATCTCCTGACTTCGATGAGTTGGAGGAAAATCTAACTCTGATCCATCTTAATTTCTGTCTTTAATCACCAGCAGAGTTAGGACATCTCACCTCATCAGGGCCAAGAAAAGGGGTCTCCTCCCTGTGCCAAACTCTTCCCTCTGCAGTAGAGTTCTCCCAAGTGTTTCACAAAGAGGTTAAGCCTCAGGCAGACTTAACCTTATGCTTTTTTTCTGATTTTTTTTTTTTATCAGATTGCCCTATCAGGCAAGGTTGGGAGGATGGAAGAAAAATTGAAGAAACTTTGGTGAGTAGTGGAAATTAAAATGATTTCTCTGTGTGTGTGGGTAATCCAGATCTGCTGGGATTGATGTCCTATGTGTCTCTCAAAGTTTGTTATAAATTTTTCTTGCAGTGATGTGGAAATTATGATGTTGTGTCAAGAAACAACTAAAATAGTGTTCAAAAGTCATTTGAGCAGGTGGAGCTTGATCACTTGTGAGCGTGGGAGTTTTGCCATGGGTCTGCTGTTGTTGGTAAATGATTTGGGACGAGTCATTTGAACCCTGTGCTCCTCAGCTTCCTGGCTGTAAGTGGAGACCATGCAAGTAGGGGATAGCAGTGTGGCAGGGTAAATATTTCTGGAAGAGACTGGGAAGAATTAATGCCATTGGGCAAATCATGGGTGAAGCTTCCTCTGCAAGATGTGTGGCTCTTGGTATGTGCAGTCCATAAAGCTGTTTAAAACTGGAGAAAATATGAAGAAAGCCAGTGGGATGATGCAGAAAAAGGATATCTTATCTTGGGAGGAAACCAACAGGACTGAGAAGGGGGTTTGAATTTCTAAATATGTCAGGGCACGAATGCCAGAGAGAGAGAGAGTTGCTGCAGCTAAAACATATTTCTGGCATAAGAATAAAGGGATATCAACTGGCCTGAGGTATGCTGTCAAAATAACATAAAGTAGCTCTGGGCATGAGGACGGAGGTCAGCAGGGCTGGCAGGTGGGATGGACACATCCATGCTGGTGGGAGGAGCTGGTGGCCAGGTCAGGCATGAGCCTGTCAGGGAGCTCCTGAGGGTGGGCAGCAGCAATGGGCTTTGCCAGAGGAAATGTTTCTGAGCCCTAGGACTGACCAAATGCTTGTAAACTGGGATCAGACACTGTCTGCAGAAAGTAGCTGGACAATAGCATTCCTGCAGGAGTGACAAGGCAAGCATCTGGACAGTTTTAAGAAAGAGTCAGAATATTTCATGGCATTATTAATGATGGCGTATTAGTGATGTCGGGGGACTGGATTTCATTCACCTAGAAAACTCATTTCAGTGGTTTTCCTGGTCACTTCTGTACTGATCTTCTTTACATAAAAAACTCCCTCAAAATGACAAACTAAAAAAATAGTCTTCTGATAAGATGTCTTGGAAATGATCACTGTCTAGAGAAGGCCAAAACACAAAACAAACAGCTAGGCTCTTCCAGCAAGTCAGGAAAATATAGGTGGATCCATCCCATTTCACCTTCTCTGATGTTACAGACAAACAATAACTTGCCTGATTTCTGGGAAACAAATCTCTTCCTATATCTGTGTCCTTGTAACCCATCCACTTGAAACAAAGATGAAACACTGACCTGTTAGGACAAGCCTTGTGAGTAGTACGTACCAGAGTAGCAGATTTCTTATCCTTTAGGTAATTTTCTATGGCATCATTACTCGGGGCAAAGACTGTGTATGTGTTTGCCGCTTCTATTTCATTAGCCAGGTTGTATTGCTGTTGTAAAACACGTTAAAAAAAAAATCAGAATCACCACTGATAGTCCGATACTAGTCCGAAAAGCAAACAAAGCAGAGAGCTTCCTCTGTTCTGAAAACATGGTGAAAATGATGTGAAAGCTTACAATAATATAGCCCCTGAAAATGGAGTAGTCGGGCATTTGCTCCAGGCGGGTCAGCAGCCTCGGCATGACAGCGCTGTGCAGCGGGGTCAGCACCTGCAAAGGAGCAGATATCCCACATCACCTGCAAGGATCAGATGCAGGACAAAGTGCTGCTTTGTGCAAACAGTGTTTTCAGACTGTTGATAGTTTCTGGGTGGTTAATAGTTTTGCACTGCTCGTGGCGCAGAGGAGCAAATCCTTATCAATATATTGTGTACCTTATCAATAACGTGAATGATCCCGTTTGTGGATGTGATGTCGCTGGCCACAAAGTGAGCGCCCTCGAGGGTCAGGTTCTGGAAAAGCGAGGGGAGAGAGAGGGTTTGGGTTCGCATTGTGGGGGTGGTGTTTTCCCAGCAGCTCATCCTGTGCATTTCCACACGTTCCCAAATTCTTGCCTAGGGCTGCTCCATGGCACTGCTCACACCAATCCACACCAGAGGCTGGGTTACCCTCAGGGGATCATGCACAGGGGAGGGGACTTTAGGACTCTTTGCTGTTCCCTGTGTGCACACTGGCAAAGCCCTGGGCTTGCTTCAGCTGGAGTTGTTACCTGGGGTAGGTGAACTTGCCCCCACCATGGGGCAGGCTGAGCTCCGAGCTGATTCACACACTCCCAGTTCTGTGCAGCTTTGAAGGACCCTTCAAAGCTTTTCTTTTGGACATGGAGGTGGTGGGAACCTCCCCCTCCCTTAATGGGGATGAAGTGCTTAAATGTGACTTGTGTATTTCCAGGAAATCCCCCTCAGAACATGGAATTTACCTAATAAAATGGCTGAAGGGGAAGGGCTGTAAATTGTTATTTACCATTAAAAATGCCTTCAGGTGGTCTAGGACTACGAAGCTGCACATGTGGAGATGTGTGTTATCACTGCTTCCTCCTACCTTCCCAGTTCCCTGAACTCAGTTGTTTGGTTTCCTTGATGCTCTTTGTCCTAATTTAGTTCACAGAGGCTGCTTCAGGCAGGGACTGCCCTTCGACTTGGTTACAGGATTGTCCTGTGTTTGCAGCAGCTACTGGGACGTTAGAAATAAATAATATTGTGGACAAATTTCAGTGATGTAAAGTGATGGATAAAAACAAGCTCATGTTCCTCCCAGAAGGCACAGTACAATTGAACTATGCCTTTAATTTTATGACATGGTCTTTTAAAAAAAATACATATATGTTTGTGTGGTTTTGTAATACAAGAAAGTCAGTGGCAGTGATGGTCAGGGTTTGGTGTGTGATACCACAGTGGTTTGCAGGTCATCTCACCCCATTTTCTTTAGACAAGTGTAGGAATTTGCTCTGTAGCGATGTTGGCAGCATGTCAGAGGACGATAAATTCTGGAAATCAGCAAAGCTGTAAGCTCCTGTCAGTACATGATACCTAAAGGAAATTAACTGGATTTGAATGTTTGGTATTTTCTCTCTCTTTTTTCTTTTATTTCAGATAGATATGCTTAGTGTGTCTAAAACTGTGGTTTTAAACAGGAATTGTTTCTACAACACCTTGTTCAGCCATGTTCTGATCTTAGCTCGGCCTTTAAACATTTCTGACATAACACAAATAATGCCTTTTTCCCAGTGGACTTGCTACAGAGATTTATACCACTGGAACTAGAAGGGGAATCCTATCCCCTTCCTTTAAAATCAAAGTACCTGCCTTGCTCTAGTGGCTTCAAACCAAAGGCTTGTTTAGCATAAAAAGCAGTTAATTAAAAATCCCAACCCCCCAAACCATTAACTTACTTAAGGAGAGTTGGAATGTTACTTTTTGACATCCAAAAGGCTTTCTCATCTTCATCCATGTTTTCAATTGCTTGCAGAGAAGGCACGAGGACAGTTAGGTTTGAGGTGGAGGACAACATTGAGTTTATTTTGGCCTCCTGCATGAAAGTAGAGGGAAAAATAATTCACTCTAAGGATGGTCTATAAATAGTAGCTGGTGACATTTTAAGCAAGGTGGAGTATGTGACGTGCTTTGTGACCAGCCTGGAAAGGAAAAACTATTATACTGAGCAGTGACTTGAACAATAGCACTTAGAGCTGTACAAAAATGGTAAACGAGTGTCTATTTTTCACAGAATAGATTGCCAGCATTTAAAGGGCAGAAATAATGTTCAGGTTGGAATTGTTTTTTATGATGACACACACAACTTGACTCCTACAGAAGTTAGCCTGTCTCATAGATTTTGTATCATGCATTTGAATGTTAAAAAAAAAAATGGTGGCAATGAATAGTAGTGGTTACTGATAAATTCAAGTAACTTGCTGTTACAGAGCACTCCATGCTGTTTAATAGATGGAAGGATTATGAACCATGAAATAAGAAACCCCCATGACACAATGTTCCCATTTGGAAGAAGACTATTTAACATGGCTGGGATTATTTTCAAGATGTCCAAGAGTTATCTGTGCCCACTAGCACTGCAGTGGAGCTTGCTGCTGACAGCTCTAATTTTAGATGGGGCTTGTGAGATCTGCAGTGTGCATAAATTAATTCATCTTCCATGTTTTTGTCTGCCTTAAGGATGGAAAGAGCCTCCACTGGAGACGATTTTTCCAGTTGTGTGGAATTTTTTTTTTTTGAGTAAAAAATGAAAAGCTAAATATTTACATGGGATCTTGCTGAAGATGGGGTTCTCCAAACTTTTCACAGGCTCCACAACTTGCTGTTTTTGATACTGCAAAACTTGAGGGAGCAATAAGAGTTTGGGTTCTACCTTTTTGCAGCTGGTGTGCTGCCTGCAAGCTGGTTTGTTTTGGATAGCCCTTCATTACCCATATTGGGTTTTAAGTCAAGAAGGGAATCAGCTCCCTAAATAGCTGGGAATTTTGTCTCTGTTAAGCTCATCTTTCTTTCTAGCCATCATCCCTATCACCTTCCAAATATTTAAATATAGAGAGAGCAACAAACTTCCCCTTCTCATCCTTCCTGACCAGCAAGAAAAATATTTCGTTATGAAAAGTGGTAAACATCACATTCCTGCTCAAGTACAAAGTTAAAACCCCACAGATGGATATGCCTCCCTATTTTGCTCATGTTTGTAGTTACTAATGTTTATTTTAAGTGACAGCATTTCTCTGAAGTGTAGCAGAAATTTCCACATTTCTGTTTCAATTGAGTATACAGAATCTTCCCTCTGATTTGTTCCCTCATTATCTAAAGAGCACATTAGAGGGTGAACTGCATTTCCTATTGTGTCCATTTCTTTAAATTCTTTAGTTGCTCTGTAGTGTCCAGTGCCACAATCTGAGCTCAGGGCCAGGCAGAAAACTGACTTGAATTAGCCACATGGAGCTCACTTGAGAAGCTCCCTGAGTTGCTCCTTGCAATTATGTGCTTTAATGATCCCCCAAGCCATCTAACTTTGAAAAGCCTGAAAGCAACTAAAGTGCTCTGACTTCTGATGCTATTCATAAACACATCACTGTTCTTTTTCGTTTGTCATGTATTTGCTATACCCTTCTTATACTTAGGTTTTAAGCTCTTTGTGGGAGAAACTGGTTTTGATCTTTATTCATACAGTGCCAATCACAGTGGGGTACGACCTCTAATGTTACTGCTGCTCCAGTAATAAATGATAGCATGTGAAAATAGAAAATAGATTGTGACAAGCAGTGTATCCAGAACTTTGGGGTTCAAAAACGAATTTGGTGTTTCTTCCATAATCTGGAGCCAAACAAGTTAATCTCTTTCCTCACTGAGGCTGTTCAGCCTGGAGAAAAGAAGACTCCAGGGAGACCTTTCATGGTTTTTCAGGGAGCTTGTAAGAAAGATGGGGCAGATTTTTAGCAGGACCTTTTGCAAAAGAATAAGGGATAATGTTTCTAAACTGAAAAAGAGTGGATTTAGATTAGATATAAGAAAGAATTTTTATTTATTTTTTCCACTGAGGGTGATGAAACACCGGAAGAGGTTGCTTGGGGAGGTGGTGGATGACCCATCCCTGGAGACATTCAGGGTCAGGCTGAGCAGGACTCTAAGCAACCTGATCTAGTTGAAGATGTCCCTTGCTTATGGCAGGGAGATTGGACTAGATGGCCTTTAAAGGTCCTTTTCTACTCAAACCGTTCTATGATTCTATTTCCTGTACCTCAGTCAGGCCTGCACAGACTGAGTTTTTTCCTGCTCTCTTGCTATGGCAGCAGCATGCTGACCAGGCATACACTTGCGTTTTCCTGCCATGGAGCACAGTGAAAATGGGGAGGTAAGGCATTGTCTTCCCCCCTCCCCCCTCACCTTGTCATGTTATTGAATGAGAGAAGTTGGAAGGAGGCACCTGGGGTCATGTTGAGTCTCTGCTCACACCCTGCTGCTGGTCATCTGGACTGCAGTGTGTTTTCATACAAAGCTAGGCATGGCTTATGCAGCTCCCTGCCTCAGAGAGCAGGCTTGGAACTAGCTCTGCTGCTTGTGGAGCTTCCTTAATTGCCTCAATTTGTATTCAGAAGTTGTTTTTCAGGCAGAAATAGGGAACCAGATGGTCAACCCCTCCACGACTGGTGGGAAAGGCACCCTGATGCCTCTCCAGATCTTCAGCTTCCTCTCTCTGATGGAAATATTGCTGTGAGGTTCCCATTTCTAAACTCTACAAGGCTCATGTATTTCTACAGACTTGAACATACAACAAAAATTAACCACGAAGTGTACTTACATTAACCCACTGGTTAAAAGCAGCTGCTTCTGACAGAGTGGATAGCTCCTGATTAGAGACAAGAGAAATCAATGAGTTTGTAAGCTATAATTACCTGTACCAAAGTGCTCTTGCCTGTGGTGTAACCCACTATGCCTGGCCTGGCTGATGAAGGAGGGGTGTTTGTGAGAAGGGAGGGCATTAATGTTTTTACAATACTGATACTTTCTGGTAATGGGAATGATGAGTTACCAACTCTTGAAAATGAGGCCATGGATTGCTTAGGCGTGTACCTGGCCTTGGTACATATTATGTACTAACCCCAGGCTAAACATTAATTTCCTGTGATTTTAAATTTAATTCTTCTCTTAACTCTGTGCAAAATTGATTGAAATATATGTTGTTTTAGCTGATATTTGTACAGTATCTTACACATCACCCAGCCCTTATTCTGCCACAGTACTTAGAACAGAGATAGATGGTAGTATAAATCAGGGGTGGCAGAGAGTGCTGAGAGCCATGTAAGATTGTTGCCAGGGGCTGAGACAGAGGGCACTTTCATTTTTCCTGTGCTGTTAAATGCATATTTATTTCATCAATTGACTTGCTTTGATTTTATCGGCCCGTGGGTCAGCACAGTTTGTTTCAACATGATAAATTGATCATTTCCACTCAGAGAGACTGCAGGGCAGAACTTCAGAAGAGCTGACTGCTTGGTGCTGCCAGCTGGGAGGTGAGTGCTTAGCACTTCTGCAGGTCTGGACTCTGGGACTGGCATTCTTCAATCTGTTTTCAATTCCAAATTTTCAATTTGTTCAAAGTCAGAAATATGCTCTGCTCCCTTAGGCCCCTTTCCAAGCCAGGTTTTTAAACACAACAGATCATTTATGAATCAGGCAAGCATCTCCCACTGGAACACTCTTTGCGGAGATCACTGGTGGGCATCATGCTTTTCTCTCTGTTTATAAAGGCTTTGCTATTCTCTGTGGTTAAGATCCAGTGTGAGACCTGTGCATTAGGTCCTGTGCCCAGAAGAAGTGACCACCTTACTTACATCTGCAGCATTTCCATAGCATGTCCTGCCATCCCCCTCGTAGCCCTTTGGGCACACACACTCCCAGCCATGAGAAGACTCAAACTGACAAGTTGCCTTCGAACCAGAAAGAGAGAGAATTTGTCAAATACTCAGGAAAAGTTCCCAAGCTCCCACAGACCACTCCAGCAAGGATGGCCTGTAAAACCTCTTACTAGGACTTATTTATGTACAAACATAAACTTACAAAGGATCTTGTTACCATCTTCCATGGATGTTCTCACCTTCCTGTAGGACACCCTCCATGAGCCCAGGGCACTAACTCCCTCACCTACCCACCGTGCACTAAGTCTGTAGCAATCCAAACCCTTGCTCCACCTTTTCTTGTTTCCTCCCTACGTATTCTGGGTCCTGTTCTTTCACTCAACTGCTGCAGATCCATCCTGTGCTCCCCAGTGCTCCTCACTGTAGCACTGTCCCTGTGCCCCACCTGAGGCTGGGACTACAGGGCACAGCAGAGCACATGCAGCTACTGATAAAGCTGATAGCTACCTGGGTAGAAATGCTTGACTTGGGTAAATATCCCAACAGGCTAGTGCATCCATGTTGTAATTGTTGGTATAGAAACAACATTTATTTATTCCAGGCTCGAGATAATCCTTCTGTACTGGCAGATTTGGGAGCAGCCCTTGCAGCCTGTCCTCAGCTCATGTACCATACTGACGTGGTTCACACAGAGCTTTTGGTGCTTGTAGAACTGCTTAGAAAGTGCTTTCTCAAACAGAAGTTGCAGGCTTGAAATGGCAAATAAATTCAATGGTGTGCGCAGGAGGCGAGGTGTGATATGTATCTGAACACTTTGTTCAGGGAATGATTAATTACTCACCAGATGATGGCATTTTCCATTTTGTTCCAGGCACGAGTTTATGGGTGTGCATTCAATTCCATTCCCCTGAAATCCATCCTTACACTTACAGTCATTCTGTCATTTCAACAAAACACGGCAATTCATTAAAATGATTAAAATAGCGTGCATATTCTAGACATGGTGAATTACTTTCTCTGTGTTTCTGTAGCTCAGCATTGACTTCAGTGGAATGACGCTGATTAATATCTCCAGAAGACCTTTCTACCTGATATCTACTAATGTACGCACTAAAAATGTGTTTGCTGCCAGAGCACCACCACGTAGAAAGGAGAGAACACTGGGATAGGAATTTAGGGAGACTGTTTTGGGTAGAGAGCACCATATGGAAATAACATTGTGGCTGTGACGGAAAGGAGGATTTGGGGAATAAAACAGGGTAGGAAGCCCAAGCTCTGGCAGAGCGAAATGGTTGAGGACTTGCACTGAAGGTGGCATTGAATGTGAGCACCTACCTGACCTGGCCCAATGTATATGCAGGTGGCATTCTGGTGGCACTGTGCCGTGGCGGGCAGCAGGCAGTTGTTGATGGCTGAGCAGTCCCTTCCATCGCCTGTCCATCCTGCCTGGCACACACACCTGTGCTCACCTGGGCCTGTCTGAATGCACTCAGCCTGGGGGAAGATGCAGAGACATCCATTCAGGGCTGTTAGGGGACATCTGGCTTTAGCCATAAGGCTTGCCTAAGCCATAGTGGTGTCTGGGGAAAGAGCCTGGAACTCCAGTGAAAACCGTGGCTCTTCTGCAAAAGTTTCTGGCCAAACATTCCTTTTGCTTACCTTTCTGTGGGAAAAGCACGTACTTACATTGGTATTGCAGCCACCAGGGTTTAAAGCAGCACAAGGGTCAACTTTGCTGCAGCTCAAGCCATCTCCCTCGTAGCCAGGTTTGCAAACACAGCTACAGAGACAAGAGGAGGAAGGAGGCGTTGCACGTGACAGGATAGCTTGAAAGTAAAGTGATTGTTTTCCACTGCAACGTGTTATTTATAGGCATCTTAAAATTGGTAACCTTGGATTCATGATGCAAGTAGCTCAAGTGTGTACATTATGGTTTTTTTTTTTTCCAAAATGTTGACTGGGTTAATTGAGTCAAATCAGGGATCCATTCTCTGTGTCCGAGACAGGGAGTGAAATTGATTCTGAGCTGATGCTATCATTGTGAAGTTGAGCTAACAGCTCTAAATTATTTATGGGCTGGCTGTGCTCTCTGTCAGCGACACAGGAGATGGCTCTCTCCCTGAAATGTGTGCAAGACAACGAGCCCCCCTGTCTCCCAGAGTCCCTCCCCAGGATTAACCCATATTGGGGGGAATGACTTAAGCACTCAGGTTCTGCAGCATCCCCCATCGTGCCTTGTCGTGACTCATTATGGATACACTGCGGCAAGAGGGGAACTTGCTGCATGTGAAGGTGAGCTTGAGGCAAGTGCAGGGCAGCTGCAGCAGTAACAGAGTTTTGTAACCAGTCCTGTCAGGACTGGGGAACCTGTGCTGAAGTCTGTGGTGCTGTGGCATGCAAAACTTACCAGAGCTGACCAGAGTGAGATATCTATCCCCAAACTGAGAATTTAATTCTTTTTCAGCAAGGTTTAAACTCCTAAATGACTAAGGGATGGTTAGAAATAAGAGCTTCCTAAAAGCCTCTGTAGATGTTGGTAGGAAGGGAGCCTTTTAATCAAGGTTCAGATCTGCATGCAAGTATCATTCAATGTTAAATATATAAGGTAGAGGGTATTGAGAACTCTTAATTATTATCTTGCAACTCAAGGCTGATGTGGTGCATGATGATGCTTATTTGCTGAATAGCAGTATTGCAGTGGCTGCTGTTTGTGTCCTGCTGCCAGGGAATGTTTTGGTCAGGCAAAAGGGAAAGAGCTGCAGCATAATGAATTTTAATTTGATGCAAGTTACTGACTTACCTCACTGCACCATCGCTTAGCTGACAGTCTGCATGTGCATGGCAGAGCTGCAGGGAGGGCTCACAGGGAACAATCTGCTTCTCACAGAGTTTCCCTGTGTATCCAGTTCTGCATGATCCAGGGAGACAGCTCCCATCGCTGTCTATTCGGTTATCACACTTCCCAGAAATGCACAGGCACTCTACCAGAGATAAATTACAGTGTGCAATTCCTTAGTGGAAAAAGGCTGTAATCCTTACAGAGCATTTCTTATAAATCAGCTCTTCCTATTTTTTTCAAGAATCTAAACTTGTGTATTTTTTAATCTCACTTTGATGGGGACTTGTTAATCATAGACATTACAGGTGTGTTTTATGAATAACTATTTAAAACCTGTAGTATCTTTACCCTGCTCTTATCAATGAATTTCAAAGTACTTCAGAGAATTAGGAACAAAATGCAATGTCCTAGACTACCAAAGTTATTCATTGCATGACTTTTGCTGTGCTTTCAGTGATAGGGTAAGCCTTTAAACATTGAGCCCACAGATCCTACAGATTGCACAGTGCTGGGTACACAGAGCAGCAGCATGGACCTACCAGCACTTTGCTAGGACTGAGTGGATTGGTGCTGCTGGGAGGCACAGCAATGTGCCCAAAGGACACAACAGGAAAGCTTTGTGCATTCCAAAGTAGTGCCAGTGATGACTAGTTAAGCAAACACTTATTACTTTGGTGGGATGGGAGTTTAGGAGCTGCCACCACTTCTTATAGGACTTGTGTCTCAGCTTTTGTCCATGTACCTCTGAACCTTCAAGTGAGCTGTGCTTCATGAATGGCAGTCTGTTTCATAACAAAAAAACCTAAAAGAATGGTTTTGTAGATGAGGAATTTATGTATGTTTGATGTTGTGTATGCTGTAGACTCTCAAATGTATTATGGTTTGGCTCAGTAGGATTAAATCTGTCAGTGCAGAACTATAAACTGTAGAATAGATCAGAAATTATTCAGTAAGGATAGTTAAGTGGCCTAAACATGACCTGTTTATAGATCTGGTTGTTCTTAGATTACATATGGTTGTCACTGAAGGCAGAATCTGTTCTGTTGTGGGCAATAGCAGATGGGAACAGAATAGCAAAGATTTTCTTTTCAATTACTTATGTGAGGGAGACAGAAATTAAAAAAAACCCAATAAATTAGTATAAAACAAGCTATGCCCCCTGCAGAAAATAATTTAGAATATTTACACTGGTCCAGGGCTTATGGTGTGTCCATTTGAAATAAGAAATGAAAATGACCCAGGAACATCTTTCTCATCCTCCACAGGGAATTTTTAGCAACCAGTTAACTCTTACCTGAACATCACCAGGGTCCAACAAAATTAGCCCATGCTCTTGTGCTGAGGCTGTACAGCTGCACTTACCTCTGTCACACTGAGGTCCATATTTGCCAGGGTCTGAGCAGAACTGGCAGCTCAAGCCTTGGAATGCCTCAGAGCAAACACAAGTACCATTTCCATCCAGGCCATCCATACACTGTGATATGAAAGGGAGCTGATTGTTATGTATGAATTCAAACAAGTCTTTACCCTAGAAAAGAGACTATATGCCTGTCCATATTTTGTGACTCTGATGGACTCTCAGGAAGAACCCCAGCTTTGCTGAAAAAGGTGTTTCAAAGCAAAAACTTCCCTTATGCTTTTTTTTTGCTGCTGTATATTCTACCTTTCTTTGTGGTTTTTATGTGAGAATAGTGAGCTGGGTCATTGCTCTGTGCTGTGCAAATTAAAAGCATGAGAGTGGGCCACTCAGCCTTGCCTGTGATGCCTTAGGTTTTAACTTTTGTATTTTCAAATTCTGTACTGCTTAGAGTGTAACTCTGAAGTTCCTTGGAGCCTGTAATTCCTGCTCTCTCGTACTGGGCAGACATAACAAAGCCTCTCCAGGCTTTGCCTTCAAGGACAGCCAGGCTGTTTTTAGGCCCAAAATGTGTAAACCAAAGATTCTAAGGGGGGCAAGCTGAGGGGAGTTACATCGTTAAACTGGGGCTTTAATTGGAGAATTACCCCTGATATGCAAATGGTCCAGGCCTATAAAAGTGTGAAGAACTCATGACCTGTTGTCCATCTTGGGGTCCAATTTTTGGAAGCAGCCTCTGGCTCCCCCAGGGTGTACCTTGAAGGCCCTTCCAATAAATACCTGTCTTTATTCCCTTACTCTTGTCTAGGCTCTGTTTCTAGGTGGCTGGAGGAGGCATCACCTGTGTGCTGTGTGTTGGAACCCTAGAAATCTGCAATTTGGACATCTGAGAGGGGACAGATTCATTTTCCCTCCTACCTATAACTGAACCTGAAATTCATGGCCATCACTGGACACAGATGGAGGGGGCAGCTCTTGTGGAGCCCAACATTCCTGCTGTGCAGCAATGCTCCAGGGGCTTTTGGGACACGGTTCATCCTTCCCCCCTGGAGTGCAGGGTGCTGCTGGATGCTCTACTTACCTGCCCATTTCCTGAGCAGGGGTTGGAGAAACCTCCCGGACACGGTCTGCAGTCTGGGCCAAAGAAGCCTTTGCAACACTTTAGTTCCTGCAAAATAAAGAAAATATCCTCTTTTTCAGTGCTTTAGGGCAGAGGCAGTGCAGAAAGACCAAATCTTTATTGTGTTTTGGCCCTCTGGGAAAGGTCCATGGGGATGACTGTCTCTGAAAAGCCTTGTGTTGAACCTGCTCTGCAGTGGCCTTGGTAAAAGCCAGGAGGGGGTGTTGACTGTTCAATAAGGGGATGCACAGACCACCAGATATTGCCCTTATTCTTATCAGACTCAGTGTTAGAAATCCCCATCCTGCCCCCACTTATGAACATGCCAGTGTGTATCTGCTCATATTGTGCCCACTCTCATATTTGCCAGTGGCAGAGCAGTGCAATTAAGACTCTGGCAGTCTCCTTTGCATCTGAGATCAGGAACCTCAAGATGTTTCTCCCCAGGGAGATGCTGTGACAGCCAGACATACTGCTCTGATCTTCCTCCTTCCCCTCTGCACCAGGGTGGGATTTAGCAGCCGTGCAGCTCTAAATGGCCTTTTCTGTTGTATCTCTTTGTGAATTGGCTTCTTGGTCTGTTTATTTGTGAAGAGAAAGGGTATTAGAAAAGACTCATTTACATGTGTGATTCAAGGGAAATAGGAATATTACAGTTTTTAGACTTATCTGCCTGTTACTAAGTGGTGCTCATGAAGTGCAGAAGCCTATTTAGGAGCCCCAGAAGCCAGAAGGGTGTAAGTACTTCTCAGGGGCTAATGACTTCTGCAACAACTAGACTACTAATTGGGGCGTGGCTCTTGTGGGTGTTTCCCATTCATTGTTATTCAATATCATGGGAAGTCCTGGGACAGGTGTGGTTGGGACCAGGAGGGGATGAGCTGTCCTGTTCTTCATGGGTGAAACTGAATACACCTGGTCTGGAGCCTTATGTGAAAACTCCTGCATGGCAGAGTATGAGTGTGCTGTTTTCAGTGACATATGACAGCTAATCTGGATTTTTCCTGGTATTTAGCTCTGAGATGTACACTGGCTTCCCTCAGCCTGCTGTAGAAGTGTATGGAAGCTACAAGGACATGTCCAAACATCTTTCAAATCCAAAAGGGAAGTTCACCATGTATAAGACAATATTTTGGGAAACATTTACATACATTTCACCTTAAGGAGCTGTAATTCTTTGCTGTTATATTGCAGGCTCTAGCACAGCTGATTTTTTTGAAAGGTTGGGCATTCAATAATGCACCTCTGTTTTGAGAAAGGCTGGACGATGCACAGAAGGGAAGCATTTCTATTTCTAAACTATGTAGAGTTCTGTGACACAGTCTTAATATCACAGCACAATTTACCTGGAGAACAGAAAGTACCTTGCTGTTATTGCATTTTAAAATTTCATTAAATGATGTATTTTTCACAATATGAACTTCCTTTTCATTGTTTCTGACTACTAATTCACAGGACTAGTATCAGTGAATTTTTATAAAATGGGGAATAAAATTCCCATGGTAGCTAGACTTGAATTTTGTATGTGGAGAAATGTGTGGCTAAATTTGCATCTCTTAGATACAAAGCAGATGGGAGCTCTTCAATCCTTCCTGAACCTGCGTCTGCAGACTGTTACTTCAGGGAGGATGCTTAATCAAAAGGAAACTTTTAACAGATGTGAAGTCTATTTTAAACATATTCAGCTTATTAACTCTCAAAGCATCATCACAGTGATTCTCATTCCTCACATCTCTCCTCTGCTGAAATAGAACTTAGTTCACCTGACAAACAAGTAAGAGCTTCTATGAAGTATACAGGGAATTTTGCAACAGCAAACAAAATAATGCTGAAATTACCAGATAATTCAGTCAGTACCATCTATATTTGTATTTTTATGCAGTCTCCTGTATTCATATCTGCTTCTTTTGCTCACTGTATTGGGAAAACAGTAACCAACACATGGGCATCCCTTCCCCCTGTGCCTTTTGTACAGCTGGTGAGTCTGGGAAATGTCACTTAGGATGGGCTGTGCATCCTGGGGACAGGGAGCCAGTGCATGTGATAAATGACCTGCACACACATCCTGGGTGAAAAGAACAGGGAGAGGAATTTGAAAAGGCATTATACCAACTGCTGAGATGCATACTTATGGACAGCATACCCTGTAAATTTTAAGTACATCTGTTCTATGACTTTTAAGTGTTACAGCATGAATCTGGGACCAAGGGGCAGCACCAGGGCTATGTCTGCTGGCTCTGATTTTTGCAGAATGGTTGTTCATTTCCACCTTCCTCTTTCTTTCCCCATTTTTCCTTCCCTCACTCTCTTCTTTAAACAAACATGAAGTTTCCTCAACAGAAGAAAACAAGGGCATGAATGCACTGGTGTCCTTTACTCAATTCAGTATAATAAGTTAATATTGTCTGAGAGGCTAGTGAGGTCTACACACTTCTACAAGAATATTTTATTTCTTCCTGGAAAACCACGGATTAACTGAGTTTTGAATGTAGGCACTGTGAATGGAAATCTGTCTTGCATATAGGTGGCAAAGAGAAAAATATACTTTGCTTCCACATCGTAGATCCTGTACTCCATTATGATCCAGTGGCACAAAGATATTTTTTTGTCTTCACCTTTTGGTTGCTTTTACTGACTAGCTAATTTATCACCCTGTGGTGGTGACAGAGGCTGGCAATTACATTACTGAGGAGATATAAATTCCATTGGCAGTTTTAAAGGTGAATTCTCCGCAAGCTCAACAGGCAATAACTTCAGAGAGGTTGAACCTTTCAGAGTGTGGATATGGAGTTTGTCAAAGCTATGCTCCTTGTGACTACCAATGTCTTGTTTTTCCATCAAGTTAGCATAAATCCTAGAGCCAGAATCTGATGTGTTACATCGCTGTGTTTTGTAGCCATTGCACAGGAGACCATAAACCTGAATTATGGCATTTCTGCCACAGATTTATCACTGGAGCTGTGGGGAAAGAATCAGGTACTGGTCTGGGTTTAGTAGTCCCTCATGTTGTACATATTTTATGTTTATTAAAGGAATAAAAGACCAGACTTACAAAAGCATTTGTGCAGTAAATTGCTGAGGTACCAATACCACTGCTACATTTTAAAGGCCTGTGGGTCAAATGTATTTTGGCAAATACATTTAGACATCATAAAAGCTCTTTTATAAGCTGTGTAGTCATGTCTGAAGCTGACATAGGGTCTTGCCTTTGTGTTTCTGAAAATCTCTGTAAATGCGCCTTTGCTTCTCTAGAACTTAAAAACCTGGCTGGTTGTTTTGGGCAATGTTTCCCTCTGTTGATGTTGCTCTCCTGGCTGCTCAGTGCCACTTGGTGTCACCTACTCAGTCTCTTTCCCCCCAGCCCCTGATGTGTACCTGCTCCCTCCTTTGCCTGAGCACCAGAGTCTGGTCTCTCTTCTGCCACGCCCCAGGAGAGGACAGAGAAAAGTGTCTGCACCTCCAGGCAAGGTCAGATCTGGCTATTTTCAGTAGTAGATCAAGACACTGCCTTTACACTGAAGTAATTGGAGCACAGGGGTATATTCCCATCAAATCTGCCACAGGGGTGATGATCTCTGGGAGAGGGTGGAGCAGGGAACTGGGGTCAGCTGCTCCTTCAATGCTCCGAGCACCACTTGTCAGAAATCATCAAAACTGGCTGTGCTCCACACATCAGGCAGGTGCTGAGAACCTGTTGTTCCTTCTGTACTCTTTGTGACATTAAGAATAAGCCCTGCTGTCCTTCAGTTAGGCTCAGGTGCAGCTTTCAGCATTTGGGTCCGGTTACACAGATAAGTATGCATTAACCTAAAGGTTTCATCTTTAGGGATGCAGAGTTCTTGTAAGTGTGTAGACCCACCAGTTCCTACAAGGTTTGTGTCTTTTAACTCTTTAAATGCAAGTAGTATTTATTAGGTGGTGTTACTGCTGTTTTCTGAGAGCGATGGAAATGCTTGGTGCAGAGTCAGAACAGCAAAACCCATTGCTCCTTTGTGTTTTCCTGGCTAGCAGTTCTCTGCTCAAATCTTGGAATATTTAACTATATTTTTAACTATGCCTGAAGCTTTCAAGGCTGGCAGAAGTTCCTAACTTAAATTTGGGGAATAATTTTTGTGACTGACAGTGTTTGTTTTGTCTTTAAATAGTTTTTTGTCTGTTGCCTCAGGATTGATTGATGTTGGGCATAATTTTTAGGTAGGTTTTTGGTAAGGAATTCAGATTACTGGAGTGTTCAGGGTGTGGATTGCTTTTTGCATCAGAGATTGCTGCTTGGAGCTCTGCCTGGTTTATGATTATATTGCACATACAGCACTTTGTAGTTACTGCCAGAGGTAATAGGTCTTTACTGCCAGTGTTTTCTTCATTACATTTTGATGCTGTCCAGCTCTGCTGGGAACTTCTTTCAAGGCTGTGGTTCTGGACTGTTGCAAGCTAAGACATTAAATGTTTCCCTTTTGTACCGGAACTGTTACTGGCCCAGATAGGTGCCTGAACACGGTCCAGAGGCAGCTCACTGGAGCTGGGCTTACTCCAAGTGAAAAGTTTGGTCTGACACTCAGCCCTCTTACTAGAAATAGCATCTGAATGTTACCAAGTAAAGACCTGTACTGTGCTACCTAACTCAGCAAAGTTTGTCAAAATCCACCCTTTTAAAATAGGAATAGTTTTGTTTCTGGGGGAAAGCAGGGCTAGGAGAAATTGTGGCTGCTGAAAATAACGTATTTCTAATATATAAATATAAAATGATTATCCTAGTGTTTTAACTTGCTCTTTCCCTGCATATTTAGTAGAAATGAAAATATTCATCTGGAGTAGCTTCCCTGAGAAACAGGGAGCAGTTTTCCCTGAGAACATGACACTTGTACATTCTCATGTACTTGTATGCACAGATGGAATTCAGGAACAGGAGGAAAGAGTTGGACTGGAGAGACAACGTATTTCAAAGGGTTAATGCAACAACCAGATTTTTAAAAATGGTATAGGATGTGTTCATACGAGTTCCCTGTTTGCAGTACTGCTAGTCTGGTGGCCATTGATATATTAATTTCCAAAAATACCTCTTTCAAACGGATTGTATCAGAGAAAGTTAGTAAAGAGAAAGCTGGAATTCCTTCAATGGAAGAGTTGGAGATACAGATTCATGATGATTCTCTTACCTTTGTGGCTTGACTTCTTGTCTCGTCACACCGATGTGGTAGGATGGGAACAACTGTGGGTGGGATGAGAACACCCTCAAGGGTATAAATGCGACCATTTTTTGCAACAATATCTGTTTCTTCCATTTTTTCTCCACTCACCAAGACTTGTCCCTTTGAAACAATAAATTATTATTAATAATAAATTGTTTGTAGTGCCTCAGTTTCTGAGGATTTAGTTTTAAACCCTTAAAATTTGTAGTCATACTTCTTTTGAATTTGCTATTTATTTTCTGCTATGCTTGTTTATACAAGAAGCACACATATATTGTGTATTTTCTTGAATATTGGTCTTCAACAGAGGTATCTACAGTTTTTCTATGAATCTGCACTGTTAGCCTGTGGAACTGGTGAATAATAGACTGGCCAAAATGAGAAGACTGCTGATGACTTCAGGCACTGATTTCAGTGGGCATAAGCATGACTTGGTGGTCTCTCTAACAGAGGAGGGGGAAAGTGAGAGAGAATCTGGGATCTATCCAAATTCACAGGAGAGAGAAAAAAAGTATTCTTTCGGCATTTACTCCTGCAGCTGCTCTGCCCTTAGGAGAATTTTTATAGGTGCATCTCTACTCCAGAACAGAAGGAAGTTAACCTAACAGATCAGTTTGGTTTTCAAAAGTACTGACAAATTAATATCTTTAAAAATGTGTCAACTAGGGTACTACTATAGAGACTATAGTATTAAAGAGATAAGAATATTTTTGTGTGCACTGATAAGTGTTTAAAATTACTAAAATATGTAACAGAATGAGTTTAAATATTTTAAATAGTTGGGTTTTTTTTTTTAAATTAGAGCATAAATGAGGATCATTCCTCATTTGGAATGTGGATAATCATAAGGACAAAAACCCTGTAGCCTGTCCTTCTATACCAATCATTTGCTCTGCATCCTTTATAATACTAATGCTAACAGTAGGTGGGAAGTGGAAGTTGAAAATTCCTGCCTCATTACAGCAAGAAATTCCCTGATAATGCCTTCCCTTCTCCCCTTTTTTATTCCCCCAGCATGCAAAGTTGCCTTGATCAGAGTGACCTGCTCACAGGTGAGAGCTGTGACTTACTGTGCTGGTCCTGTTGAAGTGAATGAACTGCTTTGCCATGGTCCTGATGTGCTCTATTGAGACAAGGCTGGCAACCTCTAGCTGAAATGAATATAAATTGGTTGAGAGAGGTGTAATGTCATTACTCTTCAAATCCAGACAGATTTCACAATAAGACTTTCTTTGGGGCGAGAAAATTATTATCAATGTGGGCAGCCTAGAACTGACTAATCAGCTTGTGTAACAAAGTTAGTGTCATTAAATCATGACTGAGCTTACTGGTTGCTGCATGTGAGGACCTTACTTCTCAAAAGAATATTGATTTTTCTTCCAATTATAACAGTCAGTCTAATTAAAGTTAATACTTGTCTCTAAAAAGAGCCATGTTCTCATCCATAGACCACTGTGGAGATGGTGATGCTGGTACCATGAAGGTACACTTGGATCTCATGTTCCCTCTGCTCCCTCTGATCTCACTCTCTGTGTTAGGAGTGACCACCCCAGATGATGTAAATGGAGCCTTTCACTAAGGATGCAGTCACTTCTTTCCTTCCTTCCCCCCAACAGAGACTGGGGTGGGGATGGACCTTCCCCCCTGGGAAAAGCAGGGAGCTTGCTTAGAGGATGAAGAATCAGCTCTTTCTGAAAACCACAAGACTGATTTTAGCAGAATAGGCTCAGAGAGAGCTTGATTTCAATGGCAGTAAGTCCTTTTCCTGCTACTTGTGCCTGCAGTCCTGAAAATACTCCCCAACAGTGGCTCTTGCTCTTACACTCTGGGCTGTGCTCACCTCAGTGTTGGAGACAATGTGATACCGGACCAGCTCCAGCAACTTCCAGGAACCCTGCCAGTGCAGAAAAGAGGCTGTTTTAGCCCAAAATGAGCCTCACAAACCCAGCCTGGCTTGTTGAATGGACATGGATACGAGAACATCATCACTGGCTGGTGCACCAGAAACCTCTGGGTCAGTGGTGGTGCTCAGCTTGTGGCAGGCACCCTGGCATTCCATGCCCTCACCCCTACACCACATTTTTGAACATGGGTATTCCATGACATGAATGTGTGCTGGGACAGGCAGGAGGTGTCCAGGGGACTGGAGAGCAATATCCACCTCCTGGGACCCCATCAGCAGTGACTCCCATGCAGTGGGGCCCTTGTGGCAAGTGCTTCCCTTGACTGCCCCCACCAAGGGAGATGCATCACAGGAGAGGTTCTGGGGCTTTGCCATGCAGCTCTCCAGGCTGTGATGTCTGGGCAAAAGCAGAGGCTTGCAGGCCTGATGTGGAGGAACATCATCCCAAAATGTGATGGGAGACCCCAAATCCTCTTCCTTTCTAGGTGTTGTCTGGATCTTTAACTGTTAGAGATGGCTTTCAACCTTGGTCATAGGAGGTAATTTAGATGAACACTGGACAATGCATGTATGCATCTCCTATATGTCTACTGTCTGAGAAAGATTTGCCTTATAGAAGGGAGCTGTACCTCTGCAGAAAGCAGGTAATCCAGAACCTCAGCTTTCATATTACTCAGAGCCTTGTTACTTGGAACAAAGACTGTGTAAGGCTGGTTGTCCTGCTGTAAATCCATTCCTAGGCCAGTTTTCTGTTTTGGTTTAAAAAGAAAAGTGAAATTACATATTAATGTCAAAGAACATCTGAAAGTATCTTTATGCAATAGTTCTTCTGGATCCTTACCTCTATCAAAGATGTAAATTGGCTGTATCTTCCATTATCTTGAAGTACTGAGATTATAGTTTTCTGAAACAGGATAAAAGTAAGATTGGTTTTAGTTGGGAATGTGGAGTGAATGCCAGTTCTTATGAGACATTTCTTTACTTACTGTGAGAATCTCAGTTGTTACAGATTGAATACATTTTATTTTTGGGCTTCGTGTTGCTTGGAAATGGCTGAGATGGCAGCACTTTTGTCCTGGTGCTATGCTGGCTTACACTTAGATTTTGTCATTGTCCTGAGATATTGGATAGTCACAGGAAACACAAGCTGTGTGTGTATGGGGAAAGGGTTTTTATACCTTCATACCCAATGAGAAATTATTTGACAAATGCAACATAAGAGAATGTTTAAGCAAGCATGATAAGGAAGGCACCAAAAACCCCAAAGCATTCAAAATCACCTTTTTTTTTTTTTTTTAATATTAACCTTTTGCAGGGGCGGAATTGCAACCTTGAATACAAGTCTCCCTCCTTTTAGTATGTGATTCTGGCATTCAATGAAATTCACTGATGATGACTGCCAGTTTTCCAAGGAGCCACTCAGATACAGTGAGAACATCCAAACGCTCCATGGACCAGCTTGGCAGAAGGGTGAATGTCTGTTTTCTGTGGAAACTGTCATTACATTTCTCTTAAATATTGCTTCTGTGAGCTGATGTGCAACGGCTCACCAGAGTTTGTCATCCTCCTTCACATTCACTTAATGTGAAACTATTTTAAAAGAGTGTGACATTGCATGTATATAACTTATGGCTCACCTCTTTGCTGCTCTCAAATGTTGGCTCCACATTGTCCATGGCTCTGTCAATAATGTGCAAAATTCCATTGGAAGCAATAATATTTCCCTGCAAAATTTTTCCTTTCCCCCTTCCTCCTTGGATTCTAATTCTTAATTGTTTATCCTGAAAGAAGCCAGGGAAGAGATAGTGAATTCTTTATTACAAAATGACAGCAGAGTGTATACACAGGATGAATGTATTCTAAGACCCCTTCCTGTTGCCAACACCTGAGCAATTTAAATCTGGGGAGGATAAAGATTGCTTCCAATGCTTATCAAGGAAATGGAAAGAAATCCTTTGGATCAGGACCACGTTCTTTTGTTTCAGGACAGCAAAGTTCAGAAGAGAAACAGAGACAGGCCCTGTGGGGAATTCAGTGTACCTGGAAGTGTTCTGATGACTGCTAGTAATAAAAATCTGCCAGGAAATGGTTTAAAATATTGTTGTACTGGAAAGGTCAGCTCCTGCAATCTTACAGGACTACAACCCATTTCCTTATATTCTATGTATATGTAAAACAACGAAATGTTGCTGATCCTGCACTGTACCGAAGCCTGCAGGAAACAAACAGGGCTCAGACAGCAAGGATGTTTTCCTGTTACAAATGGAGTGTGTATTCACTGAACATAGAAAAATAGATATTTCTGCTCAGATGCCACTGATATATTGCAGAACATGAGAACTACTTGACTTCAGCCTCCACATAGGCCCAGTCCATTAAGAGACACATAATGGACAAAGAACAATAATTCTAGATCATAAAATCTAGCATATCATCCACAGAGAACAAGTTTTTTTAACTGTGGGATCAGACTGCCTTGATGTTTACTGACATTAGATAATCTGGGCTAATGATGAACTTTGCTATGTATCTTTCATGGTTAATTGCCATGTGCTCTATCTCTGCTGAAGGCTTCCATTTGCTCCATCATTCCAAGGCTGCTGATGCTCAGTGGGAGCTGGGACCTGCAGTTCAGTCAGTGCTTGCTCCATGTGAGCAGTATTCACAGGTTTCTGGCATAAACTCCAGGCTTCTTTCTCCCCTGCCATCTTCTACTTCACCTGGGCTCTCTTAATGCCCCTCCCCTGCCCCCCCTGCTCTGTTGGTCATACCTAAAGATTTAAGATAATTTTAGCAAACATTTCAGACCAGTATGTGTTAGTCTGCCAAATCACTCAGTGCTGATATATGTCTAAAGTTAATTATTTTTTCACTGGTTTTAGTGGGAACTTTGATGCCAGTGAGGTTTCAAGTTTTACTTGAACTCCTTGTAACACATTGTCACAGCTGTGGTTTTTCATAATCCAACAGTTATCTTCACCCTGATGTCTCCCTGCAAATAGAGCTTTCCTGCTTCTTGTGGAGGGAACAGAGAGCACTATTCTTGCTGTGGGAGGCTGAAAGGCCACTTACCTTTTCTCCTTTTGACATCTCTCCTGACTTGCCAGTCAAAGTATATATTATATTAGTATTATTCAAGCTACTGGTGTTCAGTTGACCTGCAATAATATGGAGTTTAACGAAGTACTGGGCTTTCTGTTTATTTTTCAGAAGATCCTTTATCTAGAAAAGCAGAGGAACAGAGATTTATTTCAATGCAGGCTTCATCTGAAAAAAAAAAAGTCACAGTGAATGCTTTTTTGGTCTCTTCAGCTCTTACATTCTGAAATTACATATTTTCCTCTGATGGAGGTGATGGAGTCTGAACAAAGTGGAGACCTCTCTTGGTTTCAGTTCAGCTCACATTATACCCTTATGTCCCTGCATGAGCAGTAGGTGCCTCCAGAATTGTCCTGATGTCAGTGGAAGGTGCTGACTCCTTACATATCAGTCCCTGTTTTTTTTTTATTCACTAAAGCCATTATATTTTTTTAACCCCCTTATGTAAAAGGTGACCTGCAGGCCTCCCTGTTGACAATTCAGGTCTTGGTTCAACCCCTGTCTCAACCAAGTGAAAAGACTTTGAGCATAGTCATGTAAGACAGTCCAAAATTTACTTGAGGTGTGAGTGTTCTACCCGAACTCACCAAATTATTTTGTTTTTCTTTCAAGTGGAAAAAATACAGTCTGTGCCCTATAGATTTAAATGCAACCAGAAGTGTACTAGAGCAGATTATCTGTGTCTGCTGAGTCAAAACACTTACAACACAGATGAGATTTCTGCAAAAGCCAAATCCCCCCTGATGTGAAACCCTTTCTCTTGTTTACTTACATTTGTACCTTTGAGTCCCTTGTTTGTTGGTACAAGCACGGTAAATGGTCCCAGAGTGCTCAGTGGCCATTCGTAGGTATTTTCTTATGAGAAGAAGGAACAAAAAAGTTTAAATGCTTATTGAAAAGCTCGTTCCACAAAGGGACTGTGCAAAGCTGAGAGGGAAGAATAAGCAAGAATACTATCTGTGATGATTAAATATTAATTTAAGATTCTGAAGTCCAAGTCATTAAACGATAAGAGGCAGGATGTGAAATCCAAGTGCTGCTGCATATTTGACACAAAATGAGGCAAAACATTCAGAACGCTTCTGGCAGCCTGGATTCTGTGGCACGCAGGCCAGAGCAAGGAGACAAAACCAGCAGTTTCTTTGGAGATGTGTCCCTACAGGAACACAGCCTTCTGCTTTAGATCGATTCAGTCTCTGTGGGGGGAGAAATATGCTGCTGATAACCTGCTGGTACAGCAAATATCAGCAAACACATAACTGGTAATCAGAACTGATGCACTGAAAGTTAATTAGAATCCATTTACTACCCAGAGGTTATTTTTGTGTCTAAGACAGCAGCATGAGAGACCACTGGTTCTGCAGCCAAAGGTATTAAGTATTTCTAATATTCAGCTCTTTTTCTAGAGGTATAAAATCAGAACTGAAAAAATCTTTACAGTTGTTACAGTTGTATTGTACAGAGAATGTATCTCAGAATTAATATGCTGTCTTACAAAACATCTATAAATTCTTAGCTTTTGAAAGACATCAGTGTGGAGTGAACATTGTTAGATAACCTGTGAGGTTAATGTGTCTTTGTAGCTTCTGGCTAGTAAATCATGTGGCACATTTATGTCCAAAACTTAACCAAAGAACATAAAATCTGGGTTGTTATTAACTCAGCATGCTGGGCACTTTTCAGACACGTGAGGAGAAATGCACAGAGAAACTGCAACTGAACTCTCAGTGCTGAGGCAATGGATATTGATCTTCAGGGCTGAATGTGAAAGTCACTGCTGGATTTTGTCCTTGGCCAACTGTGGGGGATTCTTATTCTGTTCTGTTCAGGAATTCGTGATCTTTATTTTAATTGCTCAGCTCTGTGGGACTGAGAAAATTATATTAAACAGAAGGATGGGGGTTTTTTCTACATTAACAAATTTAACTCAGATCCACCTCAATTCTAGCAGTGTTTGTTCATAGCTCAAATTTTTGGCCATAGAGAAGAAGATGAAGGCTGTTAGGTTGTTCAGTTCACAAGGTAACTGGGAATGCCAGTGTTTTTTGGTGGTCTAGTGTGTGTCCTTCTGGATCAAATCTCATTTGTCCAAAGCAGTGGGGGCAGGGAGAAGAAGTGGGGTAATCCCACTTGTTACACTGTGGGGCAAAATCCACTGGTGATATCAAATGATGTGTGAGGGGTTGTGGAAACGTGTTTAGCACTTCTGCCTGGAAGTTCTCCCAGACTGCCTTCAGGGTGTGATGAGCAGAGCAGCTTTAGATGGTCTCAGGGACTTTGCAGTGAGTAGCTGTGCCATGCTGTGGGTGGCACTACCCTGTAGCAGGGGTGTTGGGAGAAGACAGGGCAGGATCGGCCCCTTGGGCAGAAGCTGACTCTGCTTGTGTGTGGTTACTCACCCATGAGCAAGAGGCTGGATGTCAGCTTGCCCTGCCACCGTCCTCCCACCTGTGCATTCAGCTCTTGGAGGCGCTCCATGATGTTCCCATAGCACACAAACCCATTCCCCACGGAGCCCTCCTGGCACGAGCACCTGTGAAAGGATTGGGATTTTTAGCTGTGGCTCCCAATAAACCAGGGCCAGGTGTTACCTATTGCTTCTCTGAAGGTGTTTTCAGGAAGCATCAGTGCATTGTAGTTAATTCTTTGTTTCTGCATGCTGTGTCAGTGTGTGGGGCAGCCTGATGGCTGCTGGCCTGATGTGGTGGACTCCTGTCAGCTGGGCCAGGAGACAGCGGTGTCTGTCCTGCAGGACCTCTTTGAATAGAGGCTATGTGCAGTCTCTGGTCCCAAAATGTGGTTGCTGGAGCCCAGAAATCTGCTGGGGCTCAGCAATCCACTGAACCTGCTTGTCTGTGGGCAAGGAAAGGACACAGCACAAACATATGGGGTGCCACTCTTGCAGCAGGGAGGCTGTTTTGTGAAGACCTCACTCATGACATGGGATTTGGCAGGATTAATGGTCCTTAAGGGAGGTGTTGGCAGCTCATCACTCCTTGGAAGAGCTGCATGGATTTTGTAGAAAAAGCAGACTGGTATCAGTCCTTTAAACAAAGCAAAGTGGTGGTTTGGTACCCTGCCCTTTAAGTAATGCCACCATTTTGGGCAATGAAATGCACCTTTTTTTTCCTGCTGCAGCACAAAATCTCATGCCTTTTAAGATGTTTGTGCTGCTGCTGCCTCTGTTCTGGAAATAGCATCTCACATGTAACACTCTGGCTGTCTCCTGGGGACTCCAGCCTGTGAGAGCTCCCAGTGATGTATGCCTGACCCAGTACTCTGGATGTCTAAAGCAGACTCAGGTCACAGTGCCCATGAGAAGGACAGACAGACACTGGCTTTTAAGAGTGCCTTTCTGTGTGAAGTCTGCAGCATGTTTGATATTCATATAAGCCCTATCCATAATGATTCATCTCTCTGGATTTTTTTTCTAATGCCATCAATAGAGAAGGAACATCACGTGAGCAGAAGATGCCCTTTCTATAATTAATCATTTGCATGTGCTGGTTGTTAAAAACACACACCTGCCACTCACACCCCACAGCAGTATCAGCCTGGTGCCAAACCATCTCTTTTTTCCCCATGTATGGTCTCTGCTGTAGGTGTTTCTCTGGTGAGAGCAATACTATTTGAAAATCCCCCCAAGTCTCTGCAATCTGGGGAGCTGCATACAGGCTCAGAGGAGTGCTGAGATTTTGGCCAAGAGGCTCAAGCTTTGACTCTGATCCTGGATAAAAATGGCAGTCTAAAAGCATCTTAAATTTTTAGGATGCTATTCTGTTGGTGAATCCACTTCTTTTTAAGTGGATCTCTTGAGCAGAGAGAGTATGACTGTGGAGCCTGGATGAAGGGTTTACAGCTGGGAGTGAGGAACAGCTGCTCCTTGGGAGCTGATCCCTTTTTTTCCTGCTGGGGTAAATATTGCTGTAGGTAGCCCCCTTCCTCTTCTCAGCAGAGAAGAAAACGACTGCGGCTTTGAAGGAGCTGAGAAATAACACAGTAGAAAAAAGGAACTACCCTTGAAATATGGCACAAATCAGATCCAGGTTTCAAAATAAAGCTCTCCTCTCTTTTCATCCAGTGTTCAGAAAGAAGCAGGTGGTTAAACAAATTGCTTTTTTGGCTATCATTTCTGGGGACACAGTGAACTGCAGAAATACCTACATAGCTTGAAACTTCCCTCCTGAGGACAATATTGCTCATAACTGAGTGGGCATCCAAGTAACATAGTTTGGATTTGTGTGCCAAAGGAAAGCATTTAGCAGTTACAGGTTAACACCTATTGCATGGGATTGAACCCTTTAATCTGTGTGTTTCCTCACTCCTTCTGATGAAGGAGTTGACTTTCTGTGGCTGGGCATGGGGAGGGCCAGCTGGGTGACTGACTGGATCTGTTTTGTCTTATCTTTTTCTGGAAGACCTGCTTTGGAACTCATAGTGCTTATGGCTTTACAGGTTTTTCTTTGGATGCAACAGCTTTCTGTATGGGCTGGGTGCCTCTAAAGGGAACAGCTTTACACCAAACCCTGGTGTAAAGGGTTTGGCTGAACTACCTAAACTCCTCTGTTTGATATTTTTTTGTTTTTCACAGACTGCATAGGCAGGACTGAAAAAGATGGGAACTGTCACCACGTCAGCTTATTCAGGGAAGAAAAACTGTATCTCTCTGGAAGAGGAAAGCTCAGCTTTCTGTCTCCATTTTACCAAAACCCTCTATAATGGAGTTTTGGTTTATAAAGCTACGAATTTCTAAAATGGAGACCTAGAGGAAAAATAGAAGTAGGATTAAGAGAGAAAATAATAGAGTTTAACTGATGGAAAGGCAGCTCTCCTTGGAGACCAGAGAGGTTATGATCTAATATGCAGTGTAATTCTGCACAGGTTGAAGCTTCATAGCTTCTGGGCAAGGCTGAACATGATTACTGTGCTGAAGCAACACTATGGAAAGTGTCAGCACTCACTCAGGAAAGATCTATATGGGAACATAAGACAGAGGCAATTGTGATTTTTGAGGAGGTTGCTGTGTTATATCCACAAATCCAATGTTTTACATCTTGGCCTGTATGAAAGATTTATTCCTGTACAAATAATTTGGTTCTGGATAAAGTAGAACTGTCTATGTGGGGAAAGCTAATGGCACAACTGTATCCTTAAAAATCCAAAACAAAAATAGAAAGGAAGCAATGCAGTATTGTAACCTCTGTTATAGCTTTGTGGTTTAGAAAAAGGAAAAGAAAACAACCAAAAAAGCCTTCCCAAATACATTTAAAATCTGATGCAGCCAAAATACAGTCTGTCACTTACCAGAATCTATTTACTGTGCCCACATTTACAAATCAATGTTTTTCTTTGTAAAGTTCCTCTTTCATAAATGGATTTTCCTTAGCGCAAGTTTGATTTTAATCCCACTCCATTCTTCTCTACTTGTTTTCGCCATTAAATATCATTAAATGAATGATGTGCAAAGCATTTTCTTGTTCTTTTCCATCCCCAGAAATAAATTTTTAATTTTCCCATTCTAAAATTCTCGAAGCTTTCTCGGCTTTCAAAAACTGTGTTGCAAAAGTGAAACAGCAACTGATTAGGAAAAAAGCTTCTGATTTGGAATTTTATTTCAAAATTTCAACGGATGTTGTGCAGTATGGTAGTACTCTAAGTATTGTGTGAGTCTATACTAAGCAGTTTGGGTAGCATACTATGCTGTAGAAGAGAACTTGGGGATATTCTAGATAAATCTGTTTGAAATGCACAATAGCTTACGCAGAAGTGATGTTGATATTACCCTGCAAGGGAAAGCTGCATGCTGACAAGGACTGGTGATAAGGATACTCTCCTGAGTGAATGCTTTCTGCCTACAGATGTACACAATAATTAGTTCCTAACTTACAGTGAATGGCCTGTCTTGCCCTTCATGTTCAAGTTGTCAGCTCCCAAAAACTGATATTTCAGGCACAGCTCTTTAACCCAGTACCATCACTGGGCTATAGAAACATGTAAAGCAGATTTTGTGGTTTAAGACAGCTTTGTCGAGTTTAGTGTTAAGACTGACTTTTTTCCTAACATCCATCCATATTTCTGTACAGGAAAAGCAAAGTCTTCCAGAGGTTTTTCAGTTTCCCACCTGCTTGACTCAAGGTTTTGAGGAGTCTGCTGAGGTTGGTGTTGCTTTGACAGCATGGGGAGCAGATTCCCTGGTTGTATCTGTATTATTGTACTCAGAAGAGGCAGGACTCCAGTGCTATCCCATAATTAATGCTGATTAATTTTCAGCATGCTGCCTGGCATGTTTCTGGCCCACACCAAGTAGCATTTTCCCAGGCAGTGCCCAGGCACAGCTGAAGGGATAACATGTGCCAGGGACTGCTGCCAAGAGGCAGTTACTCTGTTTTGGAAGAGACTTTAGCTGTGAGACAGACAATGATGCTTGCCCTGAGGAAGAGAAAAGAGGTTTTGGTCCCTTTTATTTACTAGTGTAGAAATGACCTCTGAGTGCTTTAAAAATAAAACTTAATAGGTATTACCAAATGGCCTGATGAAATCTAACACTGTGTTAATTGGCTGATCCTAACCCCATTAAATCTTGCGATTTGTCCTTGATAAAGAAGCCATTAAAGATAACTTCAGGAGGTGTTCATCCACAGGATTTGTTTTACCAGCCCATTTACTAGGAAAGGAGGGGGAGAAGCTGTGTGAAACTTTAATAAGCATAAAGACTCACGCAATCTGTCCTGGTGCAACTGTCAGGCATTTAGCTTTTTTGTGGCAGGTGTTGTTTTTTTCACAGATGTCCATCATGCTGCATCCTTTCCCAGGTACAAAGTTGGTATAATGCTCCTTGCATTCACAGTGGGACTAAATCAGAGGGATATGAGTGGAGAGAAAATTAGCCATGCACATATTGTGGATTTCAGCATAATTTCTGGAACTAGGGCTTGAACACATTGTCTTAGTTAATCACCTGGTGAGTTCAGACACAAATAGAAAGCTTATGTTTGTAAACACCAGCCTGTGTTTCAGTCACATGCACTTCACTGAGATATGACCATGAATTTCAAAACAACCTTCAATGATCAATTCCCTTTTTGGCTCTTCAGAGTGTCCAAGCAAACCAGGCCTTTTGAAATCTTGCTTTTTTGATGGTGTGAGTTTTACACACAGAAATTGGAGCCAGTTCCCAACATCATGAATAATATGCAGTCTTTATAAAAAGTGCTGTTCATTGACTGTTTTCAAAGACCCAGATTACTTCTTTCCCAAATAAACTAAATTTAGATGTGTATCTGGGGTACCTGTATAAGGACCCTACTGCTCCTACAAGTCCCCTGTGGCCAGAGAGACAAAATTTAACTGGGAGAAGATTTATTTCAATGCCTCCATTTTGGAGAGGCAAATTGTGGCCAAAATATTCCCAGAAAAAAGAACACTATTGCCATTCCTATTTTCAGAGAGGAGATAAAGGGACTCCTTCCTGGTCAACAGCAGGGCTTATGTAAAACTTAAGAGTAGCATTTGATTTCCTTGAGACCTGTTTCCATACCCTCATGGCTTCTTTTTGGGGAGAAAGCATGATTTCTTCTTGTGCAGTTACACTGACCTTTCCTGGACCGTCATAGATGCAAATGCTGGACTGTGCAGGGCAGCTCCCATGTGCTGCTTGACAAGGGTCTATGGGCAGGCAGATTTGACCATCCCCTCTGTAACCTTCCCGACAGGTGCATTTGTGCTGATTTGGCCCCAGGTAAACGCAGTTGGCATTAGGGTCACAGACCTTTTTGGAGCATGGGTTGATAGCTTGCGAAAAAAGAAGCGAAGTAAATGAATCACTGCCCACAGTTCTAAAATTGAAGACAAGGATTTAACAGAGCACCTGCATGCCAAACAAAGCCTGGGCAGACTAAACTTTTCATGGCAGCTAAGTCTGAAGTACTGTGGAGGCTTGGAGATGGAAGGGAGGAATGTGTTTATGCAAACGTAGCAACCAGCTGTTTGCTTTTGTGCAGAAATGATCTCTAAACTTGGCAAATTGAGTTATAAACAGATTAAAACATGTAACGTGCTCATTAAAACATCACAACTATTTCCTTGTTCTCTGGCAGATTTTAACTAGAAAAGGTCAGGTAGGAGGTACGAGGTCTGTACAAGCTTTAAGCACATGTTAGATCAGTTGGAAAATATTTCTCAATACAATAGGCCTTTGCTGTTTTCTTTCCGGTAATTAAACAATATAATGTCATCGGTTCAGCTGTTTGGAAAACTGGCCAGCAAGTGCTTTAGTCTTCCACACCATTCTACTTTCAGGACCTCACTAGAAGCTCACTATTTATTTCCATGAACCGTTTTTTCGAGGCAATGGCACTGCTTGTTCTTTCTCAAAATCAAGCAGTGTTTGGAGAGCATCTTCTCACACCTTTGTGTCCAGGTTAGGTTAAGGTTAAGCACACATTGTGTCTAGAAGATGGCATGCCCTGGACACACCTAAAAAGTGGTGCTTCTCACTGTTTTCCTCTCCTCTCCTCCCTTTCTTTCCCCTCAGCTGAGACTGATCTGAGGCAACATCTACTAAACTGTGCTTCCAGCATCAGATTAAACAATATTCTTTGTTGCAATTGGTCTAGAAAGAAGAGCTGGTACCATAAGCCGTAAGGCGAGTAGAGAAAAGAAAATCTGGACTCTTATACAGTTAATTTGGGCATTCAATGGCAAGTTGAGGAGTCTATAAAGGTACCTCTAAGGTAGCCTTTACCTCTACCTGAGATGAGCTTTGTTTCATGAAAAACATGAAAGCTAAAATAAAATTTATTTGCCTGTAGAGTTTGTGCTTGCTGATGGAACTGGGCTGCCACATGATGGATGCTCAATAAATATAAGCCCTTGGTTGCTGTTGTTAATTTTTATGGAAGCAAGCTATGAGGCTGAATTTTACCAAGCAGAGGGATATGACAGGAGTGAATTTGTAAGCACTGACCACCCAGTATCCACCTTATGTATCTCAATGGGGTTTACTACCTTTAGTCTGGTTACGTGGACCGAAACTTTATACAATTGGATGGATGTGCTTCTGAAACACGTTTTAGGATTTCATTTCATCCTGAAAGAATCTAGTTTGTGCTTTGGGATATGAACCCAAGAAAAATTAGATGGCGACAGGTGGCTCAAAAGCACATTCCATATCTGAACTATAACACTAATGGTGGTGTATTCAAAGAACAGGGGCAGACAGGGAAATTACTCACGTTCACATCTTGTACCATCCCCATGGAAGTTGGGCAGACACTTGCATTGCAGTTGTCTTCCATCCTCACCTGAGGCAGCACACCTGGAGTTCTCAGGGCACCGCAGCGCCTCGCATTCGGCTATCGCTGAGGGACACAGGGGACAGGTTGAGCTGTGCCTGCACACTCTGAGGCTTTGAGGCTCAGTGTAGGTTTGGTTGCTTTTACATGAGTAACCTGAGACTGATTCATCCTTCCCAATTCTAACTGTACCACAGCTGTTGGATATATCTCCTATGGAAAACATCTACTTACGCTGATTGCAGCGGGGCCCTTTGTATCCAGACAAGCAAGTGCATCTTCCATCCCCTGTGATTCCACTGTTGCACACTCCATGAACGCAGTCACAAGCTGTAGGGAGAAATGGATTTGCTTTACTGAATAATAATGGTGTCCTGAAAGACATTGTTAGTGGTTACTCATAGCAAAGAGTGTCTTGGCCAACAGCTTTGGCCAAACCAAGCTTTGATCTGTGTGCCTGAATTTATAGGCTTCCATTACTGAGAGGATCAATGCTTGCAGTTGCATGTGTCAGTAAATAGCACACTAATTTTTGAAGGCTGTTAAAAGCCCAGGGTCTGAAAATCTGCAGGACACACACTATAAACACAAAACTGACTTGTTGCTAATGCTGTAAGACTTGTAAAATTTGGCAGTCTGAACCCAAAATTGGATATCATGTGTAACATAGACCTCTTTAATAATGGTTAACCTATTGCTTGTTTTTGCTTCAGCTTTGTTTGTATCTCTCAAGCAGCTCAAGTAGAGACGAGATTTGTGACTTTTTTTCCCCCTCCCTAAACAGAATTTACTTAGTTTAAAGCATAATTAATCACTGTGGATGTCTCAGGCTTCTTTCTTCCTATATTCTCTCGTTTCTGGTTATATTCTGGTTATAAACCCAGTGACAGTATGCACACAAGATGATGCATTCACAGTCCAGGTGACTATGAGACCTTTCTATAAATAATTTTTGAAGCCTTAAGTACCCTCCAAAAGCTTTATAGTTATTACTGTTTGAATTATGGCAACGGTGCTTTCTAAAAAGGCCATTTATAGTTACACTTGGAAAAGTCTAAAAGATGTACAGAATTGTATTGCTGACTTCATGTTTAAGCTGCAGTGATGCAGCATATACTCTTCCCTTTAAAAATATAGCCTGTGTTCATCCAAATCACCTGCACTAATTAATTAATAACTTCCTACCTATGTTAGTAATCATAATATAAAAACTAGGAATGTCTAAGGTATTACTGAAAAGCAATTAGCCACAAATGAACATTGTTTATATTTTATTCATTTTAGAACGCTTGGAGGAGCGCAAATGTCTGAAAGCTGAAGTGTAAAATGTTGCTTAAATTAGTGTGTAATTGAATCCTCTGGTAGCTTCTTGGAAAATAATTACATTTATGATATTGAACTCATTCAAGTAACCTATTTTCATGAAGATGCTGGCTCAGTTACGTTTCTGTGTATCAACACTGGCATCCAGTGGACAGCTGGAGGAAAAAGGGCCTTTGAGCCAGCACTGGTGTAGGATTAGTGTAGAAAGGCCAACACAGATTATTCAGATTGAGACCATTTGTGACTCTTTAGAAGTAACATTATGTAGATCTTGAGGGAAGGAGTTTTACTTAGAGATAAACAACTATTACTACTTAAGTATAAGACTGTTTTAAAAATGATTTTTTTAAGGCAGTTTTCTGGTTTTTCAGTGTAATTTTCAGCAAGTGTCAGGAAGGTAAAATAGTAGAGACCATTAAGAAATAGGCAAAAGTGGAAAATGCTATATGAATATATACACTTGTGATACATATACATTCTACAAAGTGCACACAGCTTTCATACTTCCGCTTTTGATAGGTGTGTGGCTGATCAGTGAACTCATCAACCACCCAAACCCCAACCTAAACCAAACTCACCCTTTTTCTCACTTTTGACAGAATTATGTCTCTCCCTGGCACAGAATGGAGTGAAGAGCTCTCTTTCCTTTCCCCATTGTGTTCTCTGAGGCAGGCAGCAGCTCTTATTGGGAAATCTTTGGGCCCTCTGCCCATTTCACTGTGATTTCTTAGTCTGAATAGAGCTTTCACTCCCTTCTTTTCCCTAATCAAGTAAAGCAAGTTGAAACTTACCTGATGTGCAGTCAGGACCAAATAAATTGTCTTCAGCACATTTTTCACAGGCTGTCCCACCAAACCCTTTCTGTGAATTACACAATGGAAATCAAAACTTAGGTTTCTCATCTATCTCTAGACAGATAGATATGTGCTTAGCAGCCTGAAAACAGCATCCTTTGCTGCCAAAAAGAAAATAACATGAAGTTTCAATCAATAACTAAGACAATCTAGATTGTCTTTCGAACAATCTTGCCCCCACATCTTTTTTAAGAATAATTTGTAGAACTTCAAATCAGATATTCTGAATGTCAAGTTAACAGTGAAGTACAGTAATCAGGCCTAATGTCCAAATCAGGCTTACAATTGTTGGGTTGTATTTTCTGGCTACTTCTACCTCTGCCTCTTTTTCAGGTGTCCCCAGAAGAGGACTTTTGATGTAAAGATGAGCCAGTAGAGGGGGAGGTAGAAAAGATTAATTTGAGTTGTTTCTTAAAAATCTGTTTGCCTGAGGTTAAGCACTACACATTTCACTCTAAGCAAAGGACCAATGTATGGAGAATATAGCTCCATGCAGAAATACTTTCTATTTAGGGCAAAGAGTCACAAGTAATAGCACAGTTGAAAAAAATAGAGGAAGTCAAACCACCTGTCTCAGGAAGGCGAGATGAAAGAACTTTTTAATAATTTCACCCAAACATGCTGAAGTCGGTAGAAATAACAGTGGAAAGATTAGTGCAATCCAAGCAAAACATGAACTCTGAGCTGATAATCTCTGCTGTTTCTGGAATACTTTCTTTTAACGTATTTATACAGTGGAACATACATTACTACTTAGGGCAGTTTACATGTTATTGTTGTATTCTTTTTTTCATTTCAAAGAAAGGCCGTACCTGACAAGTGCATGTTCCATTCCCAGTTATGCCCTGTGAGCAGTGTCCTCTCCCATTGCATGGTGCTGCAGCTCCTCCTGGACATGCTGGAAATGACAATGTTCAATCCATCAGTCACCTTGCTCTGACCCATGTGCTCCCCCTGAACACTGCAGGGGACAGCCTTGGCAGCTGCAGGGTTTTGGGCCAGACAGGGACCCTGGGTGACAGCTGCTGTTTTGCAGCTGTGTGAATCTCTTCACTAGAATCTTAGCATCAGCAGAGACCATCACATTCTCTTGTCTGGGAATTTAGGCTAGCGACTGAAGTCAAAGGATTGAACAAAAAATAATTCTCTTTTTCTAAAATAGCATATGGTTTTGTCACTGCTGATCTACCTCTGTCTGCAGACACCCTAAGCTGTTGGCTTTTCTGATCCAAGTGGAGCTTGCCTGACTGCTCCTGTGTGGTGGTATAACTCTGAGGGACTGAAAATTTGCTCTCATGGTTTCATTTGATGCGAAGTTAGAGCTTAATAAGCCTTTTTTTTTTTTTTTTTCCCCACCAAAAATTGCATTTGCTTTACGTGGAGAATTTTTCCTTTTCCCTGTTGTCTCCATAAGACCGTGGTAATCGATTCAAATGACCTTGGAAATTGAAATTCAGATATCTCACAACCAAATCCTGTCTGAGGAGTTGTGGTCACTAATCAAACCTGTGTGCCAAAGGTGTGTTATGCTCTTCAGAGCCTCTGGTGCTAAAACCATGGTTACAGGCAGTGGTAAAGAAGGTGAGAGAGTCTGAAAAAAAGCCCAGCCAGCAGGACGAGACAAAAAAAAAAAAGACCATATTTCCAAATAAAAATAGTATAATTTTTTTTGTCTGAGAAGTTTCCAGATTCAAATCTTTACTGAAAGATTGCCTATGGGAAATGTATATTACTGTGGTTTTTAGTCAGATCATTCTGTCAGGTTTCCTCTACTATAGGGATACACTTATTTTTCACAGTTGTCCTGCCCCTCCTTGGTAATGATGTATTAACTCTTGTCCATAAGCCTTTCCTTCCTGTAATTAGAACACCCATTAGGTACCATAATTTCGATGCAGGTGATATCTAAGTGTATCAAACTCCTCCTGGCCTCACAGGTACTCTGCTGTACCTTACTGGTAGATTTATTGCTTATAAAGAGTCACAGAGTTTGTTCTGTGTGGGTGGAGATGGGCAGCACTGGATTTATGCTCCCCCTACCTAAGTTAATCCTGATTTAGAGTATTTAGGTAATGTGGAAGTTTTAGTAAAAATGGATTTGATTTGGACAGAGTGGTGAGCAAATAAGTGGATGTGCAGATGTGTACACTTAATTCCACTGAAAGCTTTGGCTTTAGACCAATCTGTTAAAATTTCTTAATTTACTCCTTAATGTAGTCTGAGGTCTATTGTATCCACATAAGCTTCTTGTGAAAAAACCAATAAATTTAAAGATGAAAATGTTAGTGCTGTTTATCTCATACAGGCTGTTTTAAGAATTTAGGTTAAATAACTACAATTGAGGGAAAGAAATTAATATGCTTTAATCTTTAAAGTAGCTTTTAGTGAATCTTGTTTTCTGGCTACTGTGTGATAGCTGAATCTTATCTTTAGGACTTAAGGCAACTGTTTAATATTTGCACAGAATGGAAAAAAATGTACTTATACTGATGCTTTTGTTGAGTGTGCAAGGATAGAGAAAACTCAGAGTTCATTACTTTAAATTAAATTACTTTAAAATTGTTGACAAATGTTCTTTGCCATTGGCATTCATTACACTCCTCCTTGTCTTCACTACATCTTGTCTCTTGTTTTGATACCAGCACCGAGGGACAGCTTTATCGGAAGTTGGGTGAATTACCATATTGTTGTACAAGTTTGGCCAGGTAGATAAAGTGCTTTCTGCAACCAGCAGGGCCACAGGAGGCAGTGCTGGGACACTGGAGCAGTGCTGGCACAGTCACCTGCTGCCACCCTGCAGAGAGGAGAAGCAAAACCTTTGCTTTTATCGAGGATGCTTTTTGAAAAGCAGTAAGAAAGAGATCCTCTTGCTTGTCTCTTAACATCTGTCAGTGTGAAGGCCAAATCTTTGGATCTAGGCCAAGAAAGCCTAAATTTATCAGCTTTATTTTTTTGCCTCATGGTTAAATTCATCACTTCCTAAGCATTATCAAATGCAGCCTCTTAAAATCCTTCTCTTCACCTGACTCGCTTTGAGGCTGAAGCAGTGAGTAGTACTTGTAAAGCTGTATTTTGGACCACATAATTTGAGAGCATTAAATTTAGTATCTTTCCTCTTGGCCTTTATTTTAAATTTTCTAATTTTCCCTTGCTTTATTCTTCCACTACTTTCTACTCAGTTGGTCATGCCACACACCTTCCAGTTGGTACCCAGGCTTCCCTTTGGAGCCATGGAAGTTTTTGCCCAGAGCAGGAAGCTGTGTTGGGGTAGGGAGTAGCTCCACCAGCTGTACTACCTGTGGTTGGATGATACTCACAGTGTTGAAAGGCTGTGCTCTTTCCCCCTGGACCTTTCCTGATCCTGTACTTTTCTCTTTTGGCTTTATGACATTTTACAGAGGGATTGGTGTGCTTCGTGGGGAGGGAAGGGGACAAAAGATCTTCCACTCACACTGTGTGTTTCAACATGTGCTATCATTTAAGGAAGTCAGAGTGCTATTTAAGACCTAATTTTGTCCTTGCCATGCTAAATGTGAAGTAAACTCCTAGTCAGGGATTTTTGCCCGGCCTCAGGAAGGACAGTCTTTCCTCCAAACACTTCAAGCTGTGCAGTATTCTACTACTGAGATTGTGATAATGTAGAGATAACTATTTTTTTTCCCCTCCAAATGGAAGCAGAAACAACTATTTTTTTCCCCTCCAAATGGAAGCAGAAACAATGCTGAGACCTTGATTCTTTGCTTTTTGGGGTCAGGAAGTTTGCCCAAAGGAAGAGAGGGTTTCCTTGCCTGTGCAGCCTCCTTCACACAGTGGGGCAGGCAGGGCTCTGACTCTGGGGCAGGGAACTCTGCCCCTCTCCAGAAACACTGATGCTCCTTGTGTGGCTGCCCAGAGCACCCTGATTATGGGAGGATGAGCACTTAGGCTGCCTTTGGTGGTGGGATGCAAACCACCACACAAGTCACTCTCTTCAGAAGACATGGTCTCACACTACACACTCAGCTCTTTGCCTGTCTTGCCTCTTGAAGTTGCTGTGAGCTGCAGTTGGACTGCTTTCCTTTAGTAGATAAATAACTGGTATTTATTAGCTTGTATTTATTATTTCGCTTGGGCTAAAAATCATAATTTTTAAAAAATCTATTTTGTAGACAAAGGACTTCACAGACATTGAAACAGACCTTGAGGCCATTCACTAAAGGAGGAAACACTCTGGCTGGGCAGGGAAACTTCCTCTGTGGGTCTGGATGCCCATCTTGGTGGCCTGAGATTTGATGCCCTTGTGGAGATGCTGAAAAGCTTTTCCTGAGGAAGGGGCAGCAGGAGGGGAGGCATTCCTGATTCCCTTGCTTCAGTAATGGCCTTCAGCATTCACAGGCACTTCAAGAAACTGTTTCAAGTCGAGCTGAAAGAAAAGATCCCCCCTGCACCACAAAGTAAAGAATTAAAGAGATTTGGAAATATTTCAGATGTGGATGAGGGTGGTTTTGACCTAAAATGAAACATTTAAATTTGTGGTTTGGAAATCTTAATTTTTAAAATCCATTGTGGGGATCCTCCCAAACAAAATAATTTTGCAGGCATTGACTGAAATGATTTGTTTTAAAAATCTCAAAATCAAGGAGATTTTCTGAGGCTCTTTAAATTTTTCTATGACTTTTTATTTTTAAATGAAGCTTTAAATATCTGTTTTTCTTCAAATACCCTAAGTTTTGTCTGAAAACTGCTCTCGATTTCTACTTCTATAACAAACTCTGAGGAGCAAACTCTTCACAGCAATAGGTTCTAAAAAGATGAAAAGTTACTGCTTTATTTCTATTCAAATTCCATATGAAAATAAAACCCCAAAGACCAAACCAACTTACCCATGCAGTCTGGGCCCCAGTGTCCCTGGCAGCACTCGGGTTGTTCAAATTCCTTCACACAGCGATGCCGACAGCCCAGAAAAGAAAGTGTGTGTGCTTTAGTTTCCAGGTAATACCTGTGGAAAAGAAGTTAGAGGTGCTTTAAAGTACTTACAGCCTCCTGTGGAGAAAAATGAAATTCTTAACTTCCTCTTCTCCTTTCAGTGCCAGAAAAGAGCACTTTAACTGCAACTTCGTTGCGTTGATCTGCCTTTTTTTCTTCTTCATTAAAACATACATTGAACATCAAGGTCTAAAAAACTCTTGGACCTGTTTCTTTTGAACAATGTATTTATTTTCCCGCCCCAACCTAAATACAGCACTTTTCTCTAAGTTGTGATTTGAAACTATTTTAAAATAATTTAAAAAATTATTTAATATTGGAGTTCTTTAAATGCTAAATAAGCTCATCATAGTTACATTTTCTCTAAATTACAGCTTCTTTTTTTCTTTCCAATCTAAATGGCAAGATTTCAAATTGGTTTCAAGATATCTCTTCCTGCCCTTCACCCCCACAAGTCCCCTATCTAGGAGTTTGAAAAATACATTATTTATATGCTATATAAGATTAATACATAAACATCATATGGTAATACATATTTATAATATGTTTTTGCATCATTCATATTAAGTATGTAGAATAAATATGGAAGAGATTCTATGATGCTATTCAGGAGAAAATCTGATAGACCTTTAATAACAACATTTATTTTCCTCTTATATCACTTGCTGGTTGACTTCAAGCATCAAATACCCTGAATGTAACTTGATTTCTGGAGTTGGTGAAGCCAGTGGTAAATGTTCCATAAGAGAATCACATAGACTGGAGTATTTTTGATACAAATTAACATTTTCTAATAAATGGAGAACAATATTCATGGAGAAAAGCTCTGAGAGAGGAGATACCTGCAGTCTGGTGTCCCAGTCCCATTGGTAATTTTGGTGTAACCAGCAGGGCACTGGGTGTCAAGGTTTAAAGAGCAAGGTACACATTTGGTTTTCATTCTAATGAGCAGCTTTTGGTCACATTGCTTCTTCACCTGCAATAGGAGAAGAATAATTAAAAAGAAAGAAAACCACTCCCCCGAGTGACATTGCTGAAAAATGACAAATTTAACTCAGCTTTGTTCTCACTCACAGCTGCAAGCTCTTTTCTGTTCAGCAGGAGCTCCTTGTTTTGGAGCCAAACTAGGTAATAGACCACATATTAGCCCTTTGCAGAAGCTTTGTCTGCACAAAATAGGTCCAACCACTGCAAGATAAACCCTTCTATGTGTGATATTTTTTCCTAAGAGTGCTTTATCAACAAATGCTATGTTTGTCAGACTTAAAAGCCAGGTTACAGAGGCGACATCAGCCTACAGAGTGTTGGTTCCAAAGCTGCTGACAGGTGCCTTCTCCACTCAAAGGCAGAATTAAACAAGGTGCATTGCACAGCACCAGCCTGTGGAACAAAGGTTCCTCTCAGAAGTGGGTTTCATATTATCAGCAGAACTGTAGTGATCTAAAGAGGTTGAAAAGGTTGGTGTTTTCAAATTGCTGTCAAAAAATGATGTCTAGCTTTGCATTCAGATCTGGTGGAGGTTTTGGGCCTGACCCCACCAGAGCACACTGAGAAGAGCAGCCCCCTCTTTTTTTTAAACCTGTTTTTATGTATCTATTTTAAAGCAATAAGTCTTTGCCGAACTGCATCTGATATTGGCTTCATCTTCTTTCTTCCTGCTGTTTGTAGAAGTAAGTTCATAATTCACAAATGGTGAGAAATAATCTAATTCCAAAATGGTTTTTGAAAACCAGCAACATAACCCTGTGCCATGCAGAGAGTACTGGACCTTCTGGGCACCTGTGGGATGCTGCAGCCTCTGCACAACCTCCCAGCCAGTCTGGATGGGTACCCTGGCAGCTCGGGCAGGATTTCTACGTGTCCCATGGTGGTCCTGGGTGAAGCCCTCACTCAGCAGTTTCTCCCCACGACAGCTGGACGTTTCAGCAGCAAAGTTCGTGAAGATGTATCAGAGACACTGATAAGGAGATTTATCTTCATAACCTCTGAGCCACTGTATGTGATTGCTATCACTCACTTATAAGCACATTTCAACATTTATTTAGTTGTCAAATTTCAATCTTCGTAAGTGCCCTGTGAAATCTGGTCTGGGTAACATTGAAATATTTGGGTAGTGAAACCCTTTGTTTTGTGTAGATGCTTTTCAGGTGTCTTTGAAGTGAAAATGTGACCTTTTTCCAGATGTGGGTATAATGTAGATACAGCTTGAAAAGACATTTGGTTGTCATCAAAAAGGCACCCCACAAAATTTCATTTTTGGAGCAATAAAATTCATTGAGAATTTTGAAACGGAAAAATTTAAATAGAAATAACTTATGCCCTTTCCCTACCACCAGCTGTAAAACACTATTTGTTTTGGAATGGTAGCATTATTTCCACTTTCTCCCATTTCCTCATTTTCCCTTTTTGCTTTTAAGGAAAATGGAAGAAAGTTGACTTTTTAGTGTCTTACTCTTTTTCTTAAAAAAACCCCCAAAACTATAAAACCATTTAAACATATTTCCCAGTACTTTTTGTACATTTCAATGTATTTTTCCATTTAAAAACTGCAACCAACAAACAACGACAGCAACAAAACACCTGAGTGTCTTCCCTTTCCCCCTCCTAATTTCTCTGTTGTTTTGTTTCCTCTTCTAAATGTGTTCTGTCTCTCTACAAGGGTGGTGAAAACAGATGTTGAGAAATTCCACAGGTTCATAGTATTTGTGCATGGCAAATGCACCACTTCCCCAAAAATCTACAAATCCTTTAATTACATTTATAACTTTGTGTTGTTACTTTAAATAGCTTGATTCCTTAGATTTTTTCCTTACCTGTCTAAAATAGCTTTTCCTCCTTTTAGTTAGTAGGAACAGATAATTTTCACTATAGAAAAATTTCTGCTTTTGTCTTCTGACTTATGAGAAATCCCAATAAATTTCTTTTGATGAATCCATAATTTACAGTCTTTTGACACATTGGCCATTTTTAGAGACTTTTTCAGTGTACTTATGCTATATTATTCGAGCCAAATTGTCATGCAGAATAAACAGATGCATTTCTGTTATTTCAGAAGACTGAATTACAGAGCTCTTAGGTTATAATTCATTGTCCTATGCACCAGTGACTGTTAAAGTTGGTGTTTCTTCTATAAGATACAGCATCTGATAACTGTTCTCTCTGTAACACAGAGTAATATAAATAAATAATAATCCATTATGTAAAAAGCTGCTTCTTACCTCATCTTGGACTTGTGATGTCAAACATAGTTTCACTGCAACCAAAAAAGCAAAAAAGAATAAAAAACATGGACTTTTTCCCATTGTGGGTTGGACTTTTTTCTTTCAGAGCCCTCCAAGCATTAAAACTCAAATTCTGATGTAAAATGATGGTTAGAGGTATTATTTCTTCTTCATTCTCAGGCAAATACTTTAACAGGACTCTTGTCTTCCCCAAGGTAAATGAGTGAAGGATATGGCATGTGGAGCTTGCCCAGGCAGGGGAGATTCCAAAATGCAGGGTATTTGCTGAAAGTTTTCACTGGAAAGCTGAATAAGGCCTCCCTCACTGAATGACAGGATATCCTGACAGGGCTCTGCTCATTTATTCCTCTCTCTGGAGCTGTTGATAGTACAAAACCCAAGGACACTGAGCTGTTATGACAGAGGATGATTTCTTCTTTTAGGTGAGCGTGGATGGAGGGCTGGAGTAGCTACTGGGCTTCTTGCTATTGCAGTTACTTAACTGATCTAAGGGAGAGCAAAGGATCTCTGGAAGTTGGCTTATCAGCCCTAATGACATAAGGGTGTGTCCTCCCAGTGTGGCTCCGGGAGAAATACTGCTGACTTTATCTCAGGAGGCCAAAAGAACATCTTCCAGCTTTGATTAGCAGGATAAAAAGGGGCATTTCCTCATCTTTTTGCTATTTTTGTTAAATAATTTTGACTGATTTTTTGGAGCTAAGCAGAGGAAAATTGACTCAGCTATATTGCTTGGATATGGTTGAGAGGGATGAATATTCAGGTTTGCCAAAAGAATTTTGATTTTGCCATTTTGGTTTGCCAAAAGCAAGACTTTTTCTTTCTTCTCAGAGATTTTCAGCTCTTTTCTAGTGCTGCTCTTTGCTGCTGCTCTGGTCAGTCTTGTAAGGGCAGGCTCTCTCATGTCTCAAATACCCAATAATTTGGCTCCCTCCAGTTTCTCAGCTTTGCCTGGTCCCCCTGACCTTAGAATTTTTTCTGTCATTTGAAAAATGACAACTCTTTAAGGGTGCCTAAATACAAAGCTGTGCTTCATAACATCTTATCTTTAACTCCACGTTTTCCTAAAGAACCCAGTGTTGATAAACTCATAAAATAATGTACAAATCCATCTATTTTGTTATCCGCTCTAAAAGAATACCATAAAATTGCTGGAGATGGCAGGGCAAGGTGTTTCCTGTGCACTCATCAGATCCTGTTCCTTTCTTCATATGATGAGGAAAGGAAATCATTCCTTGTTTATGCAGACATGATAGCAGCCAGGGTTGTGATGGACATGCTGACAGTAGGCATGTTCCTGAGAAGGGCTGTTTCTTTTTTCTGAGGTCAAGGCCTTTCACGTTACTTTGGCTTTGCAGACAATGTACAGTCTGGCCTGGCAGAAGGAATGGCTCAGTTTTTACTCCAAAAGCAGGAAGATCCTGGAGGATCTTCTCTTCCGTGTGGTGATAGCCCATGGCTGCATCCCGCTCTCTGTGGGATGTTTGGGAGTGAAACTTTCCCTCCCTCTTGTGCAGAAGTGCCTTGTTGGAGCGTGGGCAGAGTGGCTGGCTGGGCAGTGTCTGTGCTACCTGGGGAAAACACATCTGCCTGGTCCCTGTGTGGGTGCTGGCAGGAGCTGACAGCTCCTTCAGCAGCCTGAGGTCAGTGGGGTCTCTTGCCTGTTGCCACTTCAGACAGCGCAGTGGTGAAAGGAGCTGTAAATCAAGCACGTCCCTTTCCTGTCCTGTAGATCGAGATAAAAAGCAACAGCATCAGCTCTCTTGTTATCTGCTCTTGCCTCTTGTATAGGCATTTGTGTGGAATAAACTCTTTTTCCCTTTCCTTCCTCTCCCTTCTCGTCAGACCACGGCCGCCTCACTCACTGCTGTGATGACTGCTTTCCTTGCTCCTGAGGGACCAGCCACCCTTTCCTCCTGTTGGTGACAGGCATTTTCCTTCTTCATGGAGCTCACAGACTGTGCCAGGCTCTGGCTGCAGCTCTGCCTGGCTGGCTCCTGCCCCACTTTGGGCAGAAATACAGGCTAAAAGGTCACTTGGCACACAGGGTGGGGCTCCCTGGTGTCTCAGGGCTGGGAAGGTGGCACCTCAGTGCTTGAAGCTGCCTGTGTGTGTGGCAGGGTGTCTGCCAGCCAGAGAGGAACCTGGCTTCCTGAGAGCTGGGGTCAGTGTGACATGGGGAGCCCAGCTGAGCCTCCCTCCTCAGGTGCCCTGTGTCTCAGCTGCTAGTCACCCTTGTACCTCTGAAAACCTTCAGGTTGCAAGCAGCCTTGTGAACGAGATTATTAAGAGTTCACTGTGTGTGCTTTAACACTGCAGATACCATATGCTGGGGCGTTCCCTTCTGTGTGTCACAGTTTTTCTCTGCTCTGCTATTGCATTCCTGGACTGGATGCTCCTACTTCAGGTAACTGTGAACTACTTGTCCTTTTAACTTTCTTCATCCACCTGCTGCCTCTCCCCAAGTTACTGCTTCTGTTTCTGTGCTGTAAAAGTCAACCACCCATAGAAAACGTGATGGTTCATTTATGTAGATGTTTTTGAAAACAACGTTTGTGCTACAACTTATTTCAGCATCACAGTGATGTATTTGTTCTTTCTTAGAGCTGGGTTCATGAGGTCAGTTCAAAAGTAAATAAAACTCAGCAGAGATACAGACATGATGGTTGCAGCACTCAGCTTCCTGTACACCGCTTTGATGGCCATACAGTTTCTTGTATTTTAAAATTTTTTAATTGATTATTGACTAAACATCTTGCATTGTATATTGTTCCCCTTAACTTTCAGACTGTGAAGTTCTCTCAGCCAGAGGTGACCGAACTTCGTATGCTGAGGTCTCAGAGACTCATGCAAAGCTCAGCCATTTCACAATCATATTGCCAAAGCACTATTTTAGAGGAAGAAATAAGAAAGAAATGAGACTACTTTGATACAAAGCACTCATTGCAGCCTGAACATTCGTGAGCTCTGCACGATAAAAGCTGGTACTGCTTTCCTGGTATGTTCTACCCTACTTTGCAGCTCAGCTCTTCTCCCAGGGGTGCAGCCTTGTGAGTGAAATCTTAGAGAGTGTCAAGGGTGAGGGCAGTATTGAGCTAAATTTGATATTCTTACTCGGTAATTTGGAAGTAAGCAGAAGAAAATCAATGAATTATTGTTTTTACTGTATGTGGCTTCTGTTTTAGAGCCAGTCCCAGCAGGAAAACTGTCACAGGGGTGTTTGAATGTAGTTGGAGGCTCCACATGTCTGAGAGAAGTCACTTTGCTCTTTGTTTGGAAACTGGCTAAAGCACCTTGCAGAGGGGTAGGGAAATATAAAATGTGTTCGTAAGAAGAAAGCTTCCTGGAGGGAGGGAGGCTTTGGCTCTGCCAAGAGAAACGTCTGAATGCTAATTGTAGGTGGGAGGAAGGGGGGTACAAACCATCAAGTTGCCTAGGAGGAGGCTTGGGGAAAGGAGGGGGGAATATTTGGGAAATACTGCCTTTGATTAACACAGACTTAATTGGAACATAACAAAGAGATTAAAAAAAAAGGGTCTGGCGAGTTAAATCTTTCCAGTGCCATACATCTGAGGAAGCCAACGGTGGCCTATGGAGAGCCTGAATGGGCAATGTGGAAAATGCCAGGGGTGTGTAATTTTATCTGTGGGGTTATGACAGCCATCATTCTGAACCACGGTGACTATCAGAACTAATTAATTCTCCAAGCCCAGAGGATGCATTAAGATGGAGCTGCAGCTGGTATGCTGAGGAATGCTGCACACCCGGCAGAGGCCACCGCTTTTATCCATGTTAATGAGGGACAAGGCACAGACAGCTGATCTAAACCCCAATGTGCTCACGATGCATACAGCTGATGGCAGTGCAGACTGCCAGGCAAGGGGTGGTCTTAGCCATAGATTAGATCCTCATAGTGGCCTCTTCAGCTTTCTTTCTTTCCCTTCTGTTTTGGTGGGGTGGTTTTTTTTTTTTTTTTTTTTGTGTTCTTAAAAGAGTCTTTCAGCTGGTGAAATTGTAAACAAAAGGCATTCTAGCTGAAGCCGTGGCGAGAGGGCTTTGCTAGGGAGCCATGAGGAGAGCGGTGTGTGCGGTGCTAACTTGGACAATGATATTTACCACAAATTTTTAGGGCAGTATTGGGTTGAGGAGCTGTAAGGCTGAGCTTAGAATCAGTATCATGCTCTAAAGTTGAACAACCACAAAAGCAGGGCTGCTCACAGGTACCTCTGCTACCCTTTCATGTTATTTATAATTGTGTGTTGCTTAAAAAAATGAAAGTTGTCCTCAAGGCATAGGTGAAGTCCCAGGTCTTGTAAGTTCCATAGGATACATGACTTATAAATGAGTCCTCAGTTTCTTGGAAGTGTTCTCCATGTGCAGCTGAGACAGACGTACAAGGGGATGAATCCACAGGGTTGATGCCTCCTCCAGCCACCTAGAAACAGAGACTAGACAAGAGGAAGGGAATAAAGATAGGTATTTATTTGAAGGGCCTTCAAGGTACACCCTGGGGGAGCCAGAGGCTGCTTCCAAAAAATGGACCTCAAGATGGACGACAGGTCACGAGTTCTTCACACTTTTATAGGCTTGGATCATTTGCATATCAGGGTTAATTCTCCAATTAAAGCCCCAGTTTAACGATGCAACTCCCCTCAGCTTGCCCCCCTTTTAGAATCTTTGGTTTACACATTTTGGGCCTAAAAACAGCCTGGCTGTCCTTGAAGGCAAAGCCTGGAGAGGCTTTGTTATGTCTACCCAGTACGAGAGAGCAGGAATTACAGGCTACAAGGAACTTCAGAGTTACACTCTAAGCAGTACAGAATTTGAAAATATAAAAGTTAAAACCTAAGGCATCCGGTTCCTGGGCAGCAATGCCACGGAGCAGGAGAAAGGACTTAGTAACCCGGATCTGGAAGTGCAGGTAGCTTACAGGAATATCAAAGTCATCTTTGTGTCCCTGTCTCTACTGTCCATCTACTGCCTTGTCATCCCTGAAAGACCCTACACAGACTCTGATCCCATGTTGCTGCCAGCTAATGGTGTGATAAATGAAGGAGGTACTGTCCTGGTATAAAATCTCAAGTTTTTTTGAACACTCTGGCTCTTCCTGGTGATATAACACACTTCAGAATCATTAAACCTCATGTTTAATGGAGTATAAATATAGCATGTACTCCTTGCAGAGATCTGAAATAAAATTAGTCGCAATTATCAGCTGCTGGGTAAATACACTAAAATTTGTAGTTTGAGTTAATATGTGGCTGTGTAATGTCAGCCTGTAGGGAGCTTCAGCTTTAAGAAGAAGCTAGGAACAAATAATGGGCTTTCAAAGCTGGCTCAAATGGATCTTGATGGCATTCCTCAGGCAAACCTCTTTTGCAGTTGATAAACATCCAGGAAGGACAGTGGGGTTGTTTGTATGTGTCTTGTACTGTAGTTCTGCTAAGGTTACAGTATGTAAAGCAAAAATACTAGGAAAACCCTGAGATTCCGGGATTTGGGATGGGTAGAGGGATGTACAGGATGGATTTCTGGTGCTGTAAATGTTACATTGATTTTTCTAACTTTATGGTAGAGAAGCAGGACAAAGCACACGCATTTCAGATCTTAGCACTTGGCCGCAGTAGGACTGGGGATGTTTGGGAAATCCAGGCACCATAAATGAGGGATTTTGTGGAGTTGAGGGCAGGATCAGGGGCTGTGTTGTTACTGCAATGTTATTACCTGATGACTTCCTTCCTTGCTGTAGACAATGCAGAGAGCTCACTGTAATTTTGGCATATATAGAACCTGTATGCTTTCAGAGTAATACTTCTGTTTTGTCTAGTCAGACTTAAACAAAGTTAGATTAATATAGTTAATAATTTACTACAAATGGCACTGAATTGCAGATAGCGATATGGAGCAATCAACCCTTGCTCAGTTTTCTTTCTTCCTTTTAAATGCAGCCTTTATAGCATTATCCAAATGTGCCTGTTTGTGGCTATAGTGGATTGATTTCAGCCAATTATCTTGTCTAGGAACAGCCATCCCAAAATCTGATCGAGAAAGAAAATCGTGCAGAAAACAATGCAGCATAATTTCCACAAATAGAATAACACAATGTTATTTTTTGTTTTCTTTCTTCTTCGTGATGTGTAAACTTGCCGTGGTTTACATCAAGTTACAGGGCTGTTTTATGTGCTGTGCTGGTTGGGTAACTCCAGAATGGAATCCCTAAGCCACGACCCAAGGGCAACAGGTTGGCCACAGGGATGTCTGGCTTTGCTGGGCAGAGCCACGTGTGGGGTTCCTGGTGTGTGTTGGGGGGCTGCAGGCCAGCAGGGATTGTGAACTGCTGCCAAGGGAAACACAGCTGGACTTGGGAGAAGGAAGCTCGGGCTGGTTTTGGCTCCGTTGTTTAAAGATGTGGACAAGCCACTCTCCCTTCCGCCTCGGCTGTGTCTTCTCTCCTTTCTGCCTCTCTGTATGTGTGCTTGTGTTGGTGCCTCCAAAGGCGAACCACGAGGTGAGGATGCCTCCTGTGCAAGTGAATGCTGGCGAACAAAATCTCTCCCCCAGCATCCTCCAGCCCTCTTCAGTTCAGGGCACAGGATCATGGAATGCTCTGGGTCAGAAGGGACCCTGAGGATGACCTGGATCCGCCCCCCGTGCGGGACCCTCCCGCGGGGCCACCGGAGGGCAGCAGAGCCCAAGCCACGGCTCCAAGCCCCCAAACCCCCGGGAAGCAGCAGCTGGAGCGGCTCCGAGAGTCCCCCCGAGCCCCTGGGGGAGGGCAGGGAGGCAGCTCCCCTTCGTGGGTAATCCCGCTGCAACCCACCCCAGGGGTGAGAGCGGGAACACGTTTGCAAGACTGGGGTGGTTCCCTAAAATTGGTCTGAGAGCACGTGGGGATAAAGAAATATAGAAAAGAAATATAGAAAAAAAATAGAGGTTAAAATATATGATGTGTAATCTATAAAAGAAAAATAAATCCATAAAGGCGAAATATAAAATATAAGAAGAAACACGTAAAGCATAGATATTATTGTAAAAATACATTAAAAATTAAAAGGTAAACAAATATGTAAAATAAATATTGAAAGGTATAAAATAAATATTGAAAGGTAGAAAATATATTTCGAAAGGCATAAAATAAGGATAAAATTAGATAAAACTAACATAAAATATATAAAAAAAATCTATAAAAGACAAATTGAGAAATCATATAGAATAAAGATATCGAAATGCGATTATGGCAATATTAAAATGATGAACGTTTTATATCTATATATTTGGAAACAGCCATCTGTTGCAGAGAGTACAAAGTACATGAGGTAGAAGGGAGAGGATATAGGCAGATACCTGCACAAATATATTCTGCATCTCAGAAAATGAGCAGCCAAGGAAATGTTCACTTTCCTCTGACTCCTACGAAGTTGTACATATACTATGAGTAAGAAATTTGAATGATTTCAAATACATGGGAGCATCTGCTGAAGATTCTTTGACACAAAATTCTTTGACAGAATCTTTTGCTTTGTGCCTTCTGTGTTGAAGACTAAACTTTGTTACAAAGTTTAGGGGTTTTTTTGTTTGTTTGTTTTTTTATGGTGAAGTAAACGTATTAGGATTCTTTCCAATTATACAAAAGCTATGGTGAAAAGACTATACTTTGTGTTAAACATGCTGGAAACTCTAAATAAACATAAAAATGTAAAGGCAGTGCTACTGGCAATGAAATTAGGCTGAGCACACATGCAGAAAACCCTCTTCAAATGCTCACCTATGTGTAGCAAGTCTCTGTACATGAGGCACTTGTGAAGGACTGTGCAAAGTCATCACTACAAACAGATAAGTTTTGGATACATCAAACGTAAAACAGAAGAGCTACAGTTTTGAAAGTTTTGATGGAGAAGTCAAGTATTTAGAGCTATGAACAGTCCAGAATTCAATGTCCTCCCCAAGGCTATTATTCACTTTAGCAGTTAGACAATACCATGCAATAATCCTCTGAAGAGAGGAACAAAATGGGTTATGTAGGGGTTATAAAATAGAAACTTTCTAGTTTGTTTTTGAGTGCTTGTCTTGTTTTCAAATTTTAAAAGGAGAAATGTGGTTTTTATTGCTCTTGGCTTTTTTGTGGTTCTTATTTGTTTGGTTGGGTTTTTTTTTAAGTTTTCAGAAGTGTAATCAACTAAAATATTAAAAAAAAAGAGAAAAAACCAAAATCTGAACCCACCTGTAAATAAAACTTCAGTGCAGCTATTTCAAATCCACCCAAGGTTATTAGCAACAGAAACAAGGCTGATGATGTGAAACTCTAAGGAGGGATAATTTATATCTTTGAGCCCAGTACCAGCACTGGTATTTGCAGATGTGTCTCTTCCTGCCAGATAAACTTCCAAGACTCTCATCCAGCAATCTCTCTCTCTCTCTCTGTGATTGTAGAATGTATCTTAACATCATTTAAAGTGAGCAATGTTAAAACAGTGCTAAAACAGACTATTTCACATTCACATCTTTTTAGCATCCTCTTTTTGCACATCATCATCATCATCAATGACATTAGAGCAGCCAGAACACCAAAGTCCCTGCAGCCCCCATGAGTTGTACCCTGTGAGTGTCCATACATGACAAATGCTGCCTGGCTGCCCATAGTTTTTTAGGGATAAGGAATGGCACTGTAGGACAATGCAATTTAAGCTTCAAATTATTGCTTGTTTGGTTTGGTTTTTTTTAAATTTTGACCTGCAGCTGTGAAGTTATATAAAAACTTCAGGAATCATTTGGGGAAACTACATTATTGATCTCCTGGGGGGAAACAAACTATCCTTCCTAGGAGAAAAGCAAATAGATAATTAAAAATATGGCCTGAATGTTTTAATGACAGAGATTATCTTCATTCTTCTTCTGATTCTAGTATCCATGAAAGATATAGAAAGATTTGGAAGGATTTTGAGAATGAAAATGGCAGATATTAGAAAATGAGGAAGTGATAAATGTCTGTGTGGAGTAGGTAGAATACTAAAAAGAGATAAAATGAAGAGAGGCATTAGGATGTGTAGAGAAATCATAAATAGGAAATTCTTGTTTTTTCTTATTGTAATTCTACAGTAAGAGAATTTTTGAAAGAATTGCTTTTAAAGAAAGACAAAAGAAAGTTGTTTCTTTGTAAATAAGAGGTGAAAAATCTTTCAGTCATTTCTGCTAATGCAACTTCTCTTTTTCTTATTGTCTAATTGTAGGTAGCTAAGTCTTCACATGTTTTAGAAGTTTGTGGTTGAGAGGAACAAGGCAGAAAACTGGCTAGAATGCCCAAGAAGTAAAAATCTCCTTTCTTGTTGGAAGTATTTTGAATAACTTTGATTTGTTGGAACTCAGCAGGTTGAGTTGAAAAGATTTTCCTGAAGGAAAAATATAATTGTTGACCTTTTTTTGCCTCACTTGCTGGGTAAAGCATCCTCCTGACATGCTGGACTCCTCAAAAACGTAGCAGCTTGTCTCAAACTTTGTTGAGGAGCAATTCAAGTGCCCAAACACTGGCATCTAATGCTGCTTTAGATGTCTTTGGTATTAGTGAGTGCTGTGACTTCCTGGAGTAGCCTCTTGCAGCCTCATGGGATAGCAGGAGGCCTCTAAAACAGTGCTAGGCAACTGAAACACCCCCTATGGGTATAAGGACTCCAAGGAACCTAGAAACCTGAAAGCATCAGGAGTGGCTACTGAGGGCTGGGTGTAGGATGACCACAGATATCTCCTTTCCACGTCCCATCAGGCAAACATCTACAGAATCACACTTTCTAGGATGCAGATTTCCATCTTGCTCGTGAATCCACAAGTTAGGAAGTGGTGGCTGCCTGGAGGTCCTGAGAACTGCAGTGCATGGAACCTATATTCTGAGGGGAAATCAAACTCATTCCTTGAATCAATCTCTTCCGTCACAAAAGGTTTTTTTGGAGTCCAGGTTTTTTGTTGGGAAACCAATATAATGGAAAAGTCACAAGTTGTTGCTTATCTGATGCAGGCTGCAATCAGAGGGTAGGTACTCATCTGTTCCCATCAACCACTGCTGAGTATTTCAAGAGGTGTTATGAAGCAAGTTTTCTGTCTGAAATCCAGCTCTCACTAGCTTGGCACTCTCAGCTGTTGACTAGTTTTTCAAAAGAACTCAGTTCCCATTGTGACTATTATGACCAGGTTTTCAAAATATTTCAACAGGCTAAGCGCTGAGGTCCTTTGAAAATATCCTAATAATTATTTAGGTGAGTAAATAGCATCTGAGTCTGGTTCTAAAAGCTGATTCTTTCTGGAAAGTCTTACTGGTGATGTATATTATCAATTTTTCATGTTCCCTGTGTATGATTTGCCTTTATATATTTTCAGCATTTGAGCTGTTTTTAGATGCAGTTTCTGCAAAATTATAATAGTTGGACAGCCACAGATTGAACTAGGGTGCAATAATTCAGGATCAATGAAATGCAGCCTTCTTAGTGATGGATCGATCACATTAAACTTGAATGTTATTATTGAGCAAAGTTTCCAGAGTTGCCAAGAAGTAACAAGAGGAGATACGGTAGAAGAGTAAGGGTGAAATCTTCATGCAGTGTTATACCTCAAGACCAAAGTCTAGGGCAAAAAGAGACAGTGCTGATGGCAGTCTGGCATCGTTGGATGACAGCGCTGGGGGCAACAGTGAAGGTTTTAAACACTGTGTCCATTACAAAGTTGGATTTAACTAATTCCTGTCACAGTGCTTAAGAGGCAAAATGCCCAAATTTGTGTTCTTGGCAAAACTCCTGAATGAACACATTAGTCTGAATTTAACCCTTGAGATATGTCAGAGTGTAAGAACATAGCAACACGCCATGTGAAATCAAAGGCTCATTTAGATTGGTGTCCTCTTCCTCAGAGTGCCCAATACTTGATGTCTAGCAAAACAATAAAAGAAAAGGGTCAAATATAGAATAATGTTTTAAAAGTATTTTTCAGGATTCTACCTCTAACCAGTTATTTTTATCTGGTTTACATCCTTTCTTTTGCATCCATGGCATCTTGTGGCAGTGACTTCCACAGTGTAGTTGCACTTTATGTGAAAAAGCTTATCTCTTTTATTTCAAACCTTTTGTCAGATGCTGAGGTGTAAGAAATAGCTAATATTCTATGACTTTGTGAAATTGTATCATACCCCTCCAAACTCTGCCCCTGTTATTTTTTTCCAGGTACAAGTGTTATAGTTGATGTAGTTTCCCCTCATACATGAGTCTTCCTGGATCTCTGACCTGAGTTTTGCCTTTCTCTGAGCTAAAATCTCTTCTGACTCACTGCTGTAGCTTTGGAAATGGGATGATCTAAGCTGCCTACAGCAGTCAAGGTGTTTGTGCCTCATAGATTTCTCTAGCTATAGAATAATATTTTTTCTTCTTCATTCTCAATTCACCTTAAAAATCCTGGCGTTGTATATGTTTTTCTGTCAACTCTTAAAAATGGAGCTGATACTACAGAGGGGGAGGCACAAGGGTCCCATATTTTGTTTATGGTGTGTAAATACTGGTTTAAAGACCATTCTTGGGTCAGGGTTATTTTTTTCCGTGCACACGTGGATTAACACAGGATTTCATTTGCTGCTCATCCCCCGGCTTCTTGTGATATGCTCTTGCATCTCTTCGCTCAATTAGCCTTACAATCAACCTCTGCAAACATTTTCATGACATGTCATGTTTTTTTGCCTCATTAACAACTCCACTTTCACCCATGCTTTCAGCATAGTTATGTGTCTCACTTCCTGGCCAGTATTTCTCTCTAGTGTGACAAATCAGCAATCTATTCCTTTCCTTCACTTCCTATATTTCAGTTAGCTGATAACCCACTTGAGGAGCTTCATTCCATAACCACTTGGTTGCTTTCAGAGGGTTATGTAAAGGGCTGTTATGGTGGGGAACCTGAATGGCTGGGTCATACATGGCTATAGTTCTGATGGAGTTGGGGAGCTACAGTCCTTGGAAGAGCAGACTATCTACCAAAGAATTCACAAAATTTAATCATATACTTTTATTCTTGCAAGTACTGCATAAGAAAATTTATTGTCTCAGTTTCTTGACTGAGGTGCTCAGCTGTGTTATCAAGTTGCCATAAAAACTTTATATTTCATCTATCATTTCTTTATCCAAAAGCAAGGTGTTGGTACAGACACATACTCTCACTTTCTTTCACTCTTTGAGGAAGAGAAATGAGAACTATTTGGTCATTTGGAATTCATGCAGAAGTTCGGCAGTGATATTGTAAAGTGAAATATTTATTATTTTGTTTCAAATTGGGTAAGAATGTCTAAACTGTATAATGTTGGTTTCATGAAAACTCTGTCCAGTGAGCAGTGTGTTGCTCTATCCTTTGAAAGCAAATGTTGCACAATAGATGGAATCACAGGATTATTTTGAACAGTCTTTGAATAATTTGTTTTCTGACTGGCTTGTTGCTATAACCTCATGCTGCCCCTGATGTATTGTCTTTGGATGGAAATTAGATACCTGCACAGAGCTGCAAACATCATCTACAGAACATGAAATAGAAAATCCCAAATGTATTAGGAGTGAGGCTGCCTTGTATATTAGATACGAAGAAGTGTACTTTGAGACATAACGTTGTGGAAGTTGTATTTTCTTCCTTCAATTATTTAAACCACTTGAGCTTGTCTCTCAAACTTAATAACACCGTGAAAATCCCCTGGTGAAGCTACAGTTTATGATACCAGGTAGGGTATATTTTATTTTCTATTTCCTAAATTATTATTTGTCAGCAAATCCTCTAGATTGCTTTTCTGTAATTGCCTTCCATGTGATAGGTGCTCTAAGATGTTTTGTCTCTTAGACTCTTGGTTATGGAGAGCCCTTTACAAAAGAAATCTCTCTCATTCTGGTTATTGCTGACTTCAGAACGGGTTTGGGTTTTTTTCTCTTTGCTGTGTCAATGTTTAGAAAGTGCTTGGATGTACGTAAAGCACTTCTTTACCTAAATCCCATGTAAAATTTATGGGAAACAGAGTATTTTTAATAAAATACTTTTTTCTTTTAGGAATATAAAGCATAATTAAATTTTTTCATGAAAACTTTCATATTGATGTTGCTGGTCTAAAATCATCAGTCCAAATATTTTGCCTACTTCTAATATGAGCATTGGCAATTATGGACTCTGGCACGAACATGCAGACCATGACATAGGTTTAACTTTTATTGATATTAGAAAATAATTGCCACAATGAACCAATGAATATATCCTTATGTTAAAATGTAGCTCTTGGAAAATATGTCTTTATGTAAGAGGTTAATAAGGTTAAGTCTGTTTAATTATATAAAGCCAAGAGGTAGCTTGTGTCAAAAGTACAAGGTAGTACCTCTACAATAAAGGCAGTAATGTAGGAAGAAAACATATCTTAATAATTTCAGAAGAGAGAAATATTGCATATTATTTATAGTTGAGGCAATTAGTCCAGGTAACAATCTGTTGGAGTGAGCTGCATTCTCCAGGTGTTGAAGGAAGGTTTTTCAAAAGCAGATGCTACAGTTGTATGAGTAGCTACTGAGTTATGTGTGGGATTTAGTGCTGTGCCAGGGGGTTGAGGCTGGATTGTGAGGACTGGTCTGTAACTTTTGCCCAAGCAGTGCTTTGGGGTTTTAGCCTTTTTGTAAATTTTGGCTGAGGTGTGTGTTCGAATTAGGACTGGACAAGATGGCACATTTCACCTAAATTACCTGAATTTGGGTTGTTATCAGAGAGATGCTAGTGATGCCAAGGCTGAATTTATGAGGTAGGTTGGATACTGTATTCCTTGCAGCCCAAAAACTGTTTCTGGAGCAGCAGAGTAGAGAAATTGTCCCTGCTTGTAATTGAACTGTTTTCAGAACAAGGAGAAAAAAACTGATTTATGACTTCTGGAGATATTTCCAAAATCCATTCAAGAACAGCTAGAAAAGAGCCAGCTAGTTGTAAGAAAAGGAGCGAATTAAAAAGAGGGAGTAGGTTGTTGGCTCTAGTCAGTTGACCTATGCATGTCATAGGTAGGACCACAACAACAATTAATTTTGGGTCCATTTCTGTGTTTTACTGTTGATTTTCAGAGCAAGCTGCACAGTGCTGTTATGCAGCATGGGATGGATCTGGGAAGAAATCCTGTTGCAAACTTATGCTTTTATCCCTATATGGCCTAATCTTTCTGCAAGACTCTTATGAAACCTGGAAATTCCTCAGCCAGATCAAAACTACAAGAAAACTGGGATCTGCTACTGTCTGATTTCAGTCTTGGCTAAATCTTCTTTATTAAAGTCCTGGTTTTCCTGTGCGGAGATATAAAACATGTTAAGAATGCAATTCATGAGAATGTGAAAACTCTGACAGTTACAGGTTGGGAAGTCAGACTAAGCAGGACAGATGCATAAAACATGGTTTAGACCCTGCTGAATGGGAGGTCCAGCCTCACTGTTGCTTCCTCCCGAGTGACAGAGGTATGTGTTCTGGTTTCAAGGACATGAAATTCATCCTCTGGCAACCTGTGTGGTATGGACCACTGTAAATCCCTCTCTAAACTTTCATTTAGAAAGAAGTGCTGGAGTCTGTCCATAAAAGCTAACATTCTGTTTTCCCCAGTAATAAATTACCATAACATTTGATAAACACAGTATGCTGTAAGAGGGTATATCAGCCACTCTTATCAAAAGTTAATTTTCTAGACTAAATATTCATTTGGATCATTAGAGCTATTAAATCCTGTGTCAGGTTTTAAGGAGCTAGCTGTGCCTGAGTGCTAGAAGGAGCCTGAAAAGAATCATATCCTGTCAAGATAAATGATTGAACTGTTCAATGAACTCTTTGACTGGCATTGGTTCCAGTCATGCCAGCTGAAGCTCAATTCCTCTTTGTCTGTGTGGTCTTGTTTTCACCTTGCCTGTGGGGTGAAAGCGGTTTGATGTGACCCCCTCGCAGATGGAGGCATGAGCCTAACCTCTATTTACACCCTGTCATAATGGGGAGCTGGCAAACACTGCTGCTTGCTGCTGCTCTCCTCATTTCCCCTGCTTTTTTTTTTTGTCAAATAGTTAGGAGTTGTGCATTCTAATAATAATCTAATTAGCATAGTAGGCTTATAACATCTTGTTTATGTTGTCTACTCTATTTTGAACAAAAAAGAAGCAAAGAAAATATGCTCTTTTGTATGGTTTAAGTACTGCCTTAGGGACTGCATATGATGTGGAGCAATAAGGTAACTGGATAATGTATGTAGAATTTTGTCCTTTTGAGATTAAAATTTGAGATGTGAGATAATTCCATGGTATACAAAGCCTGAGGCTCACATTCTGATTTGAAAGTTGGTGTATGGCACTTGATACCTGATTTATTTTTTGGCTTTCAGCAAACCTTCTCCTAACAGTTGAGTTTGTTGATAGCGCTGTATGATTGCACTGACTCTAAACTCATTTATTTTCTATAACAGTAAAACTATTGTGGAGCCCTTTTTCTTCATGGCCTGACTTTCTGTGTCATCTACTGCCCCCTGCTTCCTCCCTCCCTCCCTTTCCCTCTGGTTCACTGATTGTTTCTTGGGCCAGACCTGGAGTGTCGACGTAGCCAAGTACCCCAAGATCTCCCTACCCCATGCTCTGACAGTGACTGACCCAGAGCACTGGGAATTCAATGGAAACCTGCATGTGCCCTGGGAAATAGAAGGGAGAAAAGATTTTCTGGGGACTCTTCTGGAAAATAACTGTGTGGATTTCAGGATTTTCAGGTGAAGTGAGACACTGCAGGTCCACTTGAATGTATTGTTGCATTATCACGGTGCAGGGCCCTGTTTTACCCTACAGTGACTGCCTCCTGACAGTGATTTATCACCATAATGTGTAACAAGTTTGTGACCTACAGCAGTGACTGATAGCTCCCCTAGAACTGACAAAAGGGAAGAAAAGAAGCCTTATTTATAACTACAAAGGAAAGAGGTGATTCTAAAAAGAAAGAGAGGAAGGAAGGAAAAATGCGCTGATGGATCTCCTTTGCATTTAGGGATCATTTCTATGGCTACAAGGAGATAACTTATAAATAGAACAACGATATATATACCATTCTTTAATGACTACATTAAAGGGAAACAAGATGCAAATGAGATGGAACAATGTGGGGAGACAGCTAGAAACCTGTTGTGTAATATATACAAATACAATGTTAGGAAATAAAGAATCCCTTTGCAAACAATGTAAAAAGAAAATAAAAGATATTTTTAATCTATTCAATTTATAATTCAGATTGCTAAATTGTTTACTATGTAAATCCTGACATGAGCAAAGAGAGCAGGGACAAGTCATGTTTGTTCATCTTCAGCAATTACACGTGTTCCTACCAGAGGGGAGATCTAGTGACAACTGAGTCACAGTGCTGCTGTTACTATGCAGCAGGTTGAAGGAAGCTCCTGAATTTGGGGCTGTGGAGAAGACACTAAATCAAATTGCCTGGAAGGATAAAAATCATTGTCTTCTTGGGGTGCTGCTGGAAAGGGAGGAGATGTGTGGGAGAAATCTTTGGTAACGCTCAGAGGGAGCCTTAGTAACTCCTTCCCCAGAATGCCTAATCTCTGCCCTCCCAGGCCCAGGAGATGGGGAATGATTTAGATGATCATGTGTCTGGCCACTGAGACTGGCAGAAGGTCTCTCTTCGTATCTCTCCTTAAGCTGTAACACCTCAGAGAGGAAAACTTCTACTTCTCTCCCTTGTCTTCCTTCGTCCTGTTTGTATTAATCCAGGAAGGTAAAAATAGGCAAATTAGTTTATGGCTTTTAACCCTGTTTCAGACCTGCTGTCATGTAAATTAGTAAAGTGTTGCACGCTCTGTAACACTTCTCTTTTTGGGACCAAAGATTGCTTCTGCTACCATGAGTCTTTAGTGAGAGTGGGCTATGGGAAAGTGGCACTTCTGCTGTGCCAAAATTGTACTCTACTACTAGTCCTGAGTGGCCCATTTGTGGTATAGGAACACCTGGAGTCAGCCATAGATGGGTGTACTTGTAACAGACCTGGTTAGATACCTCCAGAAAATGTTCTTCTTTCCTGTGAGATGATGACTAGTTACAGCAAAGACTGTTTTTAGGAAAGAACAGATTATTGAAAATGCATATTTCAACATTTTCTAGAAGAAATTTTTGTTTGTGTGCTTTGGCACGCTTGAAATGGTCAAAAGAAAACATTCCAGCTGGACTTCCCCTTCTTTCTCTCCTCACGGCCGTTGATTTGCAAACCTTTCCAGGATTTTGGCTTTTTGTTCCATTGAGAAGAGGAAGAGTTTGGAGCCTCAGATTGGCAGCAGGGAGGAAGGCTGCCCAGCTTGGCTCTCACACCCCATGGTGTGGTTGTAAGGATTCACACACAGCAAGGCAAAGCCTTGCAGTGTGATACCCTGGCTACCTTCTGGTCCCTGAGTGGGGCTCCAGCACGTAGCAGCAGCTCATGGCACAGAAGTCCCATATTAAGCCCTTTCCCAGAGCACCTTTGTATGCACAGCAAAGATTTTTTACTTGTGCTTTCCTCGGTGGCTCTGGGTTTGTCCCCCACACTGCGATGAGCTTCGTGCTTCCAGGGGCTGCTTGGTTTTGGAGTAAGCCATGAACTTAGAGCACCAATTGCATTAATTGCTTTCACGCCAGCATATTTCCATTGTGGCTGCCATTATAGTTGTGTAATGTTTCTTCTCTCTCTTCTTTCATGGCTTTCTTTGCCTTGACAGGCTCAGTCAGATTCCCTCATTCACATCTGCTAATGTGAGGGCTGAATAGAATAAATCTATGCAATGATGGCTTCAGAAAAGAGGGGAGGAGGATGGTGGAGGGGGAGCTGTCTCAGAAAATAATTTCTATGTAATAAGAGTGCGATTTCAAAAAACAATTTCAGTTAGTTTGTCCCAAGCAAGATGGTTGTGGAATGAGTAGTAACAGGACCCCAAATGCAAAAGTCTTATCATTCCCCAGTTCCTTTTTTCCTCTACTTAAAAGTCACCTAAGTGAAGGAATAGACAATGCACAGATTACTTCATTTGGCTTCATCAGGTTTGCCAGGAGAGGAGAATGCTGCCAAGCTCCCCAAGACAAGCTATGCTGGGTGCTTGCCCTTGTGCCAGTGTGAAGACAAAAAAAAATCAGGAGCCTTGAAAAGAAGCTGGTGCAGCACATGGCTCTTTCCCACTCCTCACAAATGATGGCTGTTGTGCTCGTTAACCTCTTCTGGGGCTCAGTCAGTTCATGCTGTGCAGCAGCGGAGAGCTGAATGAAATAAAAGGCTCACAGGACCCATAGAAACGCCATAACTCCTTCATTCCCAACACACAGGCGAAGGCCGCCTTCCTCGTGGAATACCAAGTGCCTCTCGTCAAACTCTTAATAAGTCAATCCTGGCTCCATGTGGTGGTGACAGCTCGGATTCCAGCACAGGCTCCTGATTTACCCCACCGGCTTTGGCAAGACACCTCAGGCTCGTGCTTGGCTTCGCTCTGCCCACACGCTCAAATGAGTCTGAGTCTTCTGCAGACATGGGTTCAGCTCAGTTAAACCAGTCCTGTCTCTGCGCAAAGCCTAGTCCTGCTCAGATCCTTAGCAGGGATCTAAAAGGAGACACATAATGAGCTTTTAGCTTATACAATCATTAAATAACTCCGTAAGGTCCCTCATAAAAAAATGTCTTTTTTATCCGAGTGGATATGGTTCTGATAAATGAAAGAGAATCTCTTCTTTGTGCTTATAAATGAACAAAGGGGACTGTACAGGCTGATCCGAGGCCCGCAGAAATGAAAGGAAAGCCAAAGACTTCAAGGCACTTCAAATATAGGCTCTTCTAACTAGTAGCCTTTGATTTTAAGGATTTTTATCTCAAACTGAAGAGGACAAAGCTACTGTTTAAAAGGAGCTATGAGCAGTTGAAGGGGGTGATAAACTCCCATCTGAGTCTGCGTGCCACAAACAGACTAAGATATGAGCTCTGATATTTAAAACAAAAGGGAAGGAAATTTGAAACAAAGCACAGAGCTAATAAGGAAGATCTCAGAAAACATAACGAGGGAAAAAAAAAAGCTGTGGCAATTTGAATGATACAGGGAAACACATTATAACACAACTTAATGTTTTCCTTTAACATTTTTCACCTGAGTTTATATATCAAGGGGCAAAATATGCAGGGAAAAAAAAAAAGGAAGAAAATGCCACTGCAGCAAAATGTATATCAAAACATGTGAAATCCTTTTAATGGTGGAGTATTAATGTAGTGCCTTGGACCTCAAACTACAGTATTATCTTCTTAGTGCTTCTTAGATGTCAGTGAGTGCAGGATGAAGAGCTGCTTTCCATGTCTTGGGATTCTGTTGCCTTTCTGGATGAGGACCTATTGCTGGAATCACCCTTTCCCTTTTTTACCCACTCCAGGTCCAAATCACCATCGATTCACTGAATTCTGTGAGCTTTCAGATGGTACCCCTTCTGTTGAGTCAGTGAATACCTTGTTTGGCTGTCAAAGGCTGAAGAATCTGTTCCCCTGATTCCTTGGTCAAGCTGAGAAAGCTTTCTAGGATCAGCATGCAGTGAAAAATAACCAGATCAGGAGCTTATATAATAGCAATTTTTGATTTGAAAACTACATAAAAAGTGTTTTTTTAACAATCTTGTATATCTTTAAAGGAAATAGCATCAGAAAGTTTATAGCTTGTCCGACTTAACCTTGGAGAGAAGCATGTAATTGAATTTACTTTTGTTTCATTTCAATTTAAATCCACGAATGTCTGTGTGCTGGTCTTATGCTTGGTATGTAAAAACCAGCAAGCAAAGCCTAGTTAAGAGAAGCAACAGCAAAATGGTATGAGTGTTTCTAAGGGATGAAAAGTGTGTGGTCTTCATTCAGATTTCAAACTGGTTTGACCCCATGTCATCCTATTGGCTTTAGTTATTGTCCTGATTTATGTTAGCACAGACAAGAGCAGGATTAGATATAAATGTGGTAGTCCATTGTTTAGATGAAACATGTTTGTTTTCCATTGCAGCATTCAGAGAAGTTGACTAGAACAAAATAATTTGAAATATCTTTTTTTTTTTTTTAGAAAAGGGGTGTCTAAACCCATCTGTAGGCTCATTTTATGCCAAATTTAGAATTAGAGATTGAAACATTAAAAAAACTCCATAGTCCTAGATCATCAGAAAAGCACTCTTAGACACATTTCTATCCTGTTTTTCAGTAATTAACATACATGAAAAGATGTTTTTAAATTACCTACAAATTTTATTATCTGCAGATGCTGAAATTACACTTTCAGTGACATGTACCCAATTAACTTAAAAATTATTTTAAATGTGCTATTTGCCTTTTCATGTGTACCTAACTTATCAGAGCATTGCACTGTTACTAAAGTTCACCTGAGTATGCATATTTTTATAACACAGTAATTGCTTGCAAGTTGAACATAAAATAAGGCTGGCTTAACTTGGCTGATTTTTTTTGAGTTTTAATATAGTTAGGGAAAAGATGTCTTCACTTGTGTACCACCCTATAGCCACCGGGACTAGGTAAAGCCTGCTGAGTGTAGAATATGGTCCTTATTTTAAAGTCTAATATGGCTTAAAAGTAGAAAGAAATATGAATAATATAGATCACATTTGAATTCTTAACCTGAGCTGGTGAAACTTGGTGAACCAGCAACAGACAGTGGAGAGCACTCAGGTGTATATGGCACTGGATAACATGAGGAGCCCAATGGAGCATGGCAGCACGTCAGGAATATGTTGGATCATGAAGACAGGCATGAAATCCATAGAGAAGAGATCTCTTTAAAAGGCAAGTGAGGGAAAATAAGAATCTTTCCATAAGGTGGAGTTGGAGCCTGGTGTGGTAGCCACTGGTGCTCTCTGTTTTAACCCCAGCTAATGGGAGCAAAATGGGGCCAAGATCTTCTAGACCAGCAGTTGTCTGTTTCATGTGCTTGCTGCCTTCCCCTCTCCTGTCGGGTGGCATTTCTGCAAGGTCTCTTCCAAAGGTGCTGTGATGCTGAGTCAGGCCCAGTCTGACACCTGTCCTCTGCCCCAGGGACACAGAGAGGTGAGAAGAGGAGACCAGGCAGGAGACCAGCTGGGGCAGGTGGAAGGACTGGAGAGACCAAAGGAAGGAAATGGGGAAGAGGAAATTTCCCAAGTAAGAAGTGATAGGACAAGAGGAAACATCCTCAAATTGCACCAAGAAAGGTTTAGATTGGATACCAGAAAAAATTTCTTCATTGAAAGGCTTCATTGAAATTCCAAAGGATTTCTTCTTTGGAACAGGCTGCCTATGGAAGTGGAGGAGTCACTATCCCTGGAGGTATCTAAAGGACGTGGAGATGTGGCACTTAGAGACATGGTTTAGTGGTGAACTTGGCAGTGCTTGACATTTTTGGACTTGGCATATTTGGCAGTTTATGGTTTGAATCGATGATCCTCAAGGTCTTTTCCAACCTCAACGATTCTATGACTATATATTGACTTGAGGCTGTATTTTGTGACCTTCAACTTGTGATGTGGTCCCAGTGAACAAAGCTTTGTGGAGTCTTCCTCTCAGACTCACGTAAGACAGTGATGAAAGGAAATCATCTTCTTTGTGCTATCTCTTTCCCATAAAATATAATTGGAGAAATTGAACATGATAGTGCATCAAAGATGGCTTGTCAGATAATGGTGCCTCTGGGATTTATACTTCTGTTCCTAATTTTGTGTAAGCTGTTTTAAAATGCCACATCAAATTATGCTGAGAACATAAACATTGTGAAAAAGATGTGTAAGAGTTAAGAAACACCGCAATTGAATCACCTTCAGCAATCTCCTGCAGTATATATGTTATCATACAGCTTTTAATTGAAGAATGACACTAGGGTTTGCAAAAGAATCCCACTGAAAGGTGAACAGACCATTTCACAAGAGCTTTTTCAGAATACTTGTAAGTTTGTTCGGTTTTTCTTTTTTCTTTTTTTTTTTTTCCCCTGAAAGACTGGAAATAGAGATTTAATAAATAGGTGAACTAGAAGCCTTGCTTATATGATATTTAGTGTGGCTAAACTGCGATGTAACAGTGTGAATGCTGCTCTGGACACACAGTGGAGCTGCCTCTCAACCCGCTGCAATGGTTACTACTGCTGTGTAGCTGCAGTAGTGTGCTCTCAGCATGACAGAAGAAATGATCATTTATCCAGATTTCTTTGTGAACTTTGGAGCTTGTATTGTGTTTTGTGCTGCTGGGTGGTTTTAGTGCCTGAAGTAGCAAGTTAGCATCAAACTCCGTGGTGACCTGCAACCACTGCCTGCAGGGTAAAGGCAACCTCCCTGTCAATCACTGAACTTGAACTTCATGTTTATAATGAAGTTTCCTAGAGCTGATTCCCTCTCTGGTTTAAGAATTGAATGTACAGAAGGATAGTCTCATAAGAGGAAAACGTATGGATGTTCTGGTATTTTGGAGTCCCTTGAGGATGCAGTTTCTTTGGGGAAAAAAAAAGGTAGGTGTTACAAAGATTGTGTGCCTTAGCATTAGGAATCAGACTGATTAATACAGCTCTTCTTCAGGCAGAATGACGTCCCCAAACACCGCAGTGTGTCAGAAAGAAAAGCCATGAAGAAAATAGCAAATAAATTCTCTGCCAGGGGTGAAATTCTCCAAAGTATGTGAAGCCTTAAATGAGGCACCATTTTGTGCTTGTGAGCAGTGTGTGCTTGTAAGAGGGCTGCACAAAAAGTCTCATCATTTCTGTAGGTGATAGTTAGCTCTATATTCTGGCATGTTTCAGTAGTTTCAGTTAAATCTGGCAGGGCAGACTAGGTGTGAAAATGTGCTGAGGAATGTCACACTAAAGCAGTATCAGAAACCAAAATGAAAGATAAAGCATTTTTGCCTGAGCTGAGGTTATACCTTTCATCATTGTGAGAAGCAACTAAATTTTTGAAGGTTAGTCTGTTGTTGGTTGCTCAGCATCTCAGAGCTGAACACCACATAATGTTGAGCAATTCAGAAATAATGCCAAACAGCATAGCTAGACTTTGCCAATCCACAGAATTACCCTTTTCAGGATGAAATTTACATTAAAGGATCAACAGTTCCCTGAAACATGGTTGTGTTGGATTTGCCAGTCAGAACATCAAGAAAGTAAAAGAGAGACTGAGACCTAAAGAGGGATCTTGGTGTCAGAGCCCAAAGACGACAAAACCTTCCTGTTGTCACAGCAAGCAAAAAGCAGGACAAGGTCCAGCATGGATGGAAGTGCACAAAAGTTGGGATAGGTGGGGTTGGCTTGTGAGAAGCAGGACCCTGCAGCCAGGGGAGGTGAGGCCAGTGCAGGTGCCCACTCTCACCCCTCCCATGGATGCTGTCCCAGTGAGCACCACACTGCTCACTGGTGAGCAGGAGGACCTTAGGGCAAAACTGGTGTGTTGGCAGAGTCAGGAGCCTGGCTGATCAAACTAAAGCCATTAGGAGAGGGAGAGGTTGAATCAGAGCTCCTTCTGATTGAAAGAAGATTGAAAATACCTATCAGGTCTCCTTCCTTGCTGCACAATTCCCAAAACAACGTGGTAAGCAGTGTCTCTTATAAAGAGAGAATTACGGGGTTACGTGTGCTAATTACGGTTCTGATAGACATTGTCTATTGATTTGTCTATCAGCCTCCTGATTAACATTCATATTTCTCCCTGAAGAAGAGCACTGAAAGATGGCTTGAGTCTCTTTTTCCTGCTGTCAGCTGGCTGAGCAAAGAGAGGAAACCATTGCTATGGGTGCCTGCCTGGCTCCTGGGTGTTTGTGTTTGAATTTCCTGCTTGTGACAGCATAATGTGATTTTTCTTTTCTTTGCCATGTTTACAAACATTTCCATTATCTGAGGAATCAAGCACAATACTCATCTAAGGCTGCTTGTGATGAGTTCTTAATCTCAGGGCACTCTGACAGAGAGTTGCTCAAGGCATTGTCATGGGCAGCAAAAAAAGCAAATCCAGCCTACAATTTTTAGAAAATGATGATTTTAAATACAAAGCAATTATTTATGAAGACAAATATTAGTGTAGGGTTGCCTATCACCAGCTTTGTTTTGATCATTGATGCTGAAGCACGAAGATGCACTCCTTGTTCTCTTTGGCAACAGAGATTATGAGAGTTTATTTTTGGTAGTAAGAAGAGGCATGGAAAAATACGGCCATTCTTATTTTTTGTATTTGTTTTTGGCAGTGCCACTTTAGAGGAACTCTTCCCCTTTAAATAAAAATTTCCCTTGATGTCAGCTTATTTCTCTATATGATTTTAAATCTCTCTTATTGCAAAGAAAACGTAAATGGGGTTTTGTTAGTAGCAATGCAGGGAAGAAAAATAACCCATGCAATGAGCAAACACAGGATAGGTGGAGGATACTTTAGAGCAGAATGATGCACAAATGAAGAGTAAAGTAATAAAAAAACCAAGTTAATGGAAGAAACAAAAACTCTGAAATTAAACCCTAGATAAACTATGCAAAAAACCCAAACCTGCAAGTATAAATATCTCATTTATCTTACATTTGTGAAAAATGCGGTGTCCAGTCATGTTTTCTATTTTCACTTTGTCTTTCTTGAAAAGCCTACTGTTGTTTTTCCCACTAGCATTGATCAATGCAATGGAAATCCTGTTTTCAAATAAGATTGTTTATTAGAGGATAAAAAAAATGAAGGTTAGTTAAGGAAGCATTGACCCTGTTATTGAGGGGGTGACTGTGGGAGGTAGGAGAACATGAAAAGAAGGGGCCATGTTAATAGACCGCAGTAACAAGGTCACTCTACTGTATTTAGCTGTCTCGAAGATGCTTTTATCAAGATATACCATACAGAGGAAAAAGCTGTTTATTGGTAAAGGTCAGTATGTATTTGCTCTCCTAGTTTTGCTCTGCACCCAGGATGAAATGACTGTGCGCATGAGCCACTACAACCCATGCCAGGCTCTTGAACTGACATGATGTGATTCAAGAGACTTAGAAAAAGAGCTCCTGGCTTCCTTTACCCTGCCCATGAAGCCCTTCAGCATTGGTGTGTCAACATTTAGGCCTCTGATTGCAATTTCACCTATGCCCCCACCTGCATTTATATTCCTTCTCTGCAAGGGGAGGGCAGGTGGTACTTGATCTTTGCTTAAAAGGAGGCAGCCCTCATCCCCTTCTCACTGGGTATCCATAACCTCTCTTTAGTTCCTGCTCCTCTACCCCCAGCAGTGGCTGTTATTTTTTAAAGCAGCTGAGAAATGTAGGAGTCCTAAATCTCAGAGAAATACCTGAAATTTGCATTTGTTAAAAATGTTTTTGTCAGTTTTGAAATGGGACATAGGCAATACAAGACTTGCTTATATCAGCTCTATTCTTACACTTCCAGTGATTATTTTCACAGGCATTGTAGACCAGCTGGACTCCATTTATGCCTTTTCTCCTAGAGAAAGACAGGAGATGATGTCAAGTGAATCCACAGAGTTCTGGGGCACACTGAGTGTTATGATTTGATACATTAAAACATTGATGTTGCAGTCGCATCCATTCTCTCTCACACACGCACACAAGAAATATTGAATTGGGGTTATATGTTCTCACCCAAAACAATGAGTTAAGACGTGCATTGAAAAAATTGAGACTGGCTGACAGTATCAAACTTCAGACCCATATAACAAATACACTGTATTTGTCATTTCACAATAAATCATCTCATTGTCATGTAACAGACAGCGTGGAGCATGTTAGTCTACGTAAACATCCAATTTGTCTGCTTGTAATGAAAACTCTGTTTTCTGGGAATGCTGCTGCAGTGTTTTACATGCTCTCTTGCTCACATGCACATGGTATATGAAAGGATGCTCTTTTCATAACTGAAAAATATCACTGGAGAATAGGCAGTTTTATTAAAAGTGTGTCTCCTGCTGACAGTTTACATATTTTGACAATCTCTGGGAGAGCAGCAATAATCAGCTTGAGGCCATGCTGTGAATGGCCTCAGTGATGCATGGCAGGAGCGCAGAGACCCAGCTCCGCATCCTGCCCATGCTCACCCCCAGTGTGCTGGAGTGGAATTCCAAGTGCAGCTCTGCATTCATTACCACCTAATTATCTGCCTCAACGTCTCTCAAAGTCATTTTTACTCATGACTAATCTCAGTCCAACTATTTTTATTTACCTGTGCTGGCAGATTTTCCTATGTGAGAGAGTTTCATACCATCTCCGTTTGCACGCTCGTGGCTCCAGTCAGAGCAGAGGCAGCACTGGAGTATCAGACTGAAGTCACTCAGGGACACAAGGTTGCTCTGCATTCTGCTTGTCAACCATAGGTAATTTTGCAAAAAGGGGAATAAATTCCAGGCTCCCCTCTCCATATCCTGGTACAGTTTGAACCATCATTTGCATAAAATTAGTAATCTTTTTTTTTCTCCCCAAAAAATTAATTATAGCGAATCCTTGAGCACAGAGTAAAGGCAGTAAGAGGGTGACAGCACGGGTCTATCACAAGGAACAGTAGGTTGGCTTCTCCAAGGACAAATTTATTTATCCAGTGTTTAATTTTTAGAAATTAAACTGTTAAAAGAAGGTCTTTGGTATTATGTGCTTTATCTGTTACTTGCGGATGGATCCTTTGAGTGCAGATGAGAATATAATACCATGTTTTTGTGGTGCGGTGGTTGGAAAAAAATGAAATTTTGTTGCATTTCATGGATTTATTAGTGATTTTATAGATAATCGTATGGAACTTATAAACAACAAACTTCCATGAAATGATAGTGGAGGGGATGGAATCAGTTTTGAGAATAAGGATAGCCTATACAGAGTTGCACAGGACTGTAGCTGTGACCCATGTGATAAAAAAAAGAAAAAAGGAAATTATTTTGGCTTTTAGATGTTGCTCAGTTTTTACCTATGTGTGAACACAGTGGACCCATTCTGGTAAATTCCACAGTAGAGCAAACAAGGGTCTAACCTGCTTATCATTGATATCTGCTGGAAACCAGCTAAAGAAGTAAAATGGCCAAATACATCCCTGAAACATGTTGTTCTTAGGGTTTGCTTGGAAACCCTAAATAGCCATAATGGGTGGCAGAAGCCTGGAGAGTATAGAATATGGAGAGGAGAAAAAGTTTCTTCTCTCTGGAGTCTAACCACTACAACATGGTATAAAGAAGGTTTTGATCCTCATGTATTCCAAGAAGGACTTTTTGAAGTCTCTGCTCCTTCAGGCTCCAATTAATAGAGGAATGAAGGATGTACTGTTGCTAGTCCCTGATTATCTCTAGAGATCTCACTAAAATTTGCTACCTGGCATTGTATGGGTAGAACATGGCTTTTGGGTAATATGAGTCAGAAAAAAACAATTACATAAAATGCTGGTATCTATAGGCAATCCCAGCTGAAAGGACTTCTTGAAAACTTGTGTGACTACACGACCTCTACAAGAAAGGCTTTCTTTGCCTCTGATGAAAAGGAACTCCAGTTTAGAGAGAAACTTTCTGCCCATGGCTTTAGCACATCCAGGTGGCTTCTGCTCAGACCCAGTGCTCAGAGCAATTTCTTACAAGGAAGAGTCTTACTCTCCACGGCTAGAGTGGTTTAACAAAATACCCTGTCAAAACCTCCCTTCAGGCTTTGCCTTGTTTTTAATTTGTCCTTCACCTTGGTGCTATATCTAAATCTGTCTGTGATGGCTCTCTGCTGTGTCTCATGGAGACAAGCTACTCTTTGCAGTCCATGCTGCTGAAACTTTCACCCAGGCCTTCACCTGCAGGTTAATTTAACTTTTGTAGCTTTCTGAATGCCTGCCCCATCCAGTCTACCTTCGTAGGTGTTTCTTTTGCATCACATAGAGAATATCACCATCATGTTGGAGTAATTTCTCCAAATTTCTCTACATTTAATATCCTGATTTTGTTTCTTATTTTCACTTTGTCTTTTGCAACATCCTTATTTCTTGTATTTAGGCTACTTTTCAAAAACATTTTATGTCCCCTTCATTTTATTCAATGATGGCAAATGGTTTGTCCACCCCAGCTACACTTTGTCTGCTACTGCTGCTGCTGATTGTTCTAGGGCAGCACCCAACCTTTTTTTTATTGAAAATACTAGCTGAGAGCAAGTGATCATTAATTCATATAGGTGACAACCTGCACACATCTGGCTGGAGCAACTAAGAAATCTTATCCATGTTACCTGCATCTGTTTCGGTTGACCATTTCAGTATTTGTTCTTTTTCTTTTAAGTTATACTGCTTTAGGTAATCCAAACTTGTTCAGAAGTTGTCCTTCTTTTCAGAGACTGTCTGATAATAGTATCCTAGGAAGAACTGGTATTACATGGTGCCCTGAATTCTAATTTAGTATAAACAATGAAACTCCTGATAAAGGTGAATAAGTCCCTACATTTTCAGAAGGAAATATGGGATAATTCCTGTTTTGTAGCTGGTGCTATCAGCAGGATGTCCTGCTGAGCCTGGTGACAGGACAAGAGACAATGTGTACAAACTAGAGGACATGAAATTCCATCTGAACACAAGGAGGTACTTGTTGTTGTCGTTGTTGTTATTGTAGCCTTCAGTCCCAAGAGAGGCTGTGGGATTTCTGTCTGTGAAGATACTTAAACCTCATCCGGACACACAGCTGAACAACCTGCTCAAGCAGGAGGTTGGATCAGGTGATCTCGAAAGGTCCCTTCCAGCTTTGATTTGGGAATTCTGTGATGACTTATGGTTTAAACAGTGAATCTTTGTTTTATGTTATCTAATGCATGTCACGTTCATTCCATACAATGCTGGTTTTCCTCAAGGTGCCAGGGTTTGCTAACTTATTCACAGAAATGTTCCCTTTGTTCCCCTTGAGCAGGCTAGGTCTTGATGTACTGAATTCCAAGGTTCAGACTGGAAAAGACGTTCAGGATATCACATCATAGTGGATGGAGTCTTCTAAATGCCTTAGTAAATCTGTGCATAAGAGAGTGAAGAAATAACAGAAACCCTTTATTCATATAAACCAGGATGTTTCTTTAGTTTTCTCGTTCTGATGCTTTGTGTCTTGAATTGTAGACAACAAATTAGTTTAAATATTCTTTCTGGAAAAAAAAATGGGAAAACAAGCCAGCACTGGAGATTCTAACGCCTTCCTCAGTAGTTTGGCCAAGGAGACTGCAAAAAGTTTTACTTTAGACAACATCATGACGAGTGTACTTTACCTTTGTTTCTCATTATTAGTTATCCATCTACTGATTTTAATTTTCCTAGAAGTGATTCTTTCAATTTCCTCCACATTTATTTATAATTGATGCAGCAACCTTTTGTAGGCTTAGAAATATACATTTTCAAATGCAAGCTAAATACAGAATTCAAATATTCCATACTCCTCCTGCGAGGATTGCTCTGAACTATGTGGTAGGTAAAAGAATAATAATATTCTGAGAAAAAAAAAATCCCATCTTTAAGAGCTTTGTTTCTTCTTATTGATTCATGTGAGCAGTGACCTCTATTAGCAGCAGCATCTAAAATAACTTCTGTTTGTGTTCAGCAAGTCAACAGAAAATTTAAAAATTTACTTGCTCCGTGTAAGAGGAGGTATTTCTAAACCAAAATCATTGCTTGTGTCTGCTTGGTTATAGCTTTGCAAGGCATGACAATATCCAAAATCAGGTTTTTGTAACAAATGTTGCTTCTAAGCTTTCATCTGAGAAATCTGCTCCCTGGGGAGTGATTTGTAGAGAGGAAAATTCAGCAGGGCTGAGAGTTGAACTTGGCTTCTCTTGCACTCCTGTTTATAAACTCCTCATCACTGCCTGGACTTCCCATCTGGGGCTAAAAAAGTTTAAAAAATGGCTGATGAGAAACTCAGCAGACCACCAAGATTTGCCAAGGATTTTGTCAATTTGTTTATTAGGCAGCAGAGCGTGATGTTGTCCTAAAATAACGGTGTTGTTCACTTAGAAGTGTGACTCCTTGCGGATCTACAGCGATTCCAATGGCTGAAGAACCTCAGCCTGCTTTTGGGAGAAGCTGCTTCACAGGTGAGGTTTGAAACCAAATGCCTGAACACAGTGATCCCTGTGAGCATTGGGGCTGGCTGTGATGCAGCTGTAAAACAGGGAGAACAGGCACTGCTTTGGCAATGGTGCCATGGGTAAAGCAGATGCAAGGTCTCGTGAGAGGAAGATGTGTATGGGAGCGTGTAGGTGCAAACATGCACATGTATATGTACATAAATCTCTCTGTATGGATATAAAACCTCCCCCCCAGTCAGTGCAATTGTATACAGCACAGAACAGTGTGCTCATGCAGCTGGAGCAGAGATGCCCCTGTGGCCCATGCAGGGAGGTGCAGGAGGTACCCCATCCTCACACCTGCCAAAACCAAGCGTACCACACCTGCAACGCTTTATCTCCTCTGACAGTTTCTGAGGGATTGGTTAAGTGCTTTGATACTGCCCAATCTGGGGTCCAGGGGGCTGTAATTTATCTGCTTATAAATTGGGTGGTATTTAATATCAAACATATCCAAAATTACCCAAAAATCAAATAATTTTGGATCACATGCACAGACTCAACACCTTATTCGCATTCATTGCTGTACAGCATCTGAGGGATTCTCCTTTTTTCCCCCCTTACTTTCAACCTCTGTAAACGCCCTGATTTTGTGGTGGCATGAAAATGACTCAAGAAAATATTAGCACTATTTCAATATCTTCCAAGGCAAATTTTCTCCTGGGGTTGAGGGAATTTGACTGCACCGTGCCTTGTTTTCCTTCTGTGACTGCAGCAGCGAAGTGCCCGGCTTTGTGGGGACCCCTCGGCCGCCCTTTCTTCCCTGGGTATCCATTGTGGCGGGCTCATTCATGCATCCCTAAATCCAGCGCGTGCAGCAAAATGCTGACTTCCAGGGGCAGGAAGGGCCTTCCTGAAACCGCCCCGCTGGCTGGAAACGCTGCATTTGTTTTATGTCCTCCTCTGGAAATAGCAGAGCCCGCTCGGCTTCCCACCTACCCCGGGTGAGCCTCCCCCGGTCNACAAGCAGGTGATGCATTGACAGGGAGCAGATGGTTTCCTGCCGAGGTAAGCGGGGCTCAACAATGAAACCATATTGATCATATTGCTCCTTTTATCTCCTTCGGCTTCAACTTTGGTCTCGAGGTTTCTCCGCTAATAGCGCACACCCTCCCCCTCGGCCTGCTGGCTTGTCCCCAGCCCTGTCGTCGCGGCCTGCCAGCGCTTCTGGGGAGAGAGGAGTGCAAGCCTTCACCCTGCCCACCCAGCTCCAGCTCTGTTTCCTCTCCTGCCAAAATCCTGCTGCAAGGAAGGAGGGCCAAAGGGTGCCCATCACTCCTCTACTCCCCAAGACCATTTAACCTTGCCCGTCCTGTACCCCTCTGCTTGCTGCCCTCTCTC
>VZRV01009270.1:690540-747198 GCA_013398115.1 Falcunculus frontatus
CCCCCCTTACTTTCAACCTCTGTAAACGCCCTGATTTTGTGGTGGCATGAAAATGACTCAAGAAAATATTAGCACTATTTCAATATCTTCCAAGGCAAATTTTCTCCTGGGGTTGAGGGAATTTGACTGCACCATGCCTTGTTTTCCTTCTGTGACTGCAGCAGCGAAGTGCCCGGCTTTGTGGGGACCCCTCGGCCGCCCTTTCTTCCCTGGGTATCCATTGTGGCGGGCTCATTCATGCATCCCTAAATCCAGCGCGTGCAGCAAAATGCTGACTTCCAGGGGCAGGAAGGGCCTTCCTGAAACCGCCCCGCTGGCTGGAAACGCTGCATTTGTTTTATGTCCTCCTCTGGAAATAGCAGAGCCCGCTCGGCTTCCCACCTACCCCGGGTGAGCCTCCCCCGGTCCCTGCCCCAGCGCGGGGGAGCAGCCCCTGGCTGGGCCCCCNAGGTTTCTCCGCTAATAGCGCACACCCTCCCCCTCGGCCTGCTGGCTTGTCCCCAGCCCTGTCGTCGCGGCCTGCCAGCGCTTCTGGGGAGAGAGGAGTGCAAGCCTTCACCCTGCCCACCCAGCTCCAGCTCTGTTTCCTCTCCTGCCAAAATCCTGCTGCAAGGAAGGAGGGCCAAAGGGTGCCCATCACTCCTCTACTCCCCAAGACCATTTAACCTTGCCCGTCCTGTACCCCTCTGCTTGCTGCCCTCTCTCCCATTCAGCACAGGGGTGAGGAGACTGTGAGGCCCCTCTGCCCCAGCCCGACCCACTGAGGCACAACATCCCTCACTGCCTCACTGGGCACCTCTCTCTTCCTCTTCCTTTTGCCCCCTTAACCTCGTTTATGTGCATGTGTGTATAAAATTTGCTCCCACCCGCCCTGTGAGGGAGAACGCCACGGACCCCCTCTCCATTTGCTGTCCTCTGCTGTACTGTGGCTGTGGTCACAACTCCTTCAGTCTGCTCAAACGTGTTTAAATTCAAGCAAAAACTGATGCCTTTCACTCCCCATCCCTGTTGCTTCCTCTCCTTGACTGCACGCCCTTCTTCTACAAACAGCCAGAAACATCCCCAGTCTCTCTTGGAGCCCTTTCTCCTTAAGCATGCAGTGCCATGAGCACGAGAAGGAGCCCTGGTGCTCGTATCTTGCTCCTTCCATCATGTGCCCCCCCCTCAGACACTGGTGTACAGATAAACAAGAGAGGGAACCCAGGCCCTCCGCCTGCCTCCCCCCTCGCTTCCCTCCCTTTCAGCAGCCTCAGCCCTCATTCACTGCTGTGTGAAGATGCTAAACACCGAGGGCTCGAGCACTGTTAGCCACTATTCACAATTTTAATACTAGCTTCATAGCTGTCACTTAAATTCATTGCTGACTGCGGGCTTAGAATAGCAAGAGGGAACTTTAAAATAAAGAAAAAGAAGGAGCATGTAAGGAAAAAGAAAAAAGAAATCCTAAGGGCAGTTTGCTATGGTATCTGCGCTTGTTTGCAGGTGGTTTTGGAAACTATAACTACTGTAACTCCACACAGTGTTCTCTAAAGTAGCTGTCACATTGTGTTGTTTTTTTTTTTAATCTATTACGCCAGCACACACGCACTTTTTTTTACAGTAGATAAAAATGCCTATAAAGGCTTCACCCCTCTCTTTTTTATGAGGAAAAAAAAGGAAAAAAAAAGAAAAGCAAAGAAAGAAGCTTGTGAATGAATGAGAAACAATGCAGGGTCACAAAGCTGTCGCAACCAATGTCATAGTGGTGCTGCTGGGCAGGCTTACAGAGGACTTCTTGTTCCTTGATTTTTATGGTGATCGGTAGAACGCATGTAGCACTTTGCGAACAGGTTCAGGACAAGTGGCAAAGAAAAGGCTCCTCACAATAAACTCTTTTCTACAGCACTGGGAGCATTATGCCTGCAAACACCTGTAGTTTTCAAAGAGGGAGCTGTAAAAGACACAAACAAAAAAATATATATAAATAGGAAGGCTAGACATTGTTTTCAAGTTATTCTGCATGTCACAATTGTGCACAATGGTGTGTTTTTTAACTCATCTGAGACTATGGAGTTTAGAAAAGCCCCAGAAATACTCTTGAATACAAGTGCCAGAATTTAGAGGATGCTGAGCTTGGGAAACAGAGAGATGAGATGAAAAGAGAAATGGAAAGCTCAGCCTAGTGGTCTGGCAGGTTATCACTATTGCTCTGAGATGGTCCTGCAGGAACCAAGAGCCTGTTATTCCTTCTGAAACATGTCTCTGAAATGGCCACCAAGTCCCCGTGGCCTGTGAAGCCAGGGCCTACCCTGAAGTCCAAGGAGCATTACATATGCCACCCAGGCCAAGGGCTCAGTATTACAGTCCAGATTTTCTTGTCTAGGTACTAGACACTAGTTACATACTAGTTTTAAACTGTTAAAAAGACATTTCTCTTCCTCTTCAATGTTGGAATAAACTAATAAAATATCATTAAGAGGACATATAAAAAAGGTTCTCTGGCTTTACTGACTTCAGGTTGGTGAAGGGGATGTCTCTGCACTCCAAGATTCCTCATTCCAGTAGGTGTATTGTGAGCCAGGTCCCCAGTACTTCTTGGGCTGAGCACCCCTGTTCGTGTCAGAGTAGGTAGCAATTTTCTTTAAAAACCTGTGACAGAGGTCCTCATTAGCATCCAGGAGAGCTTTGTCCAGAGAGAAATCTCTTCTCCCTTGAGAACAGCCAAAGTGGTTCATTATTTCACAAAATTAAAATTTTATATGAAGCAGACTTTTCTTCATTTGAAAAAACTAATATAACTTAATTATGATTCTCTGTGTCCTTCACCATACCCCTTTTCTGTCCCCACTTTTTCCTTTTGGATTCAATTTGTTAGGGATCCTGCAGTCTTAAATTTACCAAAACCCTTAATTTTGATAAAGTTATAAGACCCCAAAATTCATTGTCTCGATTGTTTCTGTTGCTAAGAACTTTGTTTAAAAAAGGAAAGAGAAAACTCCTCATTTGCCCCCAAACTTCATCCTACCTCTTCCTACCTTTTTGCAGTTATAAATGTAATTGTACATGCAGCTTAGTAGATTGAAATATGGTATGTTTGAAGCAGAAAAGACTGCTGCATGTTTCATTTGGAAAGTGATCTGATATTTTGTTGAGGGTGTTAATCAAAGGTGGGGAAATGAGAGCATGGTCACCACATGACACTCCTCAGTGCCTTGAACTATCACGTCTTGTTTTGCTGGGGAGTCTCTGGACTCAAGCATAACTTTTTAAACTGGTACACATGTACCAGGTTTTGGTATTACTTGACAGAGAGTTGCATTTCTGAGGGATCCACAAAAGTAAACTAATGTTTGGCATTTTAAGATCACTAGTCTGATATCTGCAGCTCCTCTGTACAACTTTCCTGCAAATTGGAATAAGTTGGAAGCCGCTGTGGTGAGGGTTGAACTGAACAAAATGATCTACTTTATCTTAATAAATGAAATAATCTTCTCTGTTCGCTAAATAATTTGAATATGCTTTAGTAAAAAGCGAGAACTTTTTCTTTTTCTCTCTCTCTCTTTTTTTTTGAGGTGGTTTGAAGCTTTTTGGTTATATCTAAGAACCCTGAAGACACTTGCACAAGAAGAATGTAGGATGAACATTTTAGAGCTGCAATATAAACTCGTAGGGGTCTGGCTTATCCTATTAAACTTAAAATTTAAAGTATCATAGTTCAAAACCTTGTTTCCTAGTGCAAAACTCCTCCTTTCCTAGTAGCTATCTTTTGTATTAAGACGACAGGAATAAATGTTTTTTTTGCTCCTTAGATAGATTTTAACTGTAGAGTTGAAACTAAGAACAAGCAATTTTTCTGTTGACCTCAGGGTGCTTTGACTCATTTAAAACTTCACTGAAATGGCTGTGCAGGGTTGTATTAAACTGATTCTGTGAGCTTTTACCCCTTTCAGCAAGTCTAACCAGAAGAGTAAATGTATCGCACCTGGGAGTTTCAAATCAAACGTACATCCTTGTATTCCTGTCCTGGTGCAAGTTAGGTGTGTTTATCTTAGAATCTGCACCTGCATTAATTACCCTGAGTTAAACAGCAATCTGTTATCTTTGGCTAAAGCATAACCAAAATTTTTTGTTTAAGACAAGCTTTGAGCTATTTTGTGAAAACTTGATTCTGTGTTGGTGTGCTGGTGATTACATCCTCAATCCTAGACCTTAGCACAGAGCAGCAGCTGGGACAGGTGAGCTATTGCTGATCCCACTTTCTGTGGGCTTTGCCAGAAAAGGGTTGTGAGTAAGTGGCATTTTTCTTGGGAGTTTAAAGACATAACAGTGCCACATGGAGTCCAGGATTTTAGCACCTTAATTGTGTCACCAGCAGAACTGTGGTTCTCTAACTCCTCTTGAAATGCTGATATGCTTACCTGTGCTTTATGATAATGGGGTTAAATAAGTTCAGTGTGACCAACAGTGATTTACTAGAAGGGTGATATTTTGCCTGTAAGAACTTGAGACTGATAGCTTGATTGTGTGAGGTAGAACTGCTTTTTGTGTGCTTCGTTAGTTGTTGCTTGAGCATGGACTGAGATGAAGATATTTTCTTTTCCTTTGGATCTGTTCCAGACACTTTTTTGGACATCTCTGGACTGTTCATCTTTCAGAAGTCCAAAGAGATGTATACCATGGCCTATTTTGGTCAATTTGAAGCCGATCAGACAGTGAACCTCATATTCAAATGGGTATTGGCTAGGAAAATTACAGCATAATTAATTATTGCAATTTATCACTTTGTAAATCACTAGTCTGCAGGCTTACCCAGGAATTCTTTACAGCTTTGTATAGTTTTGCTATTACCAATCAAGAGTGAAACCATGAGGCCAAAACCTTTCGGGATTATCCATCCGAATACCTTCATATATAAATAATTACTGAAGTTGATGGGACTAGTTAAAAGTATAAAACTATGGAAATGGTTGCAGCAGTGAATCTGTAATGTGCCTTTGTTCATTATAAATTGCTTGGTATAATTTGTTATATATACAAATGCCTTCAGACATGTATATTTATATATGTGCTTATGCATGTAAGCAAAATTTAACTTCTCTTCCAGCAGTGCTGAAGTAGAACTTTCTTGACCGTAAAGCAAAGAATGAGTCAAGGTTTTTGAAAATAGCTCAATACTATTATTTTTACTGTCATTTAGTTTTGTAGTATCTGTAGTCACGCTGTTTTCGCGGTCCTGTTTGGTTCTGGGGAGTTTGCTGACTGTGGAAAGGCTATTCTCTTTGAGATAGTCTTCCTGACACTCAGAATATACTCTTTGACCTACATCCTCTATTTCTGCTTTCTCATATGCACACTCTTCCTTTTTGTTCATGGCTAGGAAACAGATTAAAGAGATAGCAAACAGTCTGAATTTTCAGCTCTAGAAGGGCCTTGAAGCATCATCAAATAAGATTATTACTTTGAGAAGGGCAAGGAGGGTGCTTGGCTCAGCAGCCTGACAGCTTGTACTGACTTGTTCTTAAAGGTGCTCTCCTGGGCAAGAATTGCTACCAGTGAGCTGAATATATCTGGGCAAGGAGTGCTGGAGTGGATGCTGCAGCATTGTCCACTACACAGCTTTTAGATTTAATGGGGTTTCTCTTACAGAGTTTGTACCTTAACAGTATTTTAACTTCCAAATGCTTCAAAATCTAGCTCTGCCACATCCCTGGTAAATGCAGTCATTGATTTCTGCACTGTGGCAGCAGTCTGGTTGTGTGAAGTAAACTGAGGGACAGGATCCCAAGTTTCCTAATTGTTTCCTGACTGCACAGAGCAGGGAGCCTATGAAAGAGTTGGGATTAAATCTGCATCTGAGCAAAACAAACAGGACCCATTTATTGTAAGCTGAAAGAGGCAGACTGGCTATAGTTTCTGGCTTTTGCATTATTGTCACCATGCTACGAACACCATGGCTGCTTCCTTCGTGCTGACAATTGAAAACTCCAATATTCCATACCTTAAAAATCTAGTGTTATAGTTTGTTGCATGGTTTTCCACTCATTCATGTTGCTCCTCAGTAACTTAGCAATGACCAGTCAAGATATGCACACACCATATTGTTTTACGTGTTTGACTAGAACACTGACAGATTAATAGGAAGGGTAAATAGCTCCGCACTCTGTGGTGGCTCAGTGTGGGCTGGCAGGATTGACTGCTGCCAGACTTTGTTGTATTTGCACAGAGGAAGCCGCAGCAAAAGCCTGCTGGGGCAAGGTGACGTGGGTCATGGGTATTTGTTTCTCATCTCTATAGAAAACAATTGTCCTCTCAATGGAAGACAGCTTTTGGAAACTGTGGTTCCACTAGTGGGCAAGCATTTGTACTTCCAGAGGGCTAAATAAAATGCAGCTATAGAGTGGCAGATGTGTTAAGTGTCTGCAATACCCTGCATATCATTCAAGAGGGTTTGGGTTCATACGCTGATAAATTATTTGCATCTATTTCTTTGACTTGCTCAGTTTAGAAGAAATAGAGTATCACTCTGATTTTCATGGATATTTTCCTGGAAATTTCTTGTATGCTGAATACTTTTCTAAGACGTCATCTTAAGGAGAGCGTAAAGGCTCCATTTGTCCATGAGATAGCTACTTTGGTTATTTCAAAAGATCATTATTTTAACAATTGCTAGAGCATCACCTCGGAAGGCCATCTGAGACCTCATCTTTACAGAAGTAGATACCATAAGAATTTGCAGTGACACTGAATGTTTAAAGTGATCCTACACTAGACAATCATCTAAAGCAATATTTTTTTTTTGTTTTTGTTTCCAGTGTGAGGTGCATCACAAAGCCAGTTTTCAACAGGTTGACGTACAGGTCAGAGGCCCAGAGTCAGGAGCACGGCTTCTTCAGCTGTGCAGGTTCTGGGAGGGCAAGCTGTGGCACCCAGGTTCCTTGACTAGATGGCCTTGGTTGCCTCAAGAGCTGAAAGTCCTTGTGAAGGATGTGTGAACATGGATCACCTGGATGTACATGAGGTAGTTTGGGTACTGCTGGTGGTGATGTTATGGCAGTACAGACTGCTGGAATGAACCCACCTAAGAGGTTCCCATGTGCTGATTCCCAGGCTACCCCTCCTGGCCCCACCAAGTACCTGAGCTCAGTGGTTGGCCCTACACTGGGGATGGACCTGCAATTACTACAGCTGGGTTATCAGGCAAACCTGATGCCATTCCAAAGGTCACACAGAAGGCCCTGCCCATGGCAATTTTAAACCATAGTTTCTGAAACTCAGTCTTGTTCCATGAAGTTCCTCCTTTCCTGAGTTATCCTTGAGGATAAACTGTTTTACCACATACTGCAAAGGTGCAGAGACTTCCAGCTGTGTCTGACCACTACAGAGTGTTGATGAAACAGTGTTAGGAACTTTTCTGTGTCTAAAGGTTGGTGTGATGTTCACCCACGAGTTGTCCTGCTGTCTGGTTCCTAGATATGGTTTTATTTTAGGTAGGGTAGTGGCTGCGTGCAGTGTGTGAAGAGTGTCAGCTCATGCAGTGCAGGCATATGCCCATTGGAATATGTATATTTTTTCTTACATTCATGAAGTTCATTTCCTTGAGGAAAAAAACCTCAAGCAAAACCTTACCGGTAAAAAACCTGTATGCCTTTAATTTAACACATTTTTTTGTTTCATGAGACTCACTTAAAATAAACAGTGGTGGATAGAGAAACCATTCACTGCTTGTATATAATTCTCAACAATTTTGACAGCCCATAAGAAAATCTGTGGGAATCAGCCCCCTATTGTTAAGATAATATAAATACATGACAAAGGTCCTTAACTCCAAAATAGGAGGAAACGAGCAATTCCTCTCCTTCCTTCCTGCAGTGTGTTTTATTCTTTCTCTGCTCTGGGGTAATTATTTGCACTATAGGGAGGTGGCCATAAAGTACTATCACCCTGAAAGTGTGGTGGCATGAGCAGATTGCTGTGGGGTGGGGTAGGGTGTGAGCTTGCAGAGCCTCAGACAGTGCCTGGTGAATTTCCCTGTTTCAGCACAAGCTGCAGAAGCTATTTTGCATTCCTCACAGGATAAAAAAATCCTGTGTGGGGGCTGTAGACAGTAATATATATTCAAACTCTAATTTGCCTCACTGAATTAGTTCTGTATAGGGATAATCTGATGTGGTGATGTTTTACAGTAGTTTTGTTGAAATTACTGCAGAAGATCTAAGGATCCAGACTGGGCCCCAGACTTTTTTTCTCCTCAAGTAGAATATTTGAATAGGCTAATGGCTACAATAAACCTGTGGACAGTCCTGAACCACATCATGATGTGACAGTGATTAGTTGCTGCTGTTTGGTAATGGAGACAAGACTCTCTTTTTCCCTCATTTACAATGACCTTGCCAGCTGTCACTGCATCTTTTCAGCATGTGCAGAGACACTGTGAGGCCTCCATGCAATGGAAGAAGGGTTCTGGGTTTTGGCCATAATAAGTTTTACTGAAGCTTCAGATGTTCTTGGACTATACATAACGTATAGTTTACATACAAACTATAGGTATATAAAATTTCAGGCAGTGCAATCATGGAGAAATTAAATATGTCACTGCCCTGAAGTTTATCTTTCAAGGTTTCTGGGCTTACAACAGGTATGTTCGGTTTCTGTGGTGTTAAAGGCATGACAGAGCTACAACATAAAGAATCTTTGCTTTTATGCCTAGTGTGCTGGACTGTAGTCCGTAGAGTCAAAAGGAGAAGAATCATATTAAAGAAATGTTAGTGTCAAATATGGAGATGGAATCACTTCCTAAGTATTCTGTGCTACATTGCTTTATGCATCAGTATTCACAGAGGTTTTTACAGAGGCTTCCCATGAATTTAGATTGCAATTTCACCTTCCCCCTGAAGACTTTTACTATGAGGGTTTGGTGCTGGCCCACCATACAAGGGGTGGTAATTTAATCCCAAATATTCAAATGTTTCAAATGGATCTGTTCTAGCATGAATATGCCATGCAGAAAGTGCTCTGGCCAAAGCACTGGCTTAAGTTTGAGTGAAGAAGTTACTGCTGTGGCCTTGGAGCCCTAATAATTTCCTCTTGCAAAATAGTTGGCTGTGAGGGGAGAAGGAGTGAATAGATAAATGTGGTAACTGGAATGTGAACAAATATACGGGAGGTCTGAGAGTGTAGGGAAATTTGGATTCTTAGAGAGATTATATCCTCTCTTCCTGGTGTGACTTTCAGCTGACTGGATCTGTACATGATGATGGAACAGATGTTGTCCATTAGTGTCCATCATATTATTGATGGTTCTTCACCTGACTTATACATGGTAGTATCCACCAACAGCTGTACATTTAGCATTGGTAAAGAATGAAAGTAAAGAAAAGTTGTATCAGATTTTACTGCTACAGTTGGGTTTTCTTTACAGGTTGCCTGTTGAAAAGTTGACTGTTCTTAATGGATTTTAGTATTACCATTCATTATTCCTGGCAAATACCCTATATTTTACATTTTTGAGGCATTGCTTCACTGGAGGTATTGAAGAAAAGGTTAGATGCAGTTCTGTGCCGTGTTCTCTAGGCTGACCCTGCTTGAGCAGGAAAGTTGGACCAGATGACCCACTGTGGTCCCTTCAAACCTTACCCGTTCTGTGGCTCTGTGGTTGTTTTTGTGTTTGCCAAAGCAGGTGACATAAACTGATATGGTCAAAGATGTCACTGAGACTTAGGCACCCAAACCCCAAGGACCTTAAATAAAATTGTGCAGGAAGGGTGTCTCCTGGTTCATAGAAGTACATTGCCGTGTAGTAGAATAAAAAAAAAGGGAATAAGCAGACACCAATTTACCTTCTTTAATAAAGTCACAGCCAGCAACAGTGCAGGCAGCAATAGAGGATGCAAAATCCTTCAGTACACATGCACAATGGCTGCTATCTATTGCGTGTTTAATAATTTAAAGTCAATAAAATGCCTTGATAGAAGTCGTCTAGCTCTGGGAGTAACCAGACAGACATTGATTAGTTGTGAGCAGGACTAAAACCATAATGTTAATTTAATTAATGTATTATTAATTTTCTGCTTTTGCCTGCTCCTTGCCAAGAAGAAGAGGAATGTAAAGTTGCTAATTTACTTTCCTTTCAAAGCATTTACAGGAGCAGGGCATTCCACAGCATATTTCAGTACCACCCTCCAGGCTTGCCTGAGCCCGTACCAGAGGAGTCGCTGTGTGGCACAGGGGCTGAATTCTGACCTGGTCAGTGAGAAGGAGGGCACAGGACAGGGTATGAGCCCAGGTGTAGTAGGAATTAGCCCTAATCACCAGCATGGCTTGGAAGTTTCAGAACTGGGAAAGATGTATCACTTTTGAAAGCAACTCTGGTATGTCCCAAATGCTATTAACAAGTTGGGTGGTTAAACCCCCCAGGATTACATTCTGTGCCTTTGCTAATTTTACTGCCAGTGGGCCTTATTTCGTGGCAGTGAATGCAACAGAAAAGGGGTCTAGAATCTGGAGTTCCCTTCAAATGTATGACAGAAAGACCTCTATAAAATGGATTACTCCTGAATTGTTCAACAATTAAAACTACAATTAAGACACAGGTGAAATGTAGAATCCAGCAGCAGTGTGGCTGTAGAAGTACAAAAGGAACTGGAGCAAACCTGCCAGATGAGAAAGCCTTGCAGAGTGGAGGACTGGTTTCACTGCAACATGAATTATTTGGCAGCATTGTCACCCTTCCGAGCTGTTGGGAAATACATGTATGAGCTCAGGTGGAAGCCTGTGTTTCTGGATCCCCAGGACAGTCCCTGAGCCTGCTAGCAGAAAGTGTGTCCCTTCCCATTCAGTCTCTGAGCTTTCCCTCTTTGCTTGACTTACAGTGCTGCTGGCTCTGGGTTTCACATAAATAATCCTTGAGTCATTACCCTGCCCTTTCTGTCAATACGATGGCAAATGCTGACAGCAGAACCACTTGTTACTGGAGCGCTGCTTCTTAAAAGGCTGTGACTAACCCCACTCTTCTCCTGCAGAGCAAACATTATTGATAGTTTTCTGCCACAGCAGTTTGTACAAGTCCTGGAAGAAAGTCAAGATTTGTGAAAGAGGATGGGTTACTCTTGCTGCCAGTTCAGGAGATATTTTTTAGGAATTTTACTTTTTGCAATATGTCCCTAAGGTGGGAGGCAGGACAAGCTGTTGTTTTGGAGGACCTGCTTGCTATCTACTGCCACTTATTGCTGCAAAGTTCTCTTGATCTGCAAGGAGCAGAGTGGAGAAATCCCTATGGTTGGAGGGAAACTGCAGCCCTGGGCACCGAGAACTGAATTTGGGTTTCTGCATGGAACTCACCCTGCTCTTATTAACAGAAAATTTCTAACAGTGATACTGAAGTTCATTCAGGCTGAAATTTAATGGAAGCGAAGTTGCAATTGGGAAGTCAATTGGTTTTGTGGTTTGGTTTTTTTTCTTTCTTTTCACAAAAATGTCTTGAGCATTCATGCTGATTTTGAGCTGGTTGGATTCCTTTTTTCTGGTGGATGGTAATTTCTTTTTCTTGAAAATACTCACAGATAAACCACACAGCACCATTCACAGTGCTTATGAAGGCTGAAAAGTAAGATTTCTTTATTTGCTGTACTATATTATCCCCCTGGTCTTGCAATGAGCAGGAGGGGTCAGTTTTATGTGGCCGTATTGTGCATCATTGGCATTGTCTGGTGGCTGTGGAGACAGCAGTCAACTTCTATGGTATCAAATTAGTTCCTGCAGAATTTAATTAAACGGGTCTGTCTGCAGCAGCACTTTTTCTGGGTAGTGTTTTGGAAAACCCTTCCTTCACGTAAAAATATCTTGCCTCTTATGTGTCTTTATTCCATTTTGGATGTTCCTTTAATCAAAGCTTCTGCTGCATTGAAAACCTGCACCATGTACAAACATGCTATGAAATTTGTAACTGATGGGAGCTCATTTCACAGACAGAAATGCTGCTGAAAGCATCAATGATTTTGTGAAAGAACCAGCTCTTGACAGCTAGCAGCTTCTTTCAAAATCCAAACATTTTGCCCTTCTGCCACTGATTTATTTTCTTATTGGTTTTTCAGAATATCAGTTTGTTCCTTCACATACAGCTAAATTTTCAAACGACAAATGTGTTGAGGGTTTCCCCCGAGCTCAAAATCCATTTTCTTTTCGAAGCAAGCAAGCAGAACTGCAGACTCCGTTTGCTTATTGTGCTGCAGCTCTTCACTGGGAAGCAGGACCAAGGGCTCTGTGCGAGTGAGATCTGTGATACTGAGCTAGCTATACATTTTCCCTCTCCTAGATTTCCACATGGAGGGTGTTTGTGGCTCTCCAAGACCAGCTCCCTGAATACCAGGCATGACAGCAGCCTGATGCCTCACACGTCCAAGTCTTCCAGCTCCCCACCAGTGGAAATGCATCACGTACGAGGGAAAAGTAAGACACAAAGAACAATTATAGATCTTTGACGGGTTTCTGACGCTGGAAGGACCCAATCAAAATTTCTCATCTGTCTGTCCCGAAGAGAGGAAAAACACTTATCTTAAAGATTCACGATCTGAGAGCCTGATAGGATCTGCCGTTTCCATAGAGCCGGGCCCTAGATTTCCCTTTAATGTAATTAAGCCTGAAGATTTATGAATACAACAGGCCAGAACTTGATCCATGTTCATTTTCAATTACTGCAGTGAAAGGCCTCCATCCAGATGTCTCTATTTACAGCATTCACACAGGCAGGACCGGGGGCTGGGGGAGGAGGGACTGCAAATTGTCACACTTGTTAATTCTTCACTGAGGACACTCAGCAGAGGTCTTGGCTTTGACCCCGTGACAAAAGGCAGGGGTCTGCTGGAGCAAGTGCATCAATGATGAGGGGGCTGACCCGCCGACCTGCCAGGGTCACTCCCTCTGCTTTGTAGGTATTTGGGTAATAATGGGGGTTCATTCCTTATTTTTATTTCTGTTACAGTGCCGGGGCAGGGAAAGAAAGAGAGGAGCTCTGATGTGAAAGACAAACATACATAATGAGAGGATCAAGCTTCCCCTGGCAACAGTAACGACTATGAAATGCTACAGGGGAAATACACAGTACTTAGTGACCCACATAATCAGGCCTATTTTAGCAGCATTGTTTTATTTTTCTTTTGAACGTTTCTTTTTTTTTTTTTTTTTCTCATGTTCCCAGATCCATATCTTAGTGCAAGGAGCAATATTTGAGCACAGCACCTTTTCTCCATCACCAGACCTAACCTGGTGCTAGGTAGGCTTTTCATCATGTGTGTGGTGGCTGGTACAGTACCAAGTGTTGTACTGTCTGTCTGTATTTTCATTCCAGTTCCTCAAAGCTCTTGACAGACACATGCTAGATGTGTTCCCCCCCCCAGTTTAGAAATGCTTAAAGCAAATTAACTGAAGTGTCACTGTGAAAGAAAACTGTACCTTTTAGCCATTTACACAGAGCTCAGGGCTTTGTTCATCTTCGACAAGGCTGGTGAAATGTGAATTCCTAAAAGCAGCAGTTTCTCTCTCATAATGGCGTTTCTATTTTCACAACACAAGGAACAAGGCTGTGACAGGGGAATATTGTTTTCACTGAACTATAATCGCATGTCATAAATTAAAATATCTTCATTAGAGCAAACCCCTTTACAAATTTTCCAAAAGGATAGATTATTTCTTGAAATGGCAGAAAGTGTTCCACTCCATTAGCATTTCAAAGAGATTTATTTCTTTTGCCTTCTGAGGCTGTACCTTTTTGACTTGCAGATAGGCTTAGAGGTTTTAAAGGGTTTTGAACAAACTTTGCCAAATGTGAAATTATGAGCAAAACCAGAAGCCCGAAGCACCCTTTCCACTTTCAGGCAGTGAATAAAAGCTGTATAAATACTTTCCAGGAATGGCTATTGTATAAAACTATTTGGAAAAGAAAAGCAAAATGGAGGAATGAACACCTGATGCTGTCAAAACCAACAAATTTTTTATCATTCATTGAGATGAAATTCAGAAGTTCTTAAAAAAAAATAATTGAAAACAACCTAGGAAGAGAGGGTGCCAGTAATCAGAATAGCCATTGAAACATTGATTCATGTAGGTTTGAAAGGACCTTTTAGATCATGGAGTCCAGCCATTGTAAACTGTGTCTCTGTTGTAATCAGTTGGCTACAGGGTTGAGAATCTGAATGTGATTTATACTCAGCTATTGCTCACACCACGAGGTAAATTGTAGCTTCAGGCTTAAGACCTGTTTGAGCTTTAGGCTCTCTTGTTTTTTTAGCACAGATTTCACCTGGGACTTGCTAAGCCTTTTGGCTCTAGGTTTCAGTGTTTCTTGGATGAGGCTCCTTGTTGTCATAGGGGATCTGCAGTCCTGCCTGGGAGAGCAACCATTTTAGAGTCTCCTCACAGGGTGGACAGTTCTTGCCCATCTGTTTTGGGATAGACTCCTCCTGTCATGCTCCTGGTGTCCCTCCCCCTCTGGTCACTCTGAGAAAAGCCAAGGAAAGTGGCCGCAGGTGATCATGGAAGATTTGCTGTTCAAAAGACTGATCAACAAAAGAGAAAAGCAGCTAAAAATATTTTGATAAAAGAAAATTCAAGGTTTTTGCATTTGTTTATGTCTGTGGTGAGAAGATAAGAATCCTCAAAATTTGTGTTAAATTGACCCCAAACCATCATGCTAAAAGGGATGGGGAGGGAGCGGTAAGGAATAAGGGAAGCATCTTCTCATTAACCATGGACTGATCACAACCAGGTTTTTTCCGCTGAAATTTACAACTTTTTTTTCATAAGAAACAACCATTTTACTTCCACATTGAAAGACAAGGATTTATTTCAGAAACTACTAAGTGAAGTTGCAGATACGTGGCCTGCTCTCGCTGCACTTGTCTGTTCAATTCTTGCTTCTCTTATGGTCGGGAGAAAGGATCAGCCAGTGATGGCAATGCCTTCCATACTCTTAAATAACCTCTAACTGTGTCTCACAGAGCAGTCTGTGCTGGCCTACTGAAAATTGGACCAACACAGAGCATTTTGGAAAACCCCACCGCTAGTGGTCTGGGATTAACATCACAGGTGTAGAAAAATTGGTTTAAATATACCCTTATGGTTACCATGACATCTTGCTCAGTTGGTGCTTGTGTTCTGTTTTGTTCTGGATGTCATCATGAACAAACTTTGTAAATTTTTGTTTTATGGAAGCATAGAAACTCATAATCTCAGTTGTTTCTGATTAAAGAACGTTGACAGAAGATGACAAAAGACACCCCTAGTTTGAATGACTATTTTAATATGAATATGTTGGAAAAGAATGTATCTTATTTGTAAGGTTTGTCGTAGTAGAGAATACTTTAACTTCCTATTATTTAATATCTTAGTTGAACATGATTACATCTTGACTACAGGAAGTAAAAAGGATACAAATTTTACTTTCTTTCCCTTAGGGAGGAGATACTTTCTCAAGCAGTGAGCTGAGGCAGTGCAGTTCAAGCTGCACTTTGATGGAGGAGGAGATTTGAAGCCCACAGGGTAGACCCTGGTCACCAAATTGCATGGCACTGTCCAAGCAGCCCAGGAGCTGCTCTCTGCCCGGAATTCACTTGTGTTAATATTCAAACTGAAGTTTTACACCAGACTCGCACAGAAGCATGGCCTTGCTGAGGTTGATAGAAATGTGCTGATTTAAATCAGTCATTATTTCTTCTTCTGCAGTTAAAAATGATCTCACGTCCCTTCAAAATATATGTTCCAAAGCCTGACATTCAGAAAGTTGCATATTTGTTTATTAGGAGCTGAATGTGAACTATTACTGTAATGTAATTACAAGGAATAAATACTTTGTGGACTCTTATAATTTTCTTTTCATGACACATTGAAACACTCTTTACTCTTTTTTTTGGTACTAATAATCTACATTTTCAAAGGATTTATTCTGAAATATATTGCTCCCGTGTATTTGAATTTTAAATCCTGTAGCAGGGCACATGTTTAGTTTTCTCTGCCCTGCCCTTGGTGATTGGATAGAAGTTCTGCTGAGGCAGGGGTTTCAAGGTCAAACATGCAAGAAAATTTGAAGTAACAGTTTGTCAGCTGGGTAAAATTTGGCAGAAAAAAAGTGGTGGGTGCTAGTTTGTGAATGCAGTTGTCGTGGGTGACAGACAATGTAGCTGACAGGTGTGATGTTGTTTCTGAACTCGTATAGTTTTAGTGACTAATGGAGTCCGGGAATTTGGATGTTTGAAGTTCTGGTGTCTCCTTCACACACAGTTTACCCGGAAAGAGGGCAGCAATTCAAACCTGCCAGCTCTTCAAAAGAGACCCTGGTTCCCCTGCCTCCTCCTTCCACAGGTGGCACTGGCATTTGGGACCTCTGTGGTACTGGTCTGTCTCACTCATGCCCTTAGGGAGGGTTCTGGATTTGACTTTGACTCTTCAGGGAAGGCTTTGGGGTAAAACCAGGAAATGGATGGTGTGACTGGGGTGTGAAAGGAAGCCTGGTCTCTGAGGATATACCAATATAATTCTGGTGCCCTCACCAATATCCTTTTCTGCAGTAGGGATGGCTGTGATTGCCAGGGTTCCCAGATTATTCCCGTTGCATATGCCCAGATTCTATGCATGTGTTTAAACCTGGATTAATTTGGTTGGACGTTGGGACCATTCTTGGTACAGATATGGTTGCCCATATCATTTGCAGTTTCAGGTTCAAAGCTAATAGGTCTGTAATTGCATCTCTTTCTTACACAGTTAAATTTTCCACTTGGCAAAATGATCCGAGGTGATGTAAGCTGCTTTATTAATAAGATATAACTCTCCCTTTCTCCCATACTCTCTTGAATTCTGCTCCAGGGATAACTGAGTTTATCCTAGATAATCTCAGCAATGAGATTTGGTTGTTTTACTCTCCTTGGAAAGATAGTGTAAAGGCCTGAGAGGTCTAAGAAATCAAGATTTACTGCCAGCATCTCTGACTAATGCTAGTACACAGAGCTTTTCCCACATATTCCTATTTCTGTATGAACCACAAACAGTAACGGTATCTTGAACTTTCATCCACTGGACAAGTTTGATCTATTCTTCTGCAAAATGTTAGTTCAAGTCTTATTGTTATTTATCCTTTGAACAGCCACCCTTTATGCCTGTAATCACGTTTACAGGCTTTCATCAGATCTCAGGAGTGAATGTTCCTCCTTTAGTTTATAATTTACGTTATGAGCTCATACCTGAAAACACCTGTGAAAAACCACTTGGCTTACACTGGCATTAGGTGGATAAAAATGAGGTGAGCTTCCCTCCCACCCCACTGTACTGCCTCTCTCTGAATATTTTGGACATCGTGTCTTGAGCCACAACACAGAAGGTTAAGATACACTTAGGCAATCCTTTGAAGCACCAGCAAACACACACGTTTTGCTTTCTCATAGAAATTAGACCAAGTAATCTGCTTTATATCTGAAGTATAAATGACTTCCTATTACAGGGAAGAGGAAAGGTGTCTTATTTTCAGAGGGACAAGAAAAATCCTAAACTGACCAGTATTCAATGTGGCATCTTGGTCACTTGTTTTGGAAAAATGTTTTGAAGCAAATAATACTAAAGAACTCTATTTAAAACAGATTAAATGTGAGCTGGAAGATGATACCCACTCACTGTCTCTGAGTCTTCTGAAGGCCAAGATATTTGTAAATCTCTTTAAAGTAGCCTCAAATTCAGTATCATAAAAACATGAAAAGTGTTTTCCTAACCTCTACTGAACTATACAGAGATATGAAGGACTGATCAGGCTTTCTAAGGTTTTTTTCTGACTGATGAGCTGTACTTGTTTGCTTATTTTTTTTCAAAATGTGCTTGTTATTAAAAACACCTGATACAGTAGGTAGAACCAAAATTTTTGCTGTTAATCTGATATAATTGCTTTTGTGAGGATGCTTTTACCTTGGTCTCTGAATAGAGCCAGGAATCTGTGGTCATACTGGTGTGTTACAGGGCTCCCTTCAGTATTCCATTGTTTTATGAAAGTAAGAGCTACAAAATTAAAGTATTAAAGTTGAAAATACCCTGTGTAACTTCATTTTAAGTGAGATGCTGTTGTTCACTTGTATTTTGTTTTTCTCCTTGTGAGTTTGATAAATGAGGCACCTGCCACACCAGTCGAAATTTCAAACTGCATATTTTGCCGTGAGGTTTCAGATGAAGTTTATTTGCTGCCTAGGTAACAAATCCAGATGTGGCACTTGTCTGTGTATTTTACTGAATTATGTGGAACAAGATGGGGACAAACACAGGAGACTGTACGCAGTTAAAGTATATGCTGCAGCATCCCAGTTTGTGTTACTAGGGAAAACAAATATTGTATCCTTGTCATCTGGATTTGTCTGGAAGTGAAGCCAGAAGCTTGGCATTTAGACACGAATAACTGCCTGTATGATTTCCATTATCTTTAGCTGAGCTAAGATTGTTTTACTTTAGAAAGTAATTGCTTTGTGTACTGATTAAAGCCTCATGGCTACAGTGTTTCAACAGAGAAGAAAATTCAAGCAGAGGGAAGAACAGGACTGATTCCTGCAACAGAAAACTAACAGTAGCTTGTGCCTTTTTATCTCTGATAACTTTAATCTTGGATCTGGTTTTCTGATTTTGATTGACTTTAAAATGAATGTTTCTGAACAGCAAAGCTCATCTTGCAGCTGGAATTAATGCAGTTATCAATAATAATTTTGCACATCAGTGCAGTACAGAGATAATCCTTCTTGGAAGACCTACTGCATTTTTTGCAATTCACCTGGCGAAGAAAACCGCTAATACTTTGCTGCTAAAGGGGTTTACTGAGAAAAAATCCAGGGTCCTGCCATAACGTTTCCCACTTTCTACTCTGTGCTGCTTAACATGGTAATGGCCTGAGATTCAACATCATATACATTTAGAATGTATAAAAGTTATTTTCTGTATTTCTTGAGGTTAAAAATTAAGGTAATATTCACAGTGCAAATACATTGTATTCCTAATGTACCTTGAACCTTACTGATTTCAGTGGGAGATTTTGAAGCTTTATAGCCAATGCCTGTCATTTGACCTCTCCTCAACCCAAAATGAATGTGACCCAACAAGGGGGTTGAGTCATCTCTCTTTATTTTGGTGAATGGCTCAATTGCTAAGAACAAACAGGGGTTAGCAGCTTGGGTGTTTGTGGTGACCATGGTCTCAGGCTCCCTCTTTGGGCTGAGACTGCCCCTGCTTCAAGCCTTTACAACTCTGCCTTGGCTTTAGGAGCAGTGTTGAGTTGATCATATTTCAGAAAGCAGACGAGGCGTAATGGAGAAGGAGAGAGGCAGAGCTTGGTTTGAACAAAGAGTTGTGATCAGTCGTGTCTCCAGTGAAGTCTGCGTGAGTTTTGACATGGACTCGGATAAGGTCAGGCTTTGGTGTGACGTGATGGGGGCATCTATCAGCAAGGCTGCTGGTGCCATCCCATGCTGCACCTGAAGGAAGCTCCTGAAAAGTTTCCCATGATGGAAATATTAAAAGAACTGAGTTTTTTGGGCAGCAATGAGACAGAGAAATAGTCATGAGGGACAGCAACTGAAGAGATTGGAAATAGTTAAAAAAAAAAGTCAACCCACCGCTTAACTTGCATCTTCTCAGCCAGTAACAGAAATGGATTCTAATGTCTAAAATTCTTGAGCTTTGAAATGATAAGCAAAATTTGAAGGCTGAAAACTCCATTTTGCCTTATCCTCATAACTAAATTTCAGAGGCAATTTCACTAATATTAATGGAACGCAGTAAAGTTATGATCAGGATAGCAGTGTAATAACTGATGTTCTGAAATCTTTGGAATTATACCGACTTTTCCCTTGGAACCTTCAAGAGAAATCTAGAAGGGATCCTGTCTCTTCTGCCCACTTTGATAATCACAGAGACCGTAGGACGCACTTGCTGTGACCAAAGTCACCTGGAGGAGGTTGCTGACAGTGTTGTGTCAACCTCCTCAGTAGTTTCACTTACTGTGTCAGTGGTTTAAATGTGGATTTTTACACCTATGTTGATAGATCTTCTATAAATAGTGGCTCAGAGAAGTATTGCAAATGCATTATATATTCAACATGGATCTGCATTATCTCCCATTTTAAAAGTCAGTCGTTTGACTTAGCAGTGGTGTCTTTGAGAGGCTCCATAAGGTAATACTAAATTTCAAAAAAGTGCACATCTGTCAGCTTTTGACAGTAATGAATCTTAAGTAGGTTTGCAAGTTATTTATGGGTATCAAAGTGATGTTCCTATTGTAGATCAAGAGCCATAGTGTGCTTCCCCTCTCTCCTGCTTTCCCCCTTGCAGTGCTGTAAATCTAACTTCTGCCCATCCCATTGTTGGAAGAAAAGCAGCCATATTGTGCTGATTGCTATTAAATTAAAGCAGAAAGGGACGGAAACAAATGCGGAAGCCAATCTTACCAGCAGGGATACCACTATCTTTTATTTTGCCTTTTGGGGGTCACAAAGTCATGGCAGGCAGCTGACCTCTGATAACCTTTTCAGTGCCACAGCATGCAGTTTCTTTCGGAAGAACTTAATTAAACACAACTGAAGTTCCTGGCTAACATTTGTTCCTGAAAAGAGTTGCCTTTGATTGGTGTTTTCTGCTGAGGGGACAACAGAGATGCAGCTTTTGTTCGGGAGAGAAAAGTTAGCATATGTTAGTTAAGGATTTGTGGTTTCCTATAGTGGTGCTGGGTCTTTCTGAAAATTCTCTGGGGTTCCCAGCTAGCACCAGAACACCACAGCAGTGGAAGAAAAGCACACTGAGCAAGTTTAAAACTCATTTTCAATGAGGCTACTCCTATTCATTCATGTGCAGCGTGGTCCAAAGTAAATAAAATTATGTTCTCCCTATAAAGTTGGTGATGTATCGGTGGTAGACCATGTCTTTGATATGAACCATGCAGTATCAAACATGTATCCACCAAGGCTTGACTGTGAGCCCAAGCAGGATTAACTGGAGCAAGATAAGATTTACTCAGTCTTTCTGTTGTGGGAATGTGCTTGCAACACAGGAGAGAAAAAGCAGGTTTTTTGGTATAGGTTATAAATCCAGAACACTGACTGAATTTAGCAGCTACCAGGTAAAGTGTGTAAAGTTCTTTTAGTTGGAGAAATACACAGATATACGTAAATCTTCTGTATGCTTTTGTAAGTGTGATCAGATCAGATTGGCATTTTGTAAGTGGAACCAATGGCAGAACATTTGACTAGAGAGAAAGACTGTTAATAACTCTTGGAATGTAACTGTGTTACTTAATGATTGCAGAATCCTTTTGAAACAGGAAACATGACTGATTCTATAGTGTGAGTCTAATTCAGGATGTGTGAGTGTCTGCCTGAGTCTTTGTTGGAAACAAGCTTAAAATTTTAGTTTTGTTCTACTAGCAACAGGCAGAGAGAAGACCTTTCCTCTGCTTGGTGGCATGGGCTGGCAGTTGGCAACACTTAGGTCACAGGTTTGGGCAGGGAAGAAGGCCCAGGTCTCTGGCAGGAGAATTGATGTCCTGACAGAGGGGTAGCTCTCATCAGCTTCTACCTGCTGCCGTAGCATAAGCGGTTCTTAGTTTGCAGTGTCTGACTGTTGTCTGGGTCAAACCATATGGGACTCTCTGTCAGCTGAGGTCCTGCTCTGCTGGCAGTCCTTTCTCAGTGGGATAGGAGCTCTCTGTGAGCTCTCAGGGCAGCCAGGAGCAGGGCAGCAGCTCCTGCACTTGCGGATTGTCCTGGGTTGTTGCCATGGGAGGTGAAATAGCACTGCTTCATTGAGAGCTGTGGGGTGGGCTGTGGGAAGACTGGGGAAAGGAATACGATAGGTCATGGGAGATCCCTTCTCCTTTGCTAAGGGAGATTCACTTTAGCAAATCCCAGCTCAGCAAAAGTTTCCCTGTTTTTTGCTCTGCAAGCTTTTCTTTCCTCCTTTTGCCCCTGATCTTTGATACTGCAAAAGAAATGTGTGGACAGTGTTTGCTGAGGCTGTGTCGCCTTTCTTGTAGTTAATAGGTGTCTGTGCAGGCAAAGGGTCTGGAAAGCATCTGTTTTCGGGGTTGGGGCCACACTATAGAAATGATGCTGTCAAAACTGCCTGGAAAGATCAGGTTACCAGCTCATTAGAGGGAATGTGTCCTGGTAACTGTAAAATGAGCTTCCATATTCCCTCATTTCTAGCATCTAATTTGTGAGGTGGTTTCGTTCATTAGCATACATTCAAGTGTGTGGGCACTTGTATGGCTCTTTCTTTAAGAAACAAAAACATTAACCCTCTAATACACCACCTGTTTGCACTTCATTGTCAACTGTGAGGGGTTATTTTATTGGCTTCATTGTTTTGCTTTTCATGATTTTTAAAATTGTTATTAACATGCAGGCTGCAATCTGATTTCTTTTGCTAGAAATGGACTTTGTTTGTCATTAATATTACACTTCTGGCTGTATTTCTTTATTTAAAAGAAATAAAGCTTTTCTTTTATATCTAGTCTTTATATCTACCCTTGCTCTGTGTCTCTGTCCTAGTGGCTTTCCAAATGTACTTGATTTAGCTTTTCAATATGTAATTAATGCCAAACAAGTTAATTGCTTTACAAGTGTCCAAAATTCCCTCGTTTCATTTCTATTCATTTATCAACCTTCATTATACAGCCACTGTTCCGCATAAACACAAATGATTGTTAATGAATGCCTAATGTCGTATTCATTAGAAAATAAGGTTAATGGCTAGTAATGAATATCTGAGCTACTTGTTACTTTCAAGTATGTTTTTTTCCCCTTGTTGATTACAATACTTCTTTAATCTACAAAGAAATCATACCTGTGTGTTAGGCCAACTGAAACACGATGAGGTCAAAACTTTGCAAAAGCCCCCAACCATTCCCGTGTTACAGATGCTTTCTCTTTAGGTGGAGTGCTAAAGATATTTGACAGAAACAGTCAGCTTGTAACTGCTAGTTTATCCTCAGTTTGTGATTAGTAGACTTGGGAGGACTGCTCATGTTATTAAAACCATTTTATGCTAATCAAGGTGAAAAAGATCATTCCTAGATACCTTTCTATTGTCATGAGAAAGTTAATGGTTGGACTTGATGATCCTAGAAGTCTTTTTCAACCTTAATGATTATGATTATGTAGGATTAGTACTGTAGCTGGCACATACTGAGACATAAAGTCATTCTAATAAGAAAGGATATTTCTCATTGTGAGAGTACGGGTGCAAACTCTAATGTTTCCACATAGTTTTGCAAGCAATTAAACTTCAAGACAGGTGAGCACTCAAATTGAAAGCAGTGATGTTTTACACTACCTAAACTTTGACTAGATAGTACTGTTTCACAGGCATCTATATATTCATGTGCTGTTAAAGATCAGTGGGAATGAGCAGGTCTTAAATGGTTTAAACCACAGATCCTCAGCTGCTGTGTGTTGTCTCACCCCATGAGGATGATCTGCTCCCATGAACTTCTAAAGCAGCGTTGGAAGAATACATCTGTACAGCTGTAAACCCTGCTCTGATAGCTGATGTTGTGTGGAGTTCTTCTAGGAAGTGATCTGCTTTATCGTAGTTCTGGGCATGAAAATAAAGTTCTGCTCTCAATGTTGGTTGTCACCTGGGACCCTCAGAAAATATGCTTTGGGAAAGACCTTCTTTGTATCAAAGGTAAAACTGGCTTCTGACTTTTTCTGGAGTTCAAATTTCACTTGAACTTGTCCTAGGACAGATATGAGATCCTGCCCTGACCAAAGCTCTTTCTAGCTAACAGCATTCTTCAGTCCCTCCCAGAGCAGTGTGCTCTAACTTGTGGTCTCTATAACTCTTGCGTGCTATGTTAATTCATTAGCATGGTTGCCATCTCCCACACGTGTTGTGGCTGTGTTTTGATGGATGAAGCAATTCCTGGAGGTTGGCTAGAGTGAAATGTTTTAAAATATTGTGTTTTGACCTAGACAGTTTCAGTAATCCTGATTATGGTAGATTATCCAAATGTAAACGTGTGTATGTACATGCATGTGTAGTGTCTTTTCCTAGATATTTAGAGAAAAATAACATTGAATAATATCTCTTGCCTTGCTTTATAAGGATTGCCTGCCAAAAAAAGATTTGGCTATTTGAAGTTATATATCCATAATAACTGGGCTATATTTCATATTTTGTTTTATAAAGTGTTGGCTCATCTTTGTTTGCTATTGCTTCTGCCATGGTAACATGAAGGCCTGGAGATCCTACAAGCATTAAAGCTGGAGCTATAGCTCTTCTGGGAACTCATTTTTGCATTGATGTGCATCAACAGCCTTCCTGTTTTGCCTTATTAGACCTTTAAGGATCTTCACCGACAGATCGAGCACTAATGGTGATGAACATGGTCCCGCTGGACACCCCAACCACAACGGCTCTTTACAGTTATAAAGAAATTACTCCTTAGTAGTAACTAAACCTTAAAAGAATACATTTGCCCTGATTATAAATAGTGTGAAAAAGAATCCCCAGTATGACCGTGCAGACTGCTGTTTGTCAGATATTACAGATAATTTAAAAGAGAAAAAGAAACAATACAATTAAAATGTGGTTGATCTTTGTAATGTTCCTGTCAAACAAATTGCAACATGAAATAAGATGAGAGAATTTCTGTGGTGAAAGACAGTAAATTGTATTTATTACTCAGTGAAAGTATGTCAGTGACAGTGCTGTATCAGAGGGCGTTACCTGCTTTCAGTTAATGTTGGTAGTCAGGATCAGAGTCCTACATCAACCCCACAGCTGAGTGTGTTATGTGTTGTTTGATCTCTAGCAGGTGTAATTAGCAGTGCTGATTGTCAGAGTGATTCACGAGGGTTTATATCATATGTTGAAAGTCAAACATGTGCTGTGGGATTTTTTGGAATAATTTCTGCTGGCATCTCAGATTTCATCAGCCCCCTCTCTGTCTACTTAGCACTTTGCGTGATTGAACTTTAATGAAAGTGCCAAAATGTAGGCACGTGCTGGCATTGCTCATTAGGCAAAGACAGCTTGGAATGGCTTCAAGATGGAATATGGAAGAGCATGGTGGTACCTCAAGGCAGGTGTTTTGTGCACGGCTTTAGAACACGTGTATGATGGGTTCCTGGGTTTGGCCTGGAAAAGAAAAGGTGAGCAATTAATACTGACACAGGGCTTCAGTCTACTATGAGAATAACAGCGAGTTAATTCACAAGTATCTGATTTTATTTATTTATTTATTTATTTATTTATTTATTTATTTATGGTTATTTTGAGTGGGTCAAGAATATCAGCCAATACATAATGGAGCCATCTCATGCTTTGTCTCTCAGATCACCCTGCCATACTGCAAACTCACACGAGGCAAGACTGACAACATCAGCTAAAATTTCTGTTGTGACACCTGAGAGCCTCCTTAGATCTGTTCTGTCTTTGAAATCTGCTTTATAAATCTCTTCTAGAAGCGGTGTGCTGAGCCTGCAAAACCAGAATAAAAGTAAACCACACTACTTATTAAATACATTGCAGGCTGTCCCTTGTTACACAGCCCATGTGAATGGAGTGTCATGGCTTGGAGACATTTACTGCTGTGCTCTACTTACAGCCTCACACAGTCTCCCTTTTCCACCCACAAAGTTAACTGCTTTTTATCTCATTATTTAATAAGCACTATTTCTACATCAGTAGCATACAGCACATCCAAAATTCCCATCGTATCTGTGGGAGATGGCTTTGCTTATTTTTTGTGTGTACTTAATTTCTCATGTGGTTTTTAGGAATTTATGTTCTGCTCAGGCCTGGAACAAGTGTTCTTATGCTGTTGGATAGCTCTTGATCTTCTGACTGATTAAATAACCCCTTTTCCACACACAAGGATTATAAAGCAACACAAAACAACAACAAATAAAACCTTGTTTGGCATAATCTCTAGTAGTATTTCTAGTGCTATCACCTTCTGCATTTAATGTGCTATTCAGATGCTCTGTGAAGAATATTTTAGGAATACATAGATGTTGAAGCATTGATTTTATTATTCATCTGCTGCGTAAGAATTAAAATCAGCTTTATAGGTGCAATTTTCTCTTCACTAGAGGTACAAAGACCAAAAATTACAAGAATAATTTCATCTTTCTCTTTCAAATAAAAATAAATAGATGAGTTCATCAAGGAAATTGCTGACCTGTTATATTTTTTCTTTCATTTGCTAATGATCTCCTTTTTCAGTGAATGAAGCTTGAGCCTGGTGATTTTTCCTGCAATGTGTACATGTATATCTGGTAAATTAATGGCAGTGTGCTGGGGAAGATGGTAGCCATAGGCCAAGGCTTTCCGTTGCCATGGATCCATTGCAGGCCCCTCTGATTGTAGCTTGTTAGGGCTTTGTTTAAACAAGTAGGAACTGGGGGGAAAAAAGGGTTTTCAGCTATTTCTGCCATTTACATTTTAACTATTCTAATTGTCCTAATTTCCTTCCTATTTACAATGAATGGTGAAAGGAGTAAGCCTTCAGTGGTGACCACCACACTCTTCAAACTCAGGCCACACACTGACCATGTTTTTTTCCCTGTGCTGCTCTGGCATGGAAGGGATTTAGCCTGCCTGGGTCTGCCTGTGGGACACAATGTGCTGTACCTTAGATATGTACCTACTCATATTGTGTGAGAACTGGCAGTGCTCTGGGCTTCGTTTTATGAAACAGTGCTTAATTGCACCTTGGGTGAATGATCCACCATGGTCAACTGTGGCACTTTCTTAAATTCACCGGTGTTTTAAACAGAGAGAGACTCCCTTTCACATTGTGTATTGCTGTTTGTATTGAGCCTGGGTTTATGGTGAACTCAGGCTGCCTTGTGCAGGTACCCAACTGTGCTGTGGCCACTGCTGCTGTGCCAGTTCGGGGCACTGCCACAGTGACAAAATGTCAGTGGGCAGCTGGCCTGGCACAGGCAGGAATAAAACATCTGTGTCCAAACGTGTTCCTCAGCATAGCCTTCCTAGGGGGTCCGCAGTAAAAGATGGGAAATGTGTGAAATTCTACCAGGATCTGAAGAATCAGATTTTTGGTACATACTCTGCTCTGATCTGAACTTCAGCTCCACTTCAGGACCTGTTATCTCCATACGTTCCCTCTCAGGGGCCATGTCAGCTATGCCTGTGCACAAGTGCTCCTCCTCTCTTTCTACAGACCTTCTGCCGTATCAATAGAGAATTACTGTGGATCAGAAGAGCTGCTAGACCTTGTTTTCATTGCAGCTGAAGTCCTTTTTACTCTAGTGAATTAAGAAAATGCAAAGTGACTTCAAGTGATGTAAATCCAGTTTGCTGTTATGTTAAAAACCATTTTTACTCATCAAGTGGGAGCATTTGCTTTAAGGTAGATGAATGCAGCTCGTTTCTAGATTAGAAAGTGGTATTTTACCCTGAGGATGAGTATTGCAACGTTGCTGTGGCTGGAGATGTTTAAGGCTGTTCCACTTAGAAGTAATATTTAGTAATGGTGCCAAAATAATATAGATAATTATTATCAATTTACTATGCATAATTATATGATTATTAATGGTGCTAATAATAAAAGCCAACTTGTTGGCTGGCTTTAATTTATTCAAGTCTGTGTGAACTGGAAAGTGGGACCCAATCTGTCTCCTTTCTTTTGTTCAGCTGTGACATGCATCTCACTCAATGACAGCATCTAAGCTTTTTTAGATTGCAGTTAATCCAAAAGACTCAGTCTGGCCTCAGACAACGATCCAGTGAAGTGTCCCAACACTGTAGAAGAAGGAGGCAGGATTAAGGCTACAGTTACTCCATTTTCTTCCTCTATTCTCATGATAGTCCCAAGCTATAGTAATTTTCTGCATTTCTTCAGCCCTGAGGTTTTTAGGGCAGAGGCAGTCAGGAAGTAAAGCTGCTGGATCAGCTGATGAAACATCACAAAAGATTCTATTCCTCTACCTTTGTGAACTCCACTGTTAACGTTTCTTGTGACAGTGCTGGAACAGTTGTTGTTCCTGGCCTCTTGGCTTTGGTGTTCCTTTACCTCAGGCACAAGCCTTTCTCCCTGCCTCTGCTGTCCAACTAAGCTGGGAGGTTTTTGGGGCAGGAACTGACACTTGTGTTCTGTGCAAGGGTTTTGCGTGGTAGATCTTGGTTGTGCTTGTTCATCAAGCTGTGTAATTATAAAAATCATGGCAGTCTGTCTGGGAGGGAGAGGAGAGAGGAGAGGGTCGGAGAGGGTCGGAGAGGACAGGAGAGGAGATGGTCTGGTAAAATTTAGCTTAAGGAATTGCCTAGTCAACATTTGCCTATATGAATACAAATCACTGTTCCAGTGGGCTCACGTTTTTATTTGCCCAACATTTGGAAGATTCCCTATTTGCCTTCCTGTCACAACAATTTTTCTTTTCCTCTGCATTACAAATAATCCAAGCATTTGTGTCAGCTTCTTCACATTGTGTTTTCCTCTGTTATAAATGGCTCTTAAAGGAAGACACATAAGTTTTAATCTTCTCTCCCAGAGCACACACAAAAGTAAACTCCATGGTCTTACAGCCCTGAGGTGTCCCATGTGCTGCTGGAGTCAGCAGCCAGTGTGTGCAGAGGTCTGCAGGGCTGCCCTGATAGTTGATGTCCTGGCTCTCTAAAGCACCTAGAAATAAAGTTTCTTGCTGGCCGAGGTGTGCAGGAGCTTGCAGGCTCTTGGTGCACGTCTCTGTAGTGCAGCAGCTCAGGAACGTCACTCTGACAGGCTGCAGAGCTGGGAGGAGGTGCCTGGTCCACGATGGGCAAAACCTGCAGGTTTTGGTGCAATTTCTGAGCCTGGAAAGGGAAGCGTGGGGGCAGTGCTGGGGTGCCTTTGGCAGTATAGACATACTGGTAATACCCTCTAGTGGAGACAAGAGGTCTGCCAGCCAGAGGAGGCGGTTTGCCAGCAAATTCAAACACCAACTTGAACAGCTTCAGGACGGCTTTATCACATACTGCACAGCTGCTGTAGGATTGTCTATAGCAAAGAGTTCGCTAGTGTATTTGTGATGGCTAGAGAATATGATTTATTTCCACGTCTCCTAGCCACTGTTACTAGGCAGGCAGAGCTCTGTAGCAAGGACCAATGTTTGGCTACATCATTCTTAATATTATACATGGGGGCAGAGTAAGTAATTTACACTCAATTTGTAATGCATAGCTACACAGAATAGAGGCTATTATCACATTTTTTTATCACTTTTATTTTTTTTAATTGTGCTTTCCTGATGACTGCAAGTAACAGAGGTGAGAATTTGTTGTGTGCTCTTTCTTGCTGCTGCTATTCTTCCACTTCTCTGAAAACTCCATGGGAACACTGGGATTTCTGCTGCTGAAATAGAAAGGGAAATAGGGGGATTCAGTTGAATAAATAAGTAAACAAGAGAACACAACCAAAAGACATTTCTCCCCTTCTAAGTCATTTGCAAGTGTAAAGTTGCATGGTATTTTATCAAGATTTATAACAGTGTTATACTGGGACAATTGGATATTTTTCCATAATTAATACTCTGGCATATCTACTACTTCTTTTATAATCCACATTAATTTCAGTAGGAACAGGACTCAGATATGTTGCTGTTCTGTGATGCCTCCCTTTTGTTATGAGATAATATCAGTGTCATGGAAAAGGCTAAAGAAAGGACTAATATACATGAACCAGAAAATCTCTAGTCTTCACCTTGAATAATTTATCAGTTAAGTAAAGGATATTACTTTAAACTGGAATATGTTATGTTGGAGGAAGAAAATATATTAGAAGTCTATAATATCTGGCTTCTTGAGAGATTTTACAGTTTAGCTTTCACTCACAAAAAGCTATATGAGAAATTGTTTATATAATAACACAATAGACATAATTTGATATTATTTTATAAGATTTTTTATCAGTGTTGCAAGCAGGGAAACATTTCCACATAAAATATACCAGCAATTATATTATTTTAAAAAAATTTAAAATCAAACTGCTATAGATATGGCAGAATCAAAAATAAGAGGAAGAAGTCAATGTTGATCCTCTAGCATCCATATTTAATATATCAATGTTTATCCTGTATTTATTCTTTTCTTTTGATTATCCAGTTAAGTGCAAAAACTTTCCATGACTTCTGATTTTGTTTGTACACAAAGCCCAACTTTTATTCTGCTTCTATCATCTTGTTTTGCAAACAAGTGGAAAGGTTATAAAGTACGACCTTGTTGTTCAAACCCTGAGACAGTTCAGTGATCTACAAGTTTTTTGTCCACAGTGAAGGTACCCAGGATTCAGGTGGGACCTGCTGTAATTTTGCTGATTTCTGAGGAGTACCTCCACATTTACACCTCTGAAAGCAACAAACTTCATTAGGCCTGTTGGGTTGCCTGCTTAAATTCCTATGGACCTAGATTTTAAAATTGCTTCCTAGGCTTTCAGCAGGCTCAGATAGGGTGGCATTTAAAGAAAATGCTTAGTGTTGGCTTTAAATTAAGTGAAAGTTTTGAAAATCCCATCAGTTCTGTCTGATTGCTATAACCAGCAGGACTAATTATGCATAAGTGCATTGGCACACCAGATTCAGCATCTTAAATTTGTGTGAATGCAACATAAAACCAGCAGTCAAGTTTAATTCCTGTACAGTGTGAAGCAGTTATATTGGTTTAAGGTGCATGGATTAAGAAATGCTGCTGAATGAGATAATGGCACATTGCTGGAGCCACTCTGGGGTGATGAACTCCGTGATGGTTTATTTATATTCTCTGGAAAACTTCAAGGGAAAATCACACCTCTAAATATAAAATGAGATGAAATTGCAGTTTAGAATTGTGTGAGGTTATTACATGTTATACGGTGTGAGGGGGATTGATGGTGGGAAAAAAGAGATGCAGTGATAAAACGGTGTAATCTTCCCTCCAGGTATAAGCAACTTAAATTCATCTGCCAGCTGAATTTAAGCCACTGAGACACTCCCATTCATGGCTGGGCTCTGAAGGGAATTATTTCAGTTATGACCTGAAAGGCAGCCAGCCTGCAAGGTTTCAGCATGTTAGTTTACATGCTTCCATCACAGCTGTCTGGAGTTTGTTTTTTTGCATTATTTTTATTAAGAACTGTAGAACAAACCCCAAAACCTTGAAATCAGAGGATATTGGCAAATAGAAGTAAAATATTTGTCTATTTCTCATTTACCATTTTGAAAGGGACTGCTTTTTCCTCTAGAACTATACAACTTGTCAAACTCAGATAAAACATGAAGAAATTAATCTGCTGTGACTTTTTTTTTTTAAAGCTGTTAGAAAATGAAATGATGAGTAGGAGATGAAAGTTATTTCAGTTTTTACTGGAACAGCTGTGTTGTTTGTCCTGAATCCCTGGACTGAGCAGTCATGGCCATGAGCTGAATCAGTGGGTGGAAAGGTGGGACCTTCCCTCTCCTGTGGGTAGCACATCACCCTGCTCTCCCCAGCCCAGTAACCAGAGTTACTGCAGCAAAAACTGTGAAATAAATTGCAATATATGATTCCAGCCAAGACACAAGAATAGCCCCAAATCCCTCTTTTTGTATTTAAAATCCTGGAGGAGTAGCAACCCATGTTTTTCATGATGCTAGCTATAGAGAGAAAAATGCAGTAAGCTCCCAGTGTTTTTCTGTACAGAAAGGTATGTTTTCTCTAGCAAGAACAGTCTAAATATTCCATTAAAGCCTATGTGTATTATTAGCAAAACCCCTTTCAGGCTGGATTACAGTATTTTGATTCGTTACTCATCAGTATGTATAATTATCGTTTAACAATGTTATGAAGGACTGATGAAGGGAAGCAGGTGTTTAAACATGCTGTACCAGGAGTTTGACACAGCATTTAATTCTCTTTATTTGTGCTTTTTAAAGACATTTATTCAAAGAGGGAAAACAGTGAGGCACCATATAGGCATGAGTGTTTGCAAGAGAAAGAAAAAAATGTTTAATTAATTTTTGGAGCAAGTATTTTTTAATTAATGACAGTGAGCTTTTTAACTGTACCATAACATTATATGAAGATAGTGAAACTAATGAGATGTTACAATTTTAGATAGGAAGAAATTTACATCTTGCAATGGGATAAAATGTTTCTAGGTCTCACGGTACTGGAAACTAAACCTGAAAAGTCTGGCATGATTTTTGAAACTCACACACTGGAGGGTGCCAATTCCAGGGTGTTGTTACCAGGACCATGAGGAAGGCCAGGGCAGCCACAGGGGTGATACCCACCCTGCCCATCCCCCTGGGATTAACATCATCCATTACCTCCAAGGCATCAGCATCCTTGCTGGAGAACACGGGGGGAGAGGGCCATTTCTTCAGAGCTTTATGAAGTTAGGATCTTCAGGGCCAAAGGCTACTGTGAACTGTCTGCCTGAATGAGAAGACTCCCATTTACCTCCAGGTAATGCTTTCTGGGAAGAAGTGCTTGAAAACCTCCACACTTAAGACCTAATCTTTGCCAGTGGTCGCCCTGGTCACTGCAATTTGCCTTCTCAAACTAATTATTATTTAGCTACCAAGTGTAAATTAATATAAGCTAATAGCACCTTTAAAAATTATCTTTATTTGGGTTAAAAAGGTGTGCCCTGTCTTATGGTGAAAGTCATTGTAAGTCATCCTAATTATCCCTGTCAACCATAAAATGTACACATAAAAAATAAACATTCATTGTTACACCTGTTTCTCATTGCCTGATAATTTTGTTTTCCCTGCATGATACTCTAAAATTAATGAAAATGGTATCTTTTTAAAGTGACTTACTTTATAGGCAAATTAGTTTTTCTTTTCCTCTGTTTACTTTGTCTTCTAATTGCTATTCCATGTCATTAACAAGGAGACTGGTGGGCCAAATAAGCTGCCTTTTTCTTTCATTTCTGATTGATCACTTTGTTCAGATGAGTTCTCAGCATGCTTTACAGGTATAGAAATCTTCCAGCTTGCTTGTGCTTTGCTTTCATTGGGAAAATTTATTTATGATTTCCAGGGTAATGATTACAGTGCTCCAAATTGTAATTTGAGCAGGTGTGACTATATGTACTGAATCAGGCCCTGGGCAGAGCCAGTTTCAAGACCCTTCTTGTTTGTCTTGCAGACTCTTCTTTCCTACCTTTTAGCAGGCAAATGGAGCAAGGTGTTGTTCTGCTCAGGAATCTGTGGCTTCAGCTTTCCACGAGTTCAGTGCAAATCCCCTACCTGCGAGGGTGTAAGGCTGCAGTTTTCTTTGCAACAGGGTCTCCACCCTGGTCTGACCCTGCCAGAAGTGGAAAGAAGTAAATCTAACTGTGTAATCTGTGTTTTATACACGTACCCTAGTTTTTAATGACTTTCCTGCGTTAATCTCGGTGTCAAATGCTTTCATCAGGGAATTTCTTTGCCCTGCACATGCTCTTGCCTCACTTCTCACCTCCAATGTACACCAGGCCTGATCAAGTCTTTATGCTAAAGCACTACACAGAATTTGCAATCAGCGTTGGCTGTGTTAATGCCAACTCCTTTAAAGGCTGTATTTGAGTTGAGGAAGGTGTTTGGGCATAAATACAGGTGGTCAGTAATGACTTGGTCCAAGGGACCTACCTCCTGGCTCTTCAGGTGGCTGGTGCTTGGGGTTTGGCAGTCTGTGCTTTTTACTGAATTTTCTCCTATTTTTCAGTGGCAATTTGAAGTCTCAAAGAGCATATTCATACAGACCTCAGCACTGGTAGCTGGCCTGTTATTTCTTTGTGGGATAGACGATTCTTTGCTGCTCCTTCCTCACAAGGTCACCCCTGAGGCTCCCAGGGCTCATGCCCAAGAGGTGCTCAGCAGAGGGTGGTTTTAAGGCAGCAGCTGCTGCAGTTTCAAGTGTCTAAGTCAGGTCCCTGCTCTGGATTTTCTGCCAGAGACAATTTGCCTTATATCCTAATTTAGGCAGCTGAGCCTCCTTATTTAGTCGTCATCTAAATATGTGCTTGCTGCTTTATTTCCTGAGGTTTCTGTCAAAGATAGACCCCTGTTGTGGGGCTTCCAGCTCCCTCCCCAGTGTGCCCTGCTGCCTGCAGTGCCTGTGCCCACCGTGCTGTCAGCCCCTCCTGGCCGTGCTGTCAGGCCCTCCTGGCCTCTCCCTAGTCTCTTCCTAGTTATTGAGAGAGTGTGTCTGTTCAACTTCTTCCTTCAGATGAGATCTGCTGCCTGGTACAATGAGAAGTTATCAGGATGCAGAGCTTGTTTGACACATCATGTCAGTGATGTGATACCCAGGAAAGCACAAGCTTTTATTATATTAAATGTTAATTTAAATAAATATTAGTTAAATATTATTATTATTTTATTTACTAAATATTATTAAATATTATTATATTTGTATAAATATATAAAATAGTAGCATTTTGTCAGAGGGCTCCAACACTTAAGAGTTTGCCAGGCTGACTTTGGTGTGAGCAGAGAGTTTTGGGCATCCTGCAGACAGTCAGCCTAAAGAGCAGCTCCTGCAGCAATGGGCCTGAGGTCATTTTAATACGGCTTTTGTGTCTTCATTAAAAAATGTAACTTCTGGTGTCACTTGCATGAGAGTTGATGTTTAACTTTTTGGCCTTTAAGAAATTATAGTTTGACATGAATTTTAACTTTCCTGACTAATAAAATTATCATGATGGAACAGCCCAAGTAAATAATAGATACAATAACTCTTCTTTGCTTATTGTGTGCTTTTACTATTCATAATTTTTAGGACCATAGATATTAGATACACTTACGTAAGACTTAACGAACAGTAATTATCTTTTGGCTAAAGCAAAAGCCCAAACGAATGCTAAGCTGCATTATCGCTTGGCTTCTGACATGAGCTGATAATCAGATTTTCTTGCTTAAATCCATGGTGCTTGAACAATGCTACCCACTGTCTGTCCTTCCCGATATTACCCTTAATTAGAAAGAACAGAAACACAAATCTGAATTATTTCAAAATCTGGTTTCCATGGTCAGTGGTTGGAAGGGCTTAACTTTATTACAAATAAACCTGGCTTTATTTACTAATGAAATCTGAAATGCTGGGCCTGTAATAGTAGATAGTCTAATAGTGTGGTGTTTACATGCTGAAAAATCTTGTGTGGGCAAAGTATTTTGTAATAAATCGTTAAGTAATTGAATTATGATTCTTTTATCCAATTAATAAAGCAGAAAAGGAGACCCATAGGAAGCCCTATACCATAGTTTAGGCCAAGTAATGGCACATTGTTCTCTAGCCTTGTTCTTTGTATGTAGGACTTTCTTCTAAGATGCATTTGGCGAATGCCTGTTTCTGTCTTTCCAAACACTAGAGACTTTAATTTGAGTTTTTTTCCTAATCCTCTCTATTTACTGGCTCCTTGTTTCTGAACTTTTAATGAAAGCTTTTTTTTTTTTTTTTTTTAATGTATAACAGGGGAAATCATTGTATTTGGTTCTTCTTATTTGTTTAGAGGCCTGGAAGCTCCTTTTCCACCACTAAATACAATCTTTTAATTTGCAGTGATAAGTTTTAGTCTCTGTAAAAAGCCAGAAAGATTATCTTATGCTACCTGATCTCTCTAACTCCACTCTGATATAACTGCAAATATACTTTAATTATAACTGTTGTAGTAAAATGCAACTTTAGCAAAATAAAATTTTAAGTCTACCAAAAAAGCAGAAGACTATGTATATGATTTATTTAGTGAATGCTTTTTATTTCACAGCATATATATGTGTAGCTCTTGTTACTGTACCAGAGCACATATAAAACTTATATGGATAGTTGAAGTTTTCTGCAGCATTTTTGAGCTACCTCTTTTTTGTCTAGTAAAATATTGTTCATCTTTAATAGATATTTTGTGCATAATAAATAGTTATTTAAGGGAAAAGCCAGGAAGAGAACTGCAGTGTTCTTGGCAAGCCAACAATTGAAAAGTACAGGTGCTAGGAGTGGGTATAGACCTAAAGTAAATAGTTAGTTGTTTTTTTTTTTTTTAATCAAAAGAAGGTACCTTTCATTCTGAGAAATTTATTTCTTTTAAATATTTGCAATCCACAGCTGATAGCACATAATGCCACTTTTCTTTCTTCCTTTACAAAGGGAATAGCTTTTGGTAACAAGCAGATGCTTGAGTGGCCTGTGTGGCATGAGGTGTACCATCAGCCAAGAAAATCAATATTTACTGTTCTAGTATCTTTGTGATGTGGGAGTTTGCCTTGTTTAAAAAGTGGATTGTGTATAATATATAAGGCCTTGCTTTTAGCTGACCAGAAGAGGGGTGTTATTGAAAAGGGCATGTTCTCTGCAATGAGTCACACTTAACCCTCTGTGTCCTATAGCTCTGGTCTGTTCATTTATTACACAAACCAAAATCAGCTGCATGCAGTCATTCTCATCCTTAAAATATTTGTTTGGACGTCATCGATATGATTAATAACAACAGTAAAAGCAGTAATTTGTTCAGCAGCAGAGTGAGTCCCCAGCCCCCAGCAGAGACCCTGAGACCACTGCCTCCTCACGGTTTGCAAGAGTGGAGTTCTCCTGGCAGTGATTGCAGCAAGGGCTGGTAGGGGAGGCATCAAATCTGCATCTCACTGTAAGGAGAAATACAGGTCTATGCACTACTTGGCTGCTTGGGGAAATAAACTTTTCCCCTCAAGGAAACATTCATATTGAATAAGAAAATTAAGAAATCTCAGAAATGGTTTGCCAGTAATAATGGTTTACTTTTTGAGATTGCAGTTTGCTGGAAAGTCTTGGATCTTTGTTTTGCATTGATTTCTCCCTCCCCCAGCTGCATTATAAAAAGAGAGTTTCATCCATTGCAATAAATTTGCATCCTACATTTTCTAGTACTGAGCCTTTCATCCTTATTTTCTTAATCCATAGAGGTGGAGGATAAATGAGGAAAACAGATGCTGAAAATGGCTATAGGGAAGCTATAAGGTTTGCAGGCCAGTTAGGTGAAATGGGAAGGCACTCATGGAATGGAAATGATTGCTCATTTCACTGTTGAGCTTTGCTCTTCTCTCTCTCCTTCCATGGTTTATCAGGCAGATACTGTTTACAATGCCACACTTCAAGTGTTTATGAGTTGCAGTTATGCAGGAGCATAAACCTCTACTCTGTAAAACTCCTGGTCCTGTACAAGGCTCTCGACTGTGTCAGAAACTCTGAGTGCTTTTTTAATGGACAACTGGAGTGGCGAAGACTTTAAGGGTTCCAAAGTCAGTCCCCTTGCTGCTATTCAGTACACTTGCTTTTGCCATCTTTGCCAGGATTTGGGAATCCAGAGGGGAAGAGGGAATCTGGATGCAAAGAAATGATGGAAATGTTTTTGAACACGTTGTGCACAGAGAATGACAGCCTGCAGAGAAGGATACTAAAGGTGGGTGTTCAGCCTCCTGGGAGCTTGGAAGCTGCAGGAAGTGTAGGTTCTGAGCCTGGCTCAAAGACCAAGGCTTGGCTTTGGAGGCTGGTGGAGGGATGTCTACCACTGAGCTACTTCTTCCCACTAACTCCCCATGAGCCTTACCTCCTGTTGCTGCCAAAATCTCCTCCCTTGCATTTTCCCAGGGTTCTCTGGCTCATCCAAGAGATTGGGGTGAAGTGCCCAGGGTGTAAACTGTAGGGCTGGCCTGCATAATGTAGACAAAAAAATTTATTGCAGTCATTGATGTTTTCCTTGACAGCCAGAGGGTTGAGAAACAAGGAGGGATGCAGAGGGGAGGTGGAAGGTCTGGCATGCTCAGGGGACTGGTCAAGGTCACGGATGCTCACTTGGGCCCTGAAGCTGTGGGGGAAGGACTCAGTGAGAGCTGCTGCAAACACAAGAGGGCTGGCATGCCTAAATGCACAACTTACTGTGCATTTGATAAACATTAGCTCTGCATAAACCAAAACAGATTCTCCAGTAGTCAACACACTGTGCTGTTTAATTGGTCTCTGTGTAGCTCCTGGGAGTCTGTGGGCTTTATCTTACCCAGCTTCTGATGCTTAGCCTTAAAAACCTCACCTTAAAATAAGAAATTGAAGTTATTTTTTTGAAGATGAATATGAGATAACAAGAAGTGACGATGACTGGAAAAACCTTTCTAAGTTTCAAACTGTATCAAAGCTATATATATCTTTTTTATACTCTCTTCTTACGCCTGAAATTTTAAAAGGGCAGAATTTTCTGGAAAATACTTCTTACACCTCCACTTCAGTGCTGTTTGTTCAGGGTAGAAGTACAGTGTCTCATGCAACATGCACTGGTGTTTCACTTTATAGAGCACTCAGAGAGGAGGAATCTTCCCTGCCCGGCCCTGGATCTGTGGTACTGCTGAGGGTGTTGTATGGTCCTGGGGTCAGTACCAAGTTCCAGGGCAATCTAGCTAAACAAGGGAGTCAAACCTCGGGGAGCTTCCATTTCTCAGAAAAATATGTGTGGGCACATAAACACGTGTGGTATGCAAAACCCTTCAGGGATTAATGTCCAATAAGACTCAATGTGGAGAAGAATTATTTACTATAACTATACTTGTGTGATAAAATTATTCTTGCATTGTATGTGGCAGCATCATCTTGTGACATAGACATACAGCAGAATCAGATCACACGCCATCTTTAGGGTAATTTTTTATTTTCATCAACTGCAAATGGCTAAAAAATCTATGGCAATGAATTTCTATTTCTTGCTTGTTATTAGCAGCATAAAGGCATCATGTATTGCTTATTGCATTGTTTTCTTGCAGCCCTTGTCTTTTTAAAGAATTATGGTTATAATTTGCCTGAAGAGACCAGTACTTTTTTTCATGCTAACAAGAGCTATTTAATTTATCTGGCCTAATCTTCCTTGTAGTCCAGAAGAGATCACCTGGTGGATGACAGTAGCACTGAAATGGAGCAGTTCCATCTCCATTTTAAGAGTTCTCAGGAATGAGGAGGCTGCTGCATTTCTCCCAAACCAACTCTCCCAACAGCTACATCATCGTCAGCACCTTTTGCTTTTCTACATCCACCTTCCCACTTTTGGATAACACTCTGTATTTATTGATCTCTTAAAGATAGTCACCTTCTAGATAATTTTTGCAAGAAACAAAGGTTAGCCTTTTTCTCCTGCCGTGGTGCAGTCCACAGGTGAAGGAAGCTTTCATTGAGGTTTCTCTTTTCCATCTTTCCTGTACGACTCTGACGCAAAATTCCATTTTTTTTTTGAGATGGGCTGGAAGTGCACCAGATACATGTCATACTGATTTCCATGAGTACCATATTCTGTGTCTTGGAAAGAGCCATGACGACACCTCGGCACGCAGAACCTACTTAGGAATATTGCCTTGAGTTGTTAGGACTCAGCAGGAGGGGCTGTGTAGCCTTTTAGCTTACCCTGAAAAGCAGAAGGTCCGGTTTGTTTCTTCCCAGTAGCCTAGGGTCAAATGTTTGCTCAGTAGGGAGCAAGAGGTTTTCTGTATAGACTCCAGCTTCAAAAGAGAATTGGTGTGAGGCCAAATGCCAAGTGCTTTGGAAATTTCTCCTGGTAGACTAAGGGCTACCATTTATCTCGAATTATTACCAAGAAAGGGCAGAGAGTCATAAGGGAAGTCTTGATAAGGTGGTCAAATTTAAGGACTGAGTCAAATCCTTAGCAGTAGGTGTTTGGAAACATATGCTGAGAACAGAAGAGGACTTTCTTGATTTAGCAAGTCTGCTGTTTCCTTAAGATAAATTTGGATTTTTATGTTTTCTAGACTGACAGCTGTGAGAATCTTCTGAAGTGCGTTTTGAAAGTGACAGAGCAAGTGTGACCTATGCATACAATTTCCAGTAATATCTAGGGCAAAATGAAAATGCGCTTTTTTGTGTTAGGTTGCAAGATGGTTTAGCATTAATTCATAATGTATTAAAATGTTCTCAGACTGCCTCTATGTACAGATTGCAAGTTGAAGGTCTGACATAAGGAGAAAAGTGTCAGATATGAAAAATAGTTGATGCATGGTCATCAAGAAGAATATTGGGAAAATGGACAAGGTGGAGCATTCGGAGTGGTTTTCAATTTTTTACATGAACTAACTTCAACCTGTGTGAAATGTGTACATAAGCTGTAATACCTAGAATAAGAGGGAAAAGGTTTTGTTGATATATGGATTATTGGACATTGCTACTGCAAATTTTAATCTTTATTCATTATTATAAGGTATGGACATCCTACTCTAAGTTTTATGTTATCAGTGGTGGAAGGCAATAAGGACACATTGCCAAATTTTAACTTCTCAGATTTAATTGTTTTGTATTTATTGTCAGTCTTAGATAGTGTCTTGTCTTTCTAACAGTTTCAGCTGAAACAGTCATGCTGCTTCTGAGAAGTGTCAGGGAAAACTTTGCTGGGCTGGTGGGGAAAGGTTGAGACTATTTCTTTGAGAAACACCAGAGCTCCTTGGGAGCAGGGACTAGATCTCAAGCAGGATTTGTGCCTCTGTCCAGGATTTGCCTTTTGCCAGAGACCTGAACTTTGCAAAGAGCATAATTATTTATATGTTATTATTTAGAGTTGCATTAACAGAACTGCTCTTCTTGTCGTGGTCTGGTCAAGTTAGCCTTTGTATTTGATAGCATGTGGAGTTTTTTCCCCTGTTCTGAGCATAAGAAGGATGACAGTGGGCCAATTTCCCAAGAAAAAGTTCACCTTGATTAAACCCAGCAAGATTAGGGAGTCATAGGGAGAAGCCAGACCCAAGAGGTAGGAAAGAAGCAATTCACAAGGAAAAGAAGAGTGCAGAAAGAAGCCTGAAGGTAAAATTCAGAAACAGATGTAGAGACTGCTGATGGCTTTAGAGCATGGCAATGGAGAATTTAGACACAACCATAGAAAATGAGCTGCTACAATACTGGGTAGAGTTTATAAACTCTTTCATGCTTTTGCCTAGGTGCTTAGCAAATAAGTGATTGGGATGGCTCACTGGAAATCAGATGCTGAATTTTTTGTCAGGCTGAAGGGTTGTACCTTACACCTGATTTACTTACAAGAAAATTTGCTGTTGCAGGTCGCTCTCAGTTCACACAAGAGGAAATTCAGGCTCTCTACGGCAAAGCGTTTGAGCACAAAAATAGTTAAGTGCAAAGCAGTTAAGTCTGGATCTGGCTTTAACCCTAAGCATAGACTTAAGTATTTTGTCACGTCCCATGTATGATGCCTGAATCCTCTGCCTTGCCAAAAAGAAGTGAGCTGAATTGTGTTGTGGCTTTTTTCCTCCCCTCCAACATGAATTTTGAATGTAGCCAGTGTTTCTAATTCTTGTCTGGTTACTTTACACAGGTATGTGCCTGAATTATAGAAAGCTCGCTTAGCAGCATGACTGTCATTCAGGATTTGCAGAAACAGCCTTCTATTATTTGGTAGTGGTTTGGTTTCTGAAGGGCAGGCTGTAGACACAAACAAGAGACGTAACCCTCAGAAACATTCATGCAGCATCCTTCAGGAAGGGAGGGGAGGTTATCCAAGTCTCCATGCTGCTGTACTCATATAAATGCTCCCTCTTTTGTTGCTGCTGGACTCCAAAGAATAAAACCAAAACACAAAGCGAAGGCAGCACCACTGAGCAAATGCCACAGTGTTCCCTTAATCCATGTGGATCAAAAAACATGAACGTTTTGATTCTGTAAAGAATCTTCCTCAGCATGCTGGATTAATCACAGGGATTAATAAAACACTGTTGCACTCACTCAGTGGTGCCTCTTCTGCTTTGTGTTGTCTTTTATTATTCTTTGGAGCCCTGCAGGAACAAAAGACGGCGTGTTTATAAGAGTACCATAGGCACTGGGAATTCTATAAACCTCTCCCTCTATAACGTATGCTTCTTGAATTTTTCCCCGTGGATCATATACTGCAGATTTGTCTGCATACTAAACCCTGCACTATCTTTGTGAAATACACTCAGTTTAAACCCAGTGTTTTTTCTTTCATTGTGTTTCTGTTTAGTTCTGCAGAGTGTGGCAGGGAGCACATGTGGAATGCTCTCATCTAGCTGCTTTTGTGGAGCAAACACTTTTGTGTATAATTTCAGTCACTGGCTGGAGAGTAGAGCTGGTGGGCAGGGGCAACTTCAGAGAAACACACAATTCTAGCAGCTCTCATGCACAGAAGTGACTTGGGGTGTACAGACTCACACTTTTCATTAATATGTACTCACACATGAAAATACATGCTAATGTTAGCCTTTGGGAAGCTGTGTGATAAGATGCCAGCATCCAGCACTTGGCTATTAAACTCTCTCTGTGTCTGCTGATTCCAGTTCTCTGTACTTTTTAAATGACCTTTGCTTTCCAAAAAGCTTTCTTTTCTACCTCATTGATGAAGGAAGGCTGGCCCCTTCCTCTGCTGTAGGCCCCCACTTCTTTTCATCAGTGCAGAACGTAGGATGAGTAGTAATCAATCTCGTGTTATAGACAGGTTAAAGGTCTGAAATTTCAGGGTTTAGCAGAGCTAAAATTGAAGATTTAACCCTTGAAAAGAGGACATATAATGGTCTCTGGATGACCCTAATCGAGTTAATTTCAAAGATGCAAAATAACTCATTTTTTGTGAATAGAATATTCTTGAAGATTTTTTAACTGTTTATCAGCCATAGGGTTGGGTATGCAGCAATGAAAAAAAAGGGTCCTAATAAAAAATACCTTGAAGGCTTTCTAAAATATTCTGCTCATGACTTGCATATCCATGTTTTATCCACATACATGCCTGTGTTTATTGTTATCCACTGTAATTAGAGATTCTGGCCTTTGTCTGTAAGTTCAGACTCACAGCCGTTCCGCCTTTCAGGACACCTGGGTTACACTGAACCTAACAAATCAGTGTCATGGTCTCTTACAGAAACTTAGCATGCATATGAACTGATATCCTCTATCCTAGACCTTCTGGAAGATCTGTTCTAAAGGATGTAGGTGCCATAGCAAATCAGTCCAGCAGAGTGCTATTTTCAAACAGCGAGTTTCTGTATCCTCTTGGAGATGGGCATTTTTTCACAGGACCAGGGAAGCACCTTTCTCTCACTATTCCTCACTGTTTCTCAGGCTTCCTAAATTCTTTCTGTTCCCACCTTCCTACCCATGCCTTTGTCCCAACGTGTGCTGCAGCCTCCCATTTGCACACCCATTTCTGCAGAGCTGGGTGATGGTCATATTGCTCCCACCACCTACAGAATGCTCCAGGCTCCAGCCCCACTGGTTTCAGTCCTACAGCATCCCCTGAACTTCACAGGACACAGGCCTTCAGACTCCTTTTCTCTCTGTGCCACTGTTTCCTTCTGCTAAAACCAACTCTCCTTGCCTCTGCCGGAGATGGGAACTTGATTGACTGCAGCATTAAACCACCAGTGGTCTGACTTTTTCTTTTCAGATGCTGCTCTGAAAATGAATCTCTTTCAGGCTGATAAGGCCAATTTCAAGCAGCAGGACATCCTGCAGTGAGCTCCTCCTTTACTTTCATAATATATCTGATTTGCCTAGGATTCCCTTTTCTATAGCCTGCTTTATTCTTTGAGTTTTAGAAAATCTCCTATGAATTGTGTTGTACAATTGATTCCTGCTACATAATCATTTTTCTACCACAGATTGCGGAAATTGTGGCACTTTATTCTGCAGTTTTAATTGTGCTGAGCACCTTCTTCTGCTGTCATATTTTGTAGCCAATAACGTTAAAATATTGTTTGAGGCTATTATCTATTGGTGATGAATGATTCCAGGGTTGTGCAGCATCATTTTCTATAGAAATTTGAAAAGCAGAAGGGGTAATGACATGGGTAGAATTGCTCAATAAACAGAATTTTAAACACACAGGGCATAAGATCTTTCACTCTGTGATAAGTGCCATTCATTAATGATGAATGTAGAAACTCAGTCCCCTACAGACTGGTGTCACTTAAGTATCCACGATAAAGCCTTTTACATCCTTCCCTTCATCTCTCAGGTGCTGACCAAAGTTCTGTGGTGAAAGGAGAAAAAAATGTCCCTGATAAAATGGTAAGGCTACTGACATATGTGATGTGTTGCAAGGCAATCACACATGGTATCTGAATATAGGTTGCTACTACTGCCAACGTTAGCAACAACTCTTGAGTTGTATTGTTTAAAGTAGGAGCCATGACTGCTGGGTACTGCAGGAATGTTTCTTTGTTCAAAGGCATTTCTTACCCACCAAAGTGAAAAAAACAATTCCCTCCCTCAAGTATTAGTATCATAAATGAAACATGTACATTCCTTTCTGTTGCTAGATGAGGAGTGTTGAGCTCTTGAGAGCAGCTGATGTGGCAACGCTCTCCTAAGTGACCAGAGAATTACAGCGTGGGTTATTCTAGAAGGGACTTTGTGCAAAACTGACTGCACAGGTATTCAGCCTGATGAGCAGCTACAGTTTGCAGTGGTGGTGATGATGACTCGGCAAGTGTGGCACGTCCTGGGAAACGCTGTGCAAAGACTGTCTGCACTCCTCAGCCCTGGTCACTGGAGTGTTTTGTTCACTTGGGTTGCAGATCGCAGGAGAGATGTAGCACCTATTTTGGAGCAGAAAAGATTATAAGAGTCTTGGCAAATCAGGGAATAGTCTTTAAGAACATGAAAGGTTGTTGCAGAGAAGAAGGGAGTAATGTTTTTCTTCCTGTCCATGATTGATAGGGCAAGATATGGTACTTTTAAACTACAGCCTCAGAATTTAGTTTGGACTTTCTTTTTTTTAGTGGAAAGGATACATACTTTGAGTGCTCATAATTTGTCAGAATAACTTTGGTAGAAATCTGGGCTAGGACACATAAAGCTAATCCTGCCTTGGAGCAGGGGATGGAATAGATGAAGTCTGAGCTCCTGTGGTCCTGTACAGATGCATTTAGAGGTGTTTCTCTTGATACTGTCATCACATTTCCCACCAGGAATGGAGTAGGCATTCTGCCTCTCATCAGGCAAAGTCTCATAAACCCAAGGTTTAATTTTTTGTTGAAATAGGGCTTCTTTAAAGCCATGACATCTAAAAAAAGTTATTTTCTTAACTGACTGCCATGGGTTAGGTTCTAAATCCGTAATTCATCATCTGACTAAGACATCTTTCACAGCTGTTGGGTGTTTATCAGTTTACAAAAGACATAAAGGTTTTATTCCAACATATCAAATACATTTCTGGGTGAGCTGGCAGGGGAGTGGTGATAAAATTTTTGTTCAATTTTATTTTAACACTAATTTGATGCATCACTGTAGCTGAAAGGGCCAATAGCAAACTCATTGCCTCGGTCCATTCTTGCAGTGTTTTTCTTTGTTCTTGTTGCCTGAAATTAAAAATTAATGTGCTCAAGAACAGAAGAAACAATGTAAGTCAGCTTTAGGTCAGTCTCATCTCCTAAAATTGAAAGGACAGTTTAAGTTGGCTTCACAGGCTCCCAAATTATTTCCAGATGTACTACCTTCTGAATTTTAGACCTGGGGGATTTTTGTATGCTTCAAGGCTTTTGTCTGCTGGTCCAGGACAGTGAGTGTGTGGGTTATTTGTGCATTTTTAGTGCCTGTATCCTGAACAGTCTGCAGATTTTGTACAAAATTACTACAGTCAAAGTTTACTCTGGTTATCCTGGTTACTTGTAAATGAAAGGATAACATAATATGTGCTTTTCACTCTGGCTGTGGAGGATTTGTGCAGCGTTTTGTGACAGAGAGAGAGCTGCTCCAGAGGACAGGGCACTTGGTGGGCCAGCAGGGGGAGAGCCCCCATGTACCCTGCAGCAGCCCTGGCCCAAGCTCTGCTCTGCAGAAAACAGGCCAGAAACATCAGTCCAGCAAGGGGAGGAAAAAAAATACCTGCCTGTCTGTAGAGAGATATGAAACAGCTGCAGGACACCAGTGTGGGTTTGTGCCTATTCCTTGAGGAGGCCCATAAGAAAACAGGATAGTAGAAATCAGGAGTTGCTCTGTCTTGTTCCATTAATTTCTCTAGCTGTGTTATTTTCTCTCCCTGGATTTTAGCTATCTAGAAGTCAGGCAACTAATCTGAATGAATCTACTGGTCTAAACTCTTTTTTATTTAAAGGAGAGAATGATAAACACTTTTCAGGTGATCCCAGCTCTCTGCTTTAGATATCTACCTTAGAAGCAGGAGTACAGGGCTCTGCCCAGTGACCCTGCATGGCTGTCTTGTCCTTCATCTTCGGATGGGTTCTGAAATTACAGAGAAGTAGCAATGACTATTGCAAGGTCAAACAAGATTTGGGTATCCGGATGGGGTGGGTTAAAGCTATTGCAGATTGGGATATGGAAAAAAGAAGATAAAGGCAGTGAAGAGCCTCAATCGAAGCCACAGGTAAGAGGAGTGTTCCTTTAATAAAGAAGCAGCATCACAGCCTCTGTTAGACATGGCAAAAGTGTGCAATAGACCATACTGCAAATGGCCCCTCTTGCTGGAGCAGTGATTGTTTTCAGTACAACAGCCAGCACCAGAAAAGCTAATTGCTACAGCCAGGAAAGGAAGGGAAGAGTGTGATTTTGTTGGGACTTTGTACAGAGACAAATGTGTGTTACAGGAGTAAGGAACCAACCCAGCCTCCTGAAGGGATGTAGGAAGTTCAAACTGAGAATAAACAGAACTGGCTGATAATACCAGGTCTGGTTACTGCGAATTCAGATTGTCTTTGTGTGTTTAACTGCTTGGTTTGTACTTTCACAGGTTTTTATATTTTTGAGAGTGAGCCCACCATTGTGTAGGCTGAGAAGTATGATGAAAACCTAATGCAATGTGCCACTCTTCCCTTGCAAGTCGTAACAATAGCACTTATTAAATTGAGATTTTACACAAACACATCACTTAGACATCTTGTAGAAATCTCAATAATAACATCAAGAGGTTATTTTATATGAAGAGCATGAAATCCTGTCAGTATGATCAAACTAATAAAAACTGATGAAATTTTTCAAGAGCTGTTCAGAGCAGATGTGCAAGCATTCTGTATCCAGCTTCGGTGATTCCTGTGGTCCTGAGCCATACAACCATGTGTTGATGGTGACAACAAGTAATGACTAGGAGGAGCTTTTTCAAGCCCTGATTAAAGAATTTTTAAGTGCTTTTAAGGACGGTTTGAGTTGTATTCTTTTCCAGGAGAGTATTTGAATGGGATTTAATCCTATGCTCAAGCACTTTTTCTGAAAGTGGTTGTCTTCTGGAATCAACTTTCATTTCCATTTGTGGTCTAGTGACAGCCCCCACCTGGGTTTGAAATGAGGTCATTTGGCCTGAAAGGTGGGGGTAAAGGTATCTAAGTAGCTTTCATGGAGACTTACTCTGTTGCCTATAGCTACTTTCATCTTAAATAAGGAAGTGTGGCATGTTTGTATTCACAAATCCCGTTGTGCAATGTTCTGTCTCAATTGGGGCTGTCTGTGTCTCCATATTAATTCTCAGGGCAGCTGCAATTTCCTCCATTTCATGCAAATTAGCTTCAGCCTTAAAGCTCCTGGCAGGTTGCCAGCATAGCCCTCTTTGGCAAAATTTGGATTCATCGGCGGAAGGGTATTAGCCTTTTCGCTTTAAAGGCCTTTGTTTAGGCAAATATTTCAGTATTTTAAACGCAAATACTTAAGAAAAATCTCTATCTTTTATCCAGTTGCATTCTTTAACCACTAGAACAGTCCTAAAGATAGTTAAATAAACCAGAAATAACTAAAATAATGGTATATATTCTTACTGCTTATCTTGAACATTGCTGTAAATGCCACTGCACCAGTGCCATTAAAATGCGTGTCAGGAATTTTCCTTGGCTGCCTCTATACAGTCTTTTAAGATCATTTAACTACATAATGACTTTTAAAGATATTCTTTTTGAAATGGACGGGCTTTTTTTCAAAGCCTAGCTGAAAAAGGTATTCCACAGATTTTCAATGCAATATCTTAATTCCATCTCTCTGACTTTTTTTAAAAGTTAAACTTTTTAGTTTGTGCAATGATTTCATGGTTTTGTGTGTTCTACAGTTATTCTGAGAATATTTTTACCTTTTACATCATTATGAATACTCTCACAGTTTTTTGTTTTGTTCTGGGTATATGCTATTCTTCTTAAAAGTCAGATTTAATTTTTTTTTGTGAAGATAATAAGGGTACTTAATTTTTCCTTCTTCTATTCTTTTCACAAGAATCACATTTCATAGATTTCCCAGGAACCCATTATTTAAATTCTAGTTCTACGTGAACACTGACAATAAAATAGCATGGAAGGTTCTGGGTTCATGGTGTGACGCTGGTTTTGAATTTAATTAGGTGGCAAACCAGATTTATCTTTTCCAGATATCACTGCCATATAGTTTCTTGGCTGTTAAGATTCAAGATGTGTTTGTCCTGTATCATCTATCATCAATAGAAGTAGAAATCCTGCAGGAGAAAAACAAATCTGTGGTTCCGCTTGTGGAAAAGTGTTATTTTTACCTGGTACTCAAACCCTCTAAGGCATAGTGGAGCTCCACAGATATTACCAAAACCACCTTCTCGAGACTGGTTGTCATTGTAATGACTTACTTTTCTCTCTCTTATTACTGTTGACATACAAGATGATGCTATCCCAGGCTGTTTGTGACAACTGAAGTGTTCTCCATGGCTAGTATTTAGAAAAATATCACCATATTTCCACTCTAGTAACTGGAGGAACTTTGCAACTGACTGTCTCCTTATTCCTGTAGGTGTTGAACAAACCCTCATAAAAGCTCCCGATTTTTAGGCCATCTACTGTTTTATGCACTTTAATCATATCTGTTGTTACCTCCTCTCAAAGATAAACTGTGACAAACGTTTCAGGTTTTTTTATTCTGTGGCCTTCTCTGCATCTCTGTAGTTTCCTACAGTCCCTGGTCAGCCACGGAGAGGCCTCTCTGCACACAGGAGTGAAGGCAGCTAGTCTGTCTTGAGTTTATTCTGGGTGATAGAATAATTATATAGATATTCATTCTTTGGGGATGGATTGAAATTTTGAGAGTAATACAGGAAAGCATGGTTTTTGTTCAGCAAAATATAGTTAGCTTTTGTACCTGCTGTAGCTCATCTCCTGGTTGGATGCTTTAGGTGGTTGGATTTTTAGAAACATTTTAATGACAGTGGGCACAGAGTAGTTTTACTTGTGCTGGAAAATTGATTGTGTCATAAAATGAAGAGATAAACATACCAGATTTTAGGGACACTGAAATATCCATGGTGACCTGTCACAGCCAGCAGATGTTACATCCACAAGGTGATGGATGCCTCTCCTCGAACAATTTAAAAGAGGCTTAAAACTTTTGTTTTGTTATTTGAAATCTTGTAACTCCTAAGAAGCATACTTTTGTCTGAACAAAGGAAGAATTTGATTGGAAGTACTATCTCAACCGAAACCAAAGCTGGCAGATCATAAACTCCTTGAAGGTTCGCTGTCTTTAAATCATAATATGTGTTTTAAAATGGAGATTTACTTACCAGGCAAATGATTTTACAGGGAATTAGGTAATGTCGTGAGTACAAATGGTATCACTTTGATTACAAAGAATCAGGATTCCATTTTAATAAAATACAGAAGTTCTGAGATCTGAAACACAATTGTTGATGTATTTTCTCAATTTATTTTGTGTATGTAAAAATCCTACTGCTGTAAATCCTGTAAATGTAAAGAATTGAGTAATTGCCTAATATTTTGGCCAAACATTGTTATTATGCATGTCTATTGGTACATCTATTGATACAACTAACCTTTATTCTGAATGCTGATAATTTTCACAGTACAAGTAGTCCCCCAGCTAATTACCAATTGGAGTGGAGTTCCAAGGCATTTGGGGTTTTTGTAAGTTTTGGGGGTTTTTTTTGGCACAACATTTCTGTGTTCAGGCACAGGGGAAGATGTGTTAGGTGCAGTTTGAAGGCAGTAGCACAGATAAGCACAGAGGACAGCAATGTCTCAAACCAGCTTTGTCTGCTAGTTTGAGAGTCGTGAAACTTTATCCTGTAGTTTGATCTAACTCAATCTCAAGCTTGGCCTGGCTACTGGACCAGAGCTCCATGCCAGAGTCCTGGCACTCCAGCTTTTGTTGTGTAGAGATAATTCTACTCTCTGTTCTTTGTATGTCATTGCTACTCATTAATCAAAATTAAAATACTGTCCCTGGAATGCCCAAATGACTCAGATCCACTGAAAGAAGCTGGTCATGTCTAAAATAGGTGAGTGTTTGCCATAGGGAAGTGCTACCAAGGAGCTTGTGGCATCATTAACTTTATAACTCTGCAGCCCTTTTCTCCCGTAGATTTTAGACTCCTGTAGGTAGTAAATTTTGCTTTTCAATAGGCAATACAACTATTTGAACTAAACAGGGTGAACTCTTGCCTGTACTTACAGTTATCAGCAAGATTTAGTGGAACATTTGGCTGTCAGATGATAATTTCTTGTTTTGATACTCTCACACAAATTAAGTGAGACACTCAGTGCTTGGAGACTGCACCAAATGGAGTTAAATCTGCAACCACGTTCTGTTACTAAAAATGTAAAAAACCAAAAAACCATCAGTACTGTGCATGGTGTTAGCTGTGTCCAAAATTAGTCCTGGGGAAAAAACTGCCTGACTAATGGACAGGCTTAACACATGATAAAATAGCAGATTTCAAAACCTGCCTGCTAGTCAGATCTGGAAAGTGAGGTCACACTTGTGTACAGCTGCACTTTGTGCTCCAATTGACTTCTGCTTGCTTCTGAGTTATTCATATAGTTATTCATAGAGTTATTTATATAGCCAAAAAGATGCTCTGGGGAGAGAGTTGGTGTTGATACAGTGGTCCAGCTGAGCTGTGTGGTGCAGAAAGCATGAATGACTTGCCCAACGTTTGCCAGTGACAGCAGCAGGATCCGATCAGGGATCACGCTCTTCACCTTTCACCATGAATCATGCCTTTCACCATTGAATTTACATGAAGGATTCTGAGGTGAATCTGAAGGAATTTCAGAAGGAAATTGAGATGTCCTGGCAACCTGTACTGTTCCCTGCCTTCTGAAGAATGGCTTTCATCTAAGGTGTTATAATTGTGATGCATGTTAAAACATCTCTACGTACACAATGTATACGCAAGAGTTGTAGTTGTCCCCAAGACAAGTAGGTTTTTCCTAACAGGTCTGTTTTCAAATAGTTGTTTTTATTTAAAAATGTCTCTGAGCTGCATTTGGAACTCTTCTAATGACAGGCAAGAGTCAGAAACATCAGCTTTCCTGAATGTGATCATCAGTTTATGACGCCTGCACAATATGGGGGTATATCCTACACAAGAATGTAGGAAAGATCTCTTTTTAATTAGAGGGCTAGGAAAAAAAATCACTTCATGGAGAAAAGTGTACTTAGAGGTCTTAGCTGAGCTTTTAAGTCCATTTGATGGAACCATCAGACATATTTACCAGCCTTGGTCCTTGGAGGTGAGTGTTTGCTCAGAGGTCTGGGACTGACTCCTCTAGGGGCTTGAACACTGCAGGTACTCAGTATAAATTCATATGCATCAAGCCCTCAGACAAAAAGAAGTGTGGAGGAACCTGCGTCCCAGCTATTTACACAATGCACCTCAATTGCCCGAGAACAGAGGACGTCTGTTTGAGAGCTTTGCATTGCCAATCCTTTACGTGGCTGGAATTGATCATTTTAAGAAAGGGAGCGGCAAGATGAGAGGAGTGGGGATGGTTTATTGCAAATTTCCTTTAGTGTTTGAGAAATGGAGAAACTTGGATGAATTGCACTTTTCAGCCAGCACTTGCTGCCATCCATCTCTCCGTTCCTTAAGAGTAACTGGGATTTTTGCAGTGAGTGCAGCTTGCTGCCAGAGAATCTCAACTTTTGTTAATGTATAGGCATTCATCATCTGCTGTTCATTAACACACATATTGCTAATGCCTGGCAATGGAGTGAACATTTTTCTAGAGTGGGGTCAAAAAACTAATTATTCACCATATGGTGGCCGGCTCAGCAACAATTGCTGAAGCCATGGAAGCAAAAGGAAGTTGGCTGGTTGATTTCTTTGGACAGTTTGCACAGTGATGACTCTCTTGACACATGCCATTCATGTGGCCGCTGCATAACAGATGGGCTAAGGCTGGGAACTGTGGAAAAATCATGGCAGAGATCTGGTGGCAGCCTCTGTCTTTTTATCCTTCAGAATGACTTTGGGTCACATGGGCTGTGAAAATAACAAGTAGGGGATTGTGCTCTAAGGATTTCCCTGCTTCTTTCATAAAGCCAGAGCGTAATTTTGACTGCCTTTTCGTATTTTGTTTATTAAAGGGATCAGGGTTTTAGATGAAAGAGATTACTTGGTTTGTGGTAGGGGGCTGTGCTGTGCCCATGACACTCAGCTCATTGTTAGCAGGAAAAATGCTGGCAGTTTGATAAGGGATAAGAAAATGGAGGGGTTTTAAATTAAAATTTAAATTACTCCTTATTTGTTCTTTTCTCATTTGTAAATCTCACATAGGCAAGTTTAGATAAGAGCTGTTTTAGATTCAGAATACTCAAACCTGAAATGAGTTAGTGTTTTTTTCCAGAGGAGCTTAGTACGGGAGGGTAAGATTAATTTGAGCATGCTGCCTTTGCAACTTGTGTGCTTTCTGGATTTCATATCATCCAGACAGTGTCTGAATGGGGAAGGCACTGAAAGTTTCCATGCAGAGATTTGTTGAGCTTTATTGTCATTCAAAATTAAATCAGGTGGGTTTGAACTATCTGCAAATTAAATTTTAATTGATTACAGCAAATTGTGTCAGTTGAGAATTTTCTCATGTCTTCTTTCACAGGAGTTAGGAAGAAGAGTTGACAAGCAATGAAGGTACTGCCAGATCCCTTCTGAAGCTTCACTGCCTTCCTCGAGGGATGCTGGTAATACTGCTTGCAGAACAGAGAGAATGGGAAAGCAAAAGTGAAGTGAAAGAATGCGTGAGGGAGAGCTTGCAGGTGAACCATCCACAGCCATTTGGGATTTGGGTCCATCTTGTCAGGAGCAGCACACAAAGTTTCTCAGGTGAAATGTGTTCTGTGAGGTCTTGATTCAGGATTATTGTTATGTAAGCATTCATTATGATCATATTTTACATACACAGGACCTCCTCTTCCCCAGCTCCCCCACCCTCTTCCTGCTCTCTCCAAAAATAAAAGCAGAAAGAAATTAAGATATCTTACAAAGCAAACTTCAAGCAATATTTTACAATTCACTGGGTTTGAAATTTCTCTTTACAAGCAGAAAGGCTCATGTGTTTGTTGTTGTGGCATTACACTCTCGGCTGTTCACAAGCAACACTGTCTTTTTTTTGTGTGTTTTGACATGGTGACACAGAATCACAGAATATTCTGAGTTGGAAGGGACTCACAAGGATCATCAAGTCCAACCCTGAAGTGAACAGCCCATATGGCAAACTCGTGACCTTGGCATTGCTGGACAGGCTTGTCAAGTGAACACCAACCATGTGGCTTCCAGAGTGCTCACATCAACCCCCATTTTTCATTCTTACATATCAAAACCAGGACTGTTGATTCCAGAAGTGGGATCTGCTGCTCTTGCAGTGCTGTTCACAGGGAGCCTCTGCACAAGCTGACATTTGATGCAGTTGTGCAAATACACACAGGAGAGACTGAGCAAAAAGAAAATAATGTGTTTTTATCTTGAATTACCCTGCTGCTAATTTCTGCAGGTGAGGCAGCAAATAGAACCAGTTTTCATTAGGCCACGACACTCTCCCATAGGTGAGCAGGGGAACACATTTTATTGGCTCTGTCTCCTTTGTGAGGAGGAAGTTCACTAGTTCATAATGCTTCCAGCAGTGATTATTTCTTCTGGAGAAAGGAGTGAGCCAGTCTGTTTCATGTGATGAACCTGCTAAGCAGCTTTTTCCCCTGCAGTGGTCTGAGCAAGCACAACGTGAGGACATGCTACATTCCCCCTGGTCCTGTCATGCATTACTTGCATTTCTGAGCTCTTTTGATTTCCTTGGTTCATGATGGTTATTCTTTTCCTTGGTCAGTGCATATCCCACTTCTCCTCAGTGATATCCCTATCTGTGTCAGAGACAAGGAATACTTCTGTTTTTAGCAAGAAGTCAGTCCAGCAGAAGATTAGGACCATTATCCAGCAGATGCTGCAGAAAATCGACATCTCAGTGCACTGCCAGTGTTAGACTGCTAGACAGAGGGCTGGATTTTCAGATCACTGCTTCTCTTTAGCCTTTGGAGGTAATGCCCAAGCCTTCAGTGCCTCTTCAGGTGCTCCTCCATGTGTGCTCCACCTGCTGCCCATCTGAGGCTGCAGAGTTCTCTGCTCACCTGGCTGGAAAATGTCCCTCAGATTTTGGGGAGAGATTTGAAAAGAATTCTAATAATTGGAATTTATAAACTTGAATGCCTGCCAGACATAATGGCCAAGAGTCTCTTTGTCCATGAGAAAAATCCTTAAGCTGATAAATAATTCTTAGGAAAATTCAACAGAATTCCTAAGGCCTGAGGTGAGGTGATAAAGGCATTTTTCAGAATTGGAGAGAGGAGAAGGTGGCATGAAAATGTGTCTGTATACACAATTACACTTAAACATGCAATAAACATGCATACATGCTGCCATGTCATTTTCCAGGCACGAAGATATGGAAGAATAGCAAAATAATTTATTTTAAAAGTAAAAGGTACATATTAACAACATTGTGTCACAAAGAGCAAAGGCAAGGAATCTGAGTGTAAAAGCAGTCCTTTTTTAGAACACCAGATGTTGTCCTAAGACAATGATGGAAAAACATTACAAACCACTTTCTTCTTAAAGTGCTCTAATCCAAAAGATGATTTTGAAGCGATTTCCCCATGCACAACTACTCATCTCTTTGTCTGTTCTTAGACTCTTTTCTGGGTATTTTATTAAAAGTATGCTGTATTCTTTTTTACAGTGCATTTAGTAAATGGTAATCTGTTCCTCATCTGCTTTTGAAATACATTAAGCATGCAAGGCAATCTTTGGACTTTAAAATCTCAAAAATGGTTTGGAATGAACGAGGTAAACAGCCTAAGTGTCGATGTCCTAGCTTATGTTCCAGTTGCAAAAGACATAAATTAGTTAATCTCTGTGTTAATAGCTACTGAGATTTCAAATGATACATTTTTTCTTTTGTAATCAGCTGGAATACTACACATTGTGGGAAAGACAGGATTTAATATTTTGACTGTTTTGCTTGAAGTGCTCAGAAGATTGGAGTTTGGCAGAAATATTCCTCAAATCAAAATTTGCTGTTGATTGTTCAGGTTCCTGCATGAACTAGAGAATGGGGATGGGTTGTACAACATTTCCTTGTGTGAAAATTAATTTGTTTCTGTGCTTTGATACTTCCGCTGTTCACGGTACAGTTTTGGGTTTAAACTTTGTTTCACAAGAACATTATCAAGGTGTTCATATGATGATACATGAGCATAATATTTTGGTTTATGAATGAAGACTAGTTGTAGGAAAAAGTTTTGAATGTTTTAAAATTGAACCAAATTCCAAATATCCAGATATTGAAATCCAGGGTTTAATTTTTGATTAGCTCCCTCTTATGCAACCAGCAAGAAAAAACCTTTGAAGTCCCAGATACAATGAAAAGCTTTCTTTTTGTGTCAAGGCACAAGATCTGCCAGGACCTTCATACTGGGAACCAGTGAGAACTTGCCTGGCAAGAAGAAAAAAGTCTCTATAAAATGTCAAAAATTACTGTTACAGAGCAATGCAGCCATTTCTGGCTAAGCCCTGGAGCCCAGACTTTTCTACTTCATCCAGTTCTCCTAAATCATGGCCCAGTCCTTTGCTGAGCTGATGGACATTTGGATAGGATGTGCTGTTTATTCTTTTGCTAGGGTAAAATAAAACTCACTTTAAGAACAGCTGAATTGTATTGCTCTTCATCCTTGTTTAATACACATCTTATGTAGATTATATGAACCAGATTGGCTTAAATGGGAGATTAATGATGGATGTGTGGTGATTGTATTTGCCAATAAGTGTTAGGTTGTGTATTTAAAATCTTGCTACATATATTTTTTCTAAGTCCGTTCACATAGAGAGTGATAAGAAATCCTTACTCAGAATATAGGATTTTTTTCCTGACAAAACATATTAAACACTTTTTGAATTAGCCTTCTTTCAGCTCTGTCAGCCTTGTTTGCTTAATCATCACCAATGTTTATTGGATGTTTTGGCTTTGCTACCATCTCCAACACACTGAAGTGGGCCATGAACTCACTTTTTGGGAAATAATTTGCTGCCATTCTCCTGTCACACATTAGCAGTTTCAGGGTCAAAAACAATGAAAAGAGAAAAAAAGGAAATTATTATTTCTTTATTTCCCTCTATTTTGTTTACACTGTAAATTTTTTTTCTCCAGCAGTTATGGTCAAGCAGATGGTTTAAATGGGAGATTAAGGAAGGACTTTACAGCCCCCTTCTTTGGGATTCTCAGGCAAAACCTGTATCCGTCTCTCAGAAAGCAATTCAATCTGAATTTTATTTTCATTGGATTGGGGTTGGAGAGCAAACCTTGCTGCTGTCGCTTATCAGTTTTCTCGGAAGAAAATTTATCGCAAAAATAACACTAACCACTGAATTTCAGATGGTCAGAAGAGACCTCAGGGTATCTGGGAGCCCCCAGTGAAGCCATAGTTGTGCATAGTATATAATATTATATTATATTATAT
>VZRV01009273.1:0-26875 GCA_013398115.1 Falcunculus frontatus
GCCCCGCTCCGCCCGGACCCGCCCCTTCCCGCGGCCGCTCCCGGCGGAAGTGGCGCACGCGGAAGGAGCGCGGAGCGGCCGCCCGGGTTTCCGCAGCAGCGCCGGCACGGCCCGAGCGCGGCCGCCGCCCCTGAGCCATGTTGCGCGGCCTGGGCAGCTGGCTGGGGCTGGAGCGGGCGGGCGAGGAGCAGCTACTGCCCGCCGGCAAGAAGGGCAGCCCCGCGGAGCAGGAGCAGGAGGAGGAGGAGGCAGGGCCGGCCGGGCAGGAGCAGGGCGAGCTGCAGGGGGACTCGGAGGCGCTGCTCAGCCAGGCCAAGGGATTCGGCAGTGAGTGTCCCAGGGCTGCCGGCTTTCAGATATGAACTAAGGAAACAAGGCTGCAGATGTGCCTTTCGGTTATCGCCTCTTTCAGAGCTGTTATTAAAGGAGCAGCATTTCTTTAAGTATCTGTTTTGTTTGTCCCATGGGAGGAGGTCTGTCTGTAGAGAGAATAGGTCTGTCTACGTAGAATAATGTACTTCATGGATTGCTGTGGGGTTTTGTGATTTTTTCATATGAAAATAATGGGGTTTGATGATTTCGTTGAACATATCTGCACTCTTAGAATCATAGAATGCTTTGGGTTGGAAAAGACCTTCAAGATAATTTCGTTCCAACCCCCCTGCCATGGGCAGGGACACTTTTTGCTAGACCGGGCTGCTTAAAGCCCCATCCAGCCTGGCCTTAAACGCTGCCAGGGATGGGGCAAAGCTGTAATTTGCTATAAGTAAAATTCCTCCTTTACCGTAGTGCATTCTTGGATAAAATTAATCCGAAGTACAGACCTAAAGGTTTTGGGGTTTTTTTAATTGATGCTCTGAAATTCTGGATCAATATCATTCTGAGAGGTTAGTCTGAGCTGGTTCTTTACTGTGCTTTGTCTTGGCCAATCTGAACTGCAGCATTTTAGTCTGTGTAGTTTGGTCAAATACCTGTCTAGTTGTGGTAAATTGATTCCAATCTGCTAATTGCTCTGATTGTTCAAGAAGGAAAAAGGACTTTGAATTTCAGGGGAAGAATAAGTATTGACTACTAGCTATATAAAGATCCATCCCATAATTTTCTCTGTAAGTGAAAATTTGGTTTAGTGGTTCATGGGTTCATTGTCTGTGATACCAGGGTAGATTGTGGTGGAAAGGCTTTCTTGCTGTTTTACCACATAATCCTAGAAACCTCTGCATGGCATACAACCTGGGTAGCTGTGTGAAAAAAATCCTCTGGCAGATAAAGAATTTTACTGGTAAAACCGAAGCCTTGCAGACATTGTTTTTGGGTCATTATCATGCCATTACAGCAATTATGAGTGTTTTGCCAGTGCGAACTAATAATAGAAATATTGCTAGATACACATTCTTAATACAGGCATAGACTTGTAAGATGGAGGTTGAGTTTCTTAGTCATTTGAAAGTGTTATTTTCCACCACTAATCTTATTTTTCTGAGACTAAGTACCACCCCTTTGCAGCCTTGTAAGTACCTTACTTCAAAAGAATATTTGCATTTATTGGAAATAAAAAGCATTTTGCTCTTCAGCTTGGTTCCAGGGCTGGCAAAAAGCACTTTGTGCAATAATGCCAGAATGTCACCAGACAGCAAATGTCTCTGCACATTTTGCACTTTAAACAGTTGCATATGAGAAAGTTTCCAGGGATACATGAAACAACCAATAAAAGCTGTAGGGAGTAAGCAGTCCAGGAGGTTGCTGCTTCCTCTACTCTCTTAAGGGGAATAATATATGGATCTATATCTGAAGTGTAGTAGTTAACCTTTTTTATATACCTGAATCATGTGATGGGTTATAAACCCTGATAACTGATATAAAAGATGCTAGTAAGTACTTGAAGGATGTTTGGTTACCACCAGTCTGTGACGTATAAGTGAAAGTTACATATAAAAAATTGTCTTGCTTAATAATTGGCTAGACCTCTGCATATTTTGATATTGATTTGGTCATACCATAACAAGAGAACATTTTATCCACCACAAAGAATAGTCAGCTTTCCAAAAGGTGACATCAGTGTTCCAAAGTAACTCATTCTACCAGGGGCTAATAGCCATGTGTTAAAGGAACTTTTTTTTTTTATTCATTTTTAAATTTTTTTCATGATAAAATTGTTTTTTACATTTCTAACCCATAGGGAAACTGGATTTTTTGAGAGGTCTTAAGAAGGAAGGTGGTTTTTTGTTTGAAACAGAAGTGCTGGGTTTTGGGTTGGTTTTGGGTTTGGTTGGGTTTTTTTGTTTGACAGCCCCCTGTATAAAAGTCAAAGAAGGTGATTTTCTGGAATAACTGATGTAAGTGACTAGTATTGAGCTGACCACCAAGCAGCATCCCCTTGATCCCTTTCTGCAGGGCTGCTCTCAAGACACTCCTCTCCCAATTTGTATTCATCCCACGTGCAGAATCCAGTATTTATTCTTGTTAAATTTCATGCCATTGATGTTTGCCCAAATGTTTCAAGCTATCAGGATCCCTCTTGAATTATTTTATTTACTATGTCACTGACATAATGTGTGTACTGGAACTGAGGTACTGCAGTCATAATGCAACTGTTCAGATATAATGAAGTGCTTGTGACATCATGTCATCTGAGAAATAGTACCAGTGTTTTAAAATCACTTGTCTATAAGCTGATATTTAATGTTTCTGAAGGTTTATGATATACATCTTGCTTCTTGCAAGTTTGTTCTCCTTAATTAAAATAGCATGGCCATCTGCACTGTATTGTTCTATGTATATGTAGTTCTTTCCATGCCACCTCTCTTCACTTCAGCACTGCTAATATAAGAAATGTGAGCCTTTCAGAATATTTGTCACTGCTGTTCTGACACCGAATATATTCAGAAAAATGAGCCAACAGTGCTTTTCATGGAGCTAAAGAGAGGAAGACAATGCAAAATAGATAAGGGCAAACATCAAGAGCAAGCTTCTCTGATAAGACTTTTGAAGGAAGTGTTATCTGCCTGAAATTTTTCATGGATTTGCTGCCTCAGTTTATGCCTCAGTCTATTGTGCATGTCGATTTTCTTAAAAAATAATATAATTCTGTTTTAATACTGTGGCTAAGTTACTTTGTGGCTTAATGTCTCCAAAATACTTATATGAAATCAGGAAAGACACATTCTTTCAGAGAACTCATTGGAGAGGAGTATTTCAAGGACCGTTAGGAATGTTTGAGTTAGTAAATAAGGTTAATGTATAAATATTTGATTTACAGAAAGTTGTGATCATATCATCATCGTTAAAGAATATAAAATAGAAAAGGATAAATAGAATTTTAGGAGTTTTTTTGTAGGCCCTAAGCTGGGTTAAGTTATTTTGAAAGAAACTTCTTTCAAAGTAGGTATCCAAATGTCTAAAGAGAAGGAAAAATAAATGTAGGAAGAGAAGTGTATGTAAAGAAATCTGTTCTCAGGTCTTTCTTTTTTTGTCTATGAAAGGTTACCTCTTCAATTTTGCCTCTGCTGCTACAAAAAAGATATCTGAATCTGTCGCGGAAACAGCGCAGACAATAAAGAAGTCTGTAGAAGAAGGAAAAATTGACAGTATCATCGATAAGGTAATTTATTTCTGGTTACTTGATCTGAAAGATCTGTTTGCTTTCCATTGTTAAAACATATGGTAAATCTGACATTTGATAACATTTCTTTAGGCTGTCTTTAGATATTACATCTTTCAAGAGATATTATGCATCTCCTGTCACGATGAATGATGTGACTGATATGTTTATTCATGGTAGACTTGCCAAAAAGTTGTCACCCTGCTTTACGCAGTGCTGCACCTGTGTTTGTTCAGTTCCATCAGGATGCTGATACGCTGGAGAAAGACCAGATGAAAATATGAAAAATGCCGATGTAGGTGGAAGGGCTGCAGGAATTTGAAACAGGCAATTGGGGAATGTCTGTCCCAAGATGTGTGGACTGGTTTCTTTTTGCCCCACAGCTTATGTAGTTGGAAAAAGGGATGAGGTAGCTTTCATCTTAAATGCATTTCTGCAGCAAAAGTCAGAATTAGCTTGGCATTGTAGATATTGTGTCCTGAGACCCTAGGGGTATACAGGTACAGTTTCATAAGAACCAATGAGCTAATGAAACACCTTGTTATTGTTGTATTCTTTTCCCCACCTTGACCCTGCCACGTAGTTCTTGCCCTCTCTGTTCCTGTCTGTCAGCTCCAGTTGCTTAATTTGTGCCAGCAAGTGTTCTTCCAGTGCTTTAAGCCACAAACTTGGCAGGAGGAAAAGAAAAAAAAGAAAAAAAGAAAAAGGCAGCAATAAGTGCCAGGTACTGTTCTGTGTTTGCTATTGAGAGTAGCTTGGAAGGGAAGGGAACTGGCCAAAACCATCCCAGCTGTAGTAGAACTGTGCATCCAGGAATGTCTGACACAGGCAAACCCCTTTTCCTGCTCCCATCTCTCAGACAGCCCTTCAGGGGAACTACAGCATTGCCTGGTTTTTTTAATACAATAAAATTCTGGTTCTTGATATAATTAGTGTTCATGTTGTCTTCCAAACAAATCATCAAATGACATAAAATTAGTTTCTATTATCATCACATTTTACATGTTGTCTTCAGATTTCATTGACAACTGTCTCTATAATAATAGCAGAGATCTATTTCCTTCTACAGTATATCAGAGTCTAATGTAATTTTGACCCACATCGGAGAAGAAAAATCAAGTAACAAGGTTATTTGTTAATTTAATATACAAATAATAATGCTCCTAAGAAACTATAGCTAAGTACTTAGGTCATATTTTGTGCCTAAAATACCTTTTTTTTTTTTCTGTAAATGTCTTAGAGTAATATGAATTCCCTGTTTCGACTAGTAAGTATTACATATAGGAGAAACAAGATTATACCTGTATCATCATAAATCTTCTTGTACCATATAAACTATTTTATTCCATAAATAGAAAAAAATCACATAAACCAGTGTATAACCGACACTACTGTAGTTCTCTCACTGATAGTAATCTTAAACTGAAATACTGGGTCAGTGAAGGGAAAAAAAAAAAAAACTATAGGAATTTATCAGGATTTAGCTTGAAGACTTCTGTGCATTTTGACAACTTAATAATAAGAATTCATTTCTAGCTTCATCTTTATTCCCTCTGCTTTCAGCCACAGAACATTTGCATTCTTACTTCTAGATTATGGCATACTGAGTTCTGAGACCATTCTCCATTTTTAAAATTCTAAATTAAATATAGGATATTTCTAAATACGGTTTCTTTAATGAAAAATTGCCAACAACGTAAATGGAAAAGTTATTTTGTTTCAGCTAAGCAGGTGTTCTGAAATCCAGCTTTACAATTTTGGAAGTCATTTCTTGCAGTGGATATATTTCTTAGGCAATTCTTGAAACTTCTGTAAGGCCAAGGGTATCTTTTAAGTGTTTAGTGCTTTAAAAATATGTTTAAATAAGTCCAAACAGTCTGTGTTGTCTGTATTTGATAAGGTAAGACGGTAAGTGGATATGCATAGTATACCAGTGTTCAAATTATCAGCTAAGATTTTCCATCTTTTTTCCTTGTCCCCTGAACTTGATAAAACTATAAATATAATTTTGAAAGCATACACAACAGTTTTAAATGCAAAATCAAATGTTTCAGTAAAAAGAGATGTATGATTGACATGAAGCACCTTTAACTTACAGGGAGGGCCACCACGGATATAAGAATATGCACTGTATTTGAAAGCGCTTTCTGACTGAACATAGAAGAAAAAGAGTGAATTTTTATTTTTTCTAATTGTGGTTCCTTAATTTTTATTTTAGACAATTATTGGAGACTTTCAGAAGGAACAGAAGAAATTTGTCCAAGAGCAGCAAACCAAAAAATCAGGTAAAGCGTGCCTTTTTGATGATGTCTAACATCACGTAAGTGAAACCTTGCTGAAAGCTGGATAATTGAGCTATATCTAAAACTAACTGTTTAATGAAACACATTATGGCACTACTTAATGCATATGGTGGAATAGGAAGATTATATTTTTAAGTGAGGTTAGTGTTACGTTATTGAGTTGGTTTAGATTTGCTTTTTTAAGCAAATTCTGCTTTATGAAATAAACTCAAAAATCACCATGCTAGCAAAGCTGATCTCTTGGTGCTGCTTTGAATCTTAAGCATGTGTATTTACTGAAAACAGGCATCCTGATTTCTTCAGAGCTTTAGCAATCATGCCACATTTTCATAATGAAATTAAAAACATGGTCTAGGATTTGCCCTATAGTATTTAATTAGTTTTGCTGCAGGAGTTACTCTGCTTACATTAAAGGCATAATTACTTTTTGTTTTCCCATAAATCATTTGCTTTATAATTATCTGTGATTTGAGTTATCCACCCATGTACTGTTGACATCAGTGGATCTGTTTGTGACATTAAAATAAGTACAGTTGTTTTCTTCCATTGTGTTTCATCATTGACTTTTCTCTTTTTTAATGTGTTATGTGAATGCAATAATTCCTGACAGTTTGAATATGTAGAGACTCTGTTAATCTTGAAAATGAGCTGGTTTTAAATGGATTGTGATAAAAGTTTTCATGGTGTCTGTAGTTAGTCTGGTTTCTTCTTGCAAGACTGCTTACGGGACCATGTTGTCTGTGTTTCTGTCTTTTTGTCTGTTAGTAAACTTGGGCTTCTCTTAATATATTTCTAAAAGCTTCATGAAAATAGGTAGCTAGATTGGCCAAAGGAGGAGTAACACATGGGCTGACTGAAAGGAGCATTACCATCAGATATGGATCCATGTGGGTGAAAGATCTTGCTGATATGAGCTGCACAGGCAAATAAGCCTTGTTAGTTTAAGGGCACAAGAGTTATTTAACTGCTACCAATGCATCATATTTTCTCTGTAGGCTGGATTTGCATTGACAGTGAAGAAATTAATAAATATCTATACATCTACAATAGTTTATTTTCCTCTCTGTACAGCCTAAAGAACTATTTTGAAAGTATCTGCATAACGATATAAACCAGCTGAACTCAAGTAGGCTTACTCAGTTTATAACGGGTTGTAATTCATAACAATTTTATAACATTTTTCTCCATTGTTAAAGAATTGGTGTCTTCTGGGTGTAAGTTATTTTGCAAACTTAATTTAGATAAAGTTTACACATTTAAAGTGAATCTGGGAATACTATTTGCAGGCAACTTAACAAGTTATACAGCACTACTTCAGTAGCTAAACTAAGAGGCAACAAGTTCTGACTGGTGCATGCTGCAAAGAAAATCCCTCTGTTTTATTTTTACAATAACAGAGATCAGCAACTATTTAGTTTTGGGTTTTTTTACCTCTCATAAGCAAAGATCCATTCCTAGGGCTTCTCTGTTATGCCATTGACGTAGTTTAGGAAAAAGACACAATGACTTGGCCTACTGATGTAACTGCATACTTTTGGGACACTATATGTTACCTTATGTAAGGTCTGTTATTTGGAGGGGGTTTTTTTCAAGTAATATACATGTAATTATCATCCTCCTTTCAATACTAGAAGCAGCAGTGCCTCCCTGGGTAGACAGCAATGAAGAAGAGACAATTCAACAACAAATACTGGCCTTATCAGCAGTAAGTATTTCATTTCCTGTAAGATTTGAAATTTTCTCTTGGAGAAATTAAAACCACTGGGGTTTTTTAAGTGAGTTTGTTAAATTATGTGTTTTCAAGATACTTTTAATATGTCTGTCACTGCACCGATCATGTAAAGAGTAAATAGTTCTATCAGTTTCAGCTTGAACCAAAGTAGATCCTCAATTACAGTTTTTGTTTTTATAAAGGCTTTACAGATTGCTTTGCTGCTCTTTTCTGTGAAATAAGGTGTCCTTTTTCTGGTATCATTTAATGACCATAAATATGTTCTTCGAAGGATAAACGGAATTTTCTGCGGGATCCTCCAGCAGGTGTGCAGTTTCATTTTGACTTTGATCAAATGTACCCTGTTGCACTGGTGATGTTACAAGAAGATGAGCTGCTCAATAGGATGAGGTTTGACCTCGTTCCCAAACAGTAAGTAATTTCTGCTGGTAACTGTATCACGATGCTTTTAATGTGTCTGTAAATACTCATAAATTACTCCTTGTTCTTTTCACTTCCTTCAGTTCTTTATGTTCTTCTGATGGGTACATTTATTTTTATCTGCTAGTGTCTGTCACATGGGGTATTGCATGTGCATTGCAGTTTGGCAGTTGGAGGTAAGAAAAAAAGTATATCTGTTAGACAGAACTAATAAGGACCTGTTGACTTAAATATTGGAGAGGCCTTCAGTATTTCCATGTCCAGTGTGCTCAATTAAATGAATTTTTTTCTCCACGGAAACGTAAAGCAACAATAAAAATTTACATATCTGTTGGTGTAACTGACATCCCAAAAAGGTGATTACAGATAATCAGAGACCACCCCTGGAGAAATTATAATAGAATATTACCACAAAAAAAACAGCAATGGAAGCAAGAAAAACTGGATTTGGATAGGAAATGAGAAAAACTCTGTGTTGCAGAGCTTTATTTCAGAGCTGTTATTCCTTGTCCAGTCCCAGCCTCTGCTCCTAAAGCTTGTTTCTCAAGCTAACTTTCTATTTAAGTGGTATTTCCCAACATTAGTCTACTTGTCTAAGGATGAAAACGGGAAAGAAAATCTTTCTTTGTGACATTTTCTGTCTTAAATCTCCTCCTTTTATAACCTTTCCCAGCTCCTCATTCTATTTACCTTCTTCTCTGTTGTCAGTTCTGAAGATCTGTCCAAATTCTCTGATGCTCTGTCTTCAGCCTCTGGTCATGCTATCCTTGCCTTTTCTACCATTGCTTAATTTTTTTTTTGCCTGTTTTTAGTCTCAGTGGTCACTGTTTGCCTGAATAGGTGCAAAGGTAACTTCACTCTTTCTTAACCTACACAAGTTCCTCCCCACAGATCTTGCCATTTCTGCCTTCTGTTGCCTCTGGGTTAAAGTTTTGTCTTCTCTTTCTTGCTGGAGGGATTTCAGAGGGAAATATTACCTAAGGGAGGGGATAGTCTCCCACTTATCAGAGCTGGTCATTTCCACGATGGCAGTTTCTAGTTACTAAAGGTTCTGTGGACATGCTGAAAGACATGCAGATAGTGAAATAGTACTGCTGCAGTCTAGGAATGGCTTCTGGCCCCACAGATGTTCCAGTTCCACCTGATGTCTAGGGAAGATGTACACAATTATGGTTTGACAATAATCGAGTGTTTGGCTTAGAGGGGAAGAGAACAAGATTATTTGGCTTGTTGGATTTGTTAACAGAATTTGTCAGGAGAGATGGAACAGCATAATAATTTTCCATACCATGTATTGCTGCGTGCTGTTAAGCTTTTTCTAAAGTTATAGAAATAGTTATTACTATTATATGTTCAAGTCAATTGCAAATGCCTTGTGAAAGATCAAGAACTTCTAAAATGATGGACTTCTTAAAATATGTTAATGTCACAAATTTCTTTTTTAAGTTTTTACTTAATTGTCAACTATGTCTACTCCTCCTCTCTGCATATTTAATTTTATTTCACTGCTAGATGGTAAAAGGAATGATATTCCAAATGTAATAATCAAAATCTGTTTGTTCTCTCTAGTGTAAAGGAGGAGGTGTTCTGGAGAAATTATTTCTACAGGGTGTCCCTAATTAAACAGTCTGCCCAACTCACCGCGCTTGCAGCTCAACAGCAAGCAGTAGGAAAGGAAGAGAGCAAGGGCAAAGAGGATAGTGAACTGAAAGGTATGGGAAACATTTGTTTTAGCACAGTTCATTAACTTAGTGTCATGCTGTTGCCTAAAATGGGAAGAAAAATTTTTTAAACAATACTAAAATTAATAACATAAAGAGCAGTCTTTTAATGAAAGCTTTCAGTTGCACATATAATACATATATGCGTGTGCAGCATCAAATTTTCACATTTGAATTTTCATTTTGATTAATTAGCATACCTAGCAAGTATATCCAGTAGGATAACAGTTGCCCTGGTAACCCACCTTTGGATCTGCCCCATTGGAGCCCCTCCAAGGGTCCTTAGCTCTATATCTTTTTATATCTACAAAGTACCTTATTATTTTGGCCCAGGTGCTGGTGCAAAACAGGATGTCCTTGTTAAAAACCCTTTTTCTTGAAAGTAAGACCAAACAGAATTTCAAGAATGTGGCATAACAAATGAGGAAGGGTAACTACTGTTCTAAAGTGTGAGGAAGTGCTAGAAACTGTACAGCTATATATTAAAAATCTACAAAGCTGCAAATATTTTTAAAAAGCTAAAAATCTTTAGGCATCAGCAAATGCTCACTGTATACATGAGGTGCCATCACATTTTTATCGTGGATTGCCTATTAAATCAGGGCTTCTTTCACTATACTTGGTGTCTTTGTGTAGATTGGGGTAGAGGAGGCTTCTGGTGCTTTTAAGCTGTTTTCCAGTTTCATCCAACTTTGTCAAAAGAGTGGAAATCTCAAGAGGATAAATACTATACTTGGCTTATAACAGTTCATGACCATTAGTGGTCTCAGATGTGATTTTTGACTTGTCAAAAAGAAATAGGAGATACCTTTGGTTCAATTGATCAGACAATAGGTACTTGCCAACCCAGCCAGCTGGCATATAGTTTGCTCTTGGCTTTTGCTCATCCCTTGTGCCAAACAGAAGTTAATGAGTGATACAGGGGTAGAACTGCTCTGCTGGTGGAGGTAGAGACATGTGCAGGGTGTGGAAAGGCCCACAATGTATTGTAGAAACAGGAAAAAATGGGGACCAGGAGGTTACTGGGATTCAGCCTTGAGATGAAAAAGCTGCTTCAACAAAGGTGTTTTCAGTTACATTGATCAGTTTCTGCAGGTGATACTTACTGACCCTATTATGAACCACTGGACCTCTTTTCATGTTAACAAATTCTGCAAGCAGGAATATTTGCAGCTTAGAGTATAAAGCAATTACTTGCAGAAACACAGAAGATAACCAGTATCTCATTAAATCTTAACTTAACCTAGGTACACTCACCACCCCTGGTAAGACACCTGAAGAATCCTTGCAGGCTGAGTAGGCATTGGGCAGAAGGAGAAAGCCTTTGCTGCACCTTGGAACAAGTCTCATATCCCCAGTATCAATGAATTGTCATCCATGAAATCCATTAAAACTTATGTCCTTTTGACACCGCTGGCCATGACTGACAGCCAGCTGATCACTGCCAAGTTAACTTATTTTTCCTCCTTTGTGAATATAATATCTTTCCACATAGGTATTTTTCCTCTTGAGTCACCTTTCTTATTCTTTTTACAGACTTTTTCACAGGTCTTTTGCACAACTTAGTAATTTTCTGCACAGTCTGAGCTAAGGTTGCTCAGCTGGGCCTTGGCTCCTTGCACGGGCAGCTGAACTTTGGGATGAATGGGAGGCTACAGATGGAATTACAAAGCTGGGCTTCCACGTTGCATATGTGCCTTTGTTGTCAGTTTGTGTTTCTCATAGGTTTTGTTTGGAGTGTGCCTGTGTCAGCCTAGGCAAGGTCCCCATCTAAAGTGAAAAAAGTAGTTTTCTCTGAGTTAATATCCAAGCAATGCTGACAGGACAGGCTACTCCAGAATCTACTGTAGACCAAGAGGCACCAATTCCCACTACTTTTATTCAGGACAGTTGTTTACTGTCCCAAAACTGTGACTGTTTTAACTGAAGTGTCTCATCTTTACAGGAGAGATGGCATCTGACCCTACTGAACAACAAAAATGTTATGTTTGAGTCATCCAAACCTTGGGAAAGTACCATTCAGTCAAAGTGAAAGTTGCTGGATTCTAGTAAAATTCCCATTGAGACTAAAGCAAAACATATCTTCATTTAAAAAAAAAAGCCAAAAAACCCACTGTCTTTTGGCCTGTTGCGGCTTTTCTACAGTTCAAACCACCAGGGTGGAATATGCAGATAGATTTACCGTCCTAGTGACTGTATGTTCTGTAATGGCAAAGATACATGTACCAGACTGGAGTAAATGCACGTTTTGTTTGACTCAGAAATTGCATAGATTTGGGAAGCTCTGAATCATATGTGTTATTTTTGGTTTAAGTAACCTTTTTAAAGGTTGGATTCCCTAATTGGAGGCTAAAACGGGAAGTAATTGCCTACTGGTAGTTCTTCGTAATGTTCAGGGTTTCTTCTCAAAGCTGAGTGTCTATAAAATAGAATTGTTAGCCTTCCATTTCTCTGTCTCCTCCTTAGCTGCTCTTTTTAGAAAGTTAAATTAATGTGGTTGATGTGAAAGGAAGAGAGAAGAGACAAATGGATGACATTCCACGTTCTAGTGTAAAGGCTATATAAGATGAATAACAAAATGCCAAGTTCTAGCCCTTCTCTAGCTGTTAGGTAGCTCTGTAGTTGAGAACTAAGTGACCTTGGGATGAGAGCACAGCAGCAGTGAAGGAGATGATGCCAGGCCAGTATGTTCAGAATAATGCTAACGGTGCATCAGTCACACCTGACTGGGGCATGGCCCAGTGTAGAGTAGCCATGTCCCATCTACATGAGAGCAGCAGGTGGGGCCTGAGGCACCTCTCTTGAACAGCAAAGAGTTACTGCCATGTCCTACAGCTTCCCCAAGCAGAGAATGCTGAAGCCTCTTTGGCTGCAGTGTTGGGTGCAGTGAGAAATCCTCTGGAGACTGGGAAGTGGAAGGCAGAGAAAAGTTGGGACGGAGCAGTGGGCATTGAGTAGACAAGCTATAAAAGCACTGACAGCTACCAATTAAGGAATGATTTTAATTAAACACAAAAAAATTCCCCATTCAGAAATTGCTGAGTTATCAGGAAGAGTCCACCTGGGCACCCTGGAGGAAGCAGAGCTGCAAGCTCAGAGCTGCTTTGTGTGTTTAAGCAAAGAGAACTGCTAAGCAAGCACTCCACCACTACCACAGCCTCCCCTGTGTGTTAATTGTTCTTGCAGCCACCTGGCTCTTCACTGTAACTCCTCTCCCCTGAGAGCTGAACGAGGAAGAAAGCTGGGGTGTTCCTTTACCTGCCAGGGAAAAGATCTAACCTTGCTTGTAGATAATTGTTGTCTTCCTAGCACCATGCTCTAAATACAGAATGCACATTGAGTTTTCTTAGGAAATTGAGACAGGCTTCTGGGGTTTGTTTCTCAGTGACTTCCTTTGCCTGTGTGAAACAGGCCTTTGCAGAACACTGTTCTCGTGGGCACTTAGGGTTGTGCATAGTACATGTGCAGTCTGGTGTGCCCAAGAGCTAAGTGGTGACCATGCCAGTAGTAGTACCCAGCCAGGGGAGTTTGAGTACTTCTGTGATAGACAGTGACTGGATTTCATGACCAAGTCTATGCATTTGTAACTTTAAAGATCTTGGGATGTTGTTTTGAGGTTCAGAGGGGTCCTGTCCTTTAAGTGGAGTCATAATGAGGAAATGACTTGCTAAATGTGTCTTAATTAAGAATAGAAAACGGCTTTTCTTTGTTTTTGAAAATGGTTCACCTGTAGCTAAATTCAGCCTTTAACCACAAGGATTCCTTAAAATACAGTATTTCCTTGTATATTTAATAGCTATGCAAATTAAATGAGATTTTTATATATTTAAATGTAGTCTACCTTTTTTTTTCTCCCTTGACAGAAACAGTACGGCCAAAAACACCACCTGTTACAATAAAGCCTCAAATAAAATCACAAGAGGTAAAAATGCTGTTATATTTTATCTGGCATTTAGTATGTGAAGCTGTTCCTTAATAAGTAATTATGCATCTTCTTGAGTAAGTTCTGCTATGAAACCATAATAATATACAATCTGACAGTCCTAACCTGCTGCTGTTTTGCTGTCTTACTAATTTTTTGCATATAAGCTTTAAACTCATTTTCAGTAGCAGAAACAGTAGTTTATCTGAAGAATGCTTTCCTTAGTATTCTGAACATTATGATAAGATGTGATTTTACTCTCAAGACTGAAATTCCCAAAATGTTTGGAGTAGAAGGTTAGCATTGCATTGAGACACTAGCAATACTTTCATAAAAATATATTTGTGTGCCATGTTCTGTCCAACTCTTCAAGCAGTGGTCAGGCTGAAGTGTAGAAAATCTAAATGATGCATTGCAATAGCAACACTGTTTTATTTCACTTTTGCTTGGTACTACAAAAACCTTTACTTTAGACACATAATGACCCTTGTTCATTTCTGGATTGTAAAACTGGTGCCAGAGAACACTCTTGGCAGAAGCAGAGCTGTGCATTCACTTGCCAATAATATGTAGCGGGCAAAGATTTCCAAAGAACAGTCCTCTCTTAATCTTACTTTGGTGTAGAAAACTGTTACTGAATTGCGGTCAAATTTTTAATATTTAGGTCCCATTCTAAACTACTCAGGAGTTTATTTTTGTTTCTGAAGATTACAAAATCAGAATTAAAGTTGTTTAGAGAACACAAAAAGACAGCCTAGAATGTAAAGCAGATCATTTTCAGTACAGCTATCTAACAGTTTTCTTTGTACAAAAATATTCTTAAGGAAAAATAACCAATAAAGAAAAATAGTTGTGTGAGTAATGCATTTGGGTTTTGCCAGCTCTGTTTAAAAGCAGTCACATGAGTGGAATTATGTATTGGTGACTTTCTTTACCCTGTCTGGATAAGCTTATACTAAAGTGTCTTGTTGCAGGATGAGGAAGAGATTTCCACAAGTCCAGGTGTGTCAGAATTTGTGAGTGATGCTTTTGATGCCTGTAATCTGAATCAGGAAGATCTAAGAAAAGAAATGGAACAACTAGTGCTAGACAAAAAGAAAGAAGAGACTCCAGTAGTAGAAGGTAAAGCTACTATTACCTCTGTTTCTTACACAGAGCAATTCTAAGGTTGATTTAAGAGAAAAAAAAAAAGTTGCAATTCAGTTTAGGAAAGTAGATTTGTGACAGTTCTGTCCAAAGTGTATGAAACGACCTTCAATGAGATATTGCAGAAATTAATGATAATTTTCCCCATGGTCAAACCACTTGTTATACAGAATGTTAACTGTGAGTTGTTTAAATCCAAAAGTACCTAAGAATTTTAGATTGCTCTTCTATGAAAGGGAGTGTGGGGTATTATTTTCTGCTTATCTACTCCTTTCCCTACCTTCTGTTTCATAGGTTCTTCTGCATATTAATTTTTTTCTTTAATTGACATTCTTGTAGGAAAAGTACAGTATTTGGAAGTCAGGCTTTATTTTCTTCTTTTAGCACCAGCTAAAAAGGCAACATTTGCACCAGACTATGAGCCTGAAGAGGCCTCTGCCTATAAAGGTTTACAGTTAAAATTTAACAAATATTTCTGATAATGATGAGAAGAAATTAAATGGAGCTTATTAATTAAAATAATTCAGAAGAACTAATGTCCGTGTAAAGAGCATAAAAATAGTCTGTGATGATGTGACTCTGGCCATACAAAATTTCCTATGGCAACATTTGTATATGTAGATGCTTATCACAAAAGTTGCAGAACTTTCTTAAAACGTGCTTTGGATTTTGCTGAATCTTTGTTTTCTGATTTTTTTTTTCTGTCCAATACATAGCCAAGCTTGAGGAATTGTAATGAGTAATATCAGTTTGTTGCATCTAGTTCTTTGATGAAAGTGTTTCAATAGGTCATTAATGTGTTACTTGTTGAGAGAAATCTCAGCTGGCAGTACTGACCTGGACTCTGGAATTGCGTACCTTCCTATCTAGGCTGAAGTACCAACCAACATGTAACACATCAAACATCCATCTCCTCCCCCACACTCTTGCCTGTGATAGGTAGACCTAATTAAAATGGAGATTAACAACACAGGAATGCCTTCTGACTCAATTTTTTTGCCCTGAAGTATGAAATATGGTTACCTTTAACCCCAATTAAATGAGCTTACCTAGCTACAGATGTCAGTGAGGAGAGTACTTTCTTCTTTGTTTTAAACTAGCCACAGTATTTGATCTTGATTTTTTTTTTTTTTTCCCATAATAGTATATCAACACTTCTACAAGCTTCATTTTTTTATGGAGATTTAAAATTGCAAAAGGGGATTCAGTTGATAGTAGAGTGTAGAAGATGAAAATGATCTTGCAAAGGGACACTCATAATGACTTAGCTGTGTATTTGCTCTTTATATCTTTATTATAGTATGCATATAGGAATATAGCCTTGTATATTAATTAATTCCTACTTGTGATCAATAAGAAGGTGAAATTTCTGATCTTGAAGTTTGTTTAGTTTTTAAGAATAGTCCATGAAGTTTAGGGGATATAAAAGCAATTCAGTGCAAGTTCATCTAGTTTTATATAAATAAGCAACGTTCAATATTATCAGTTAAATTCTTACGCATCATTTATCTCTTGTAGAAGAAACTGCTGATTGGGAGAAGGAATTACAACAAGAGCTTCAAGAGTATGAGGTGGTGACAGAATCAGAAAAGCGTGATGAAAACTGGGATAAAGAAATAGAAGAAATGCTTCAAGAAGAAAACTAAACATTTTCACAAAATCACTATAACCCAAAGCTTTTTCAGAGGACTGACATGGATTTCTGCTTTCATATTTTGCTTACAAAAATATCTTCAGAAGACATGAAAGAATCTAAAGTCATTATAATTCCATATGGGAATACAACCAGTATTTCTGTTCTTTATATGAGCAGTTTCTGAACTTCTATATTCTTCAAAAGAAAAAACAGAGGAGGCAGACACTGCAGGTTATATGTCATAATTAAAAGTGATAACATTAATAGATGGAGCAATGGTTTTGTTTGAGGCATTTTTAGGTGATCAAGAAGCTCTTCAAAGAGATTTATAAATCTAGGAATCACAATTTTTTTGTCTACAGCCTTCTGTTTGGGATGTAAAAATGGATGTCGTAAGTAACTTAGTCCTTGAAAACAATTCTCTCTTGACATTTGCACTCTGATCCCTGTATAATCTGTAAATTTGTACTATTTTTAAGGTACTTGTAGCTGGTAGATTTCACATGTATTTAACTTCTTTAATGTATGTAGCCAAAGAATTTATAGAAAACTCTATTGAATGACTTTCAAGGATTTGGTAAAACATACTAATGCAGACTCGGAAAGAAGCTGATTATTTATCAGTCAGGTGGCAAACATTTAAGCATTTAAATTGGGTTAGTAACTGGTTAGTAGAGTTAGTAACTGCTTGAATTAAATTTGGTTTTGTTAATCATATTGAGATACTGCCTTTCCCCACTGAGAGGAATGGTTTAATGCATTCTTTCTGCAGAAGGCTGTTATGTTTCCATTTAATTTTACTGTCTGAGCTGAGAGCAAATTAAATGCTTCTCCTTATTTTAAGTGCTGAAACATTTATGTAAAAACTTTTGCTGGTTTGGACATCTTTATTAAATACTGTAAATATGTATAAAATTGGCTCATTTATTTGGAGGGAGGGCAGTGAGGAGCAAATATACTTCAGACACAGATTTTAAAAATACAGTTTTTCACAGTGCTTAAGACATAGAATTTAAGTTTAAAAATAGGGGGATTTTGTCTAAAAGGTTTTTGATTCTTCATAGGCATCTGGTTGTTTCCTGTGGTTATACCATTAAGTCAGTATCTTTTTACAGATAAATGAAAATTTTATGTTCTGTTTGTCATCCATTTCATAAACTTCTATGACAGAGCATTCATGAAATTCCAAATACAAAGGAAAATGGGTAAAATTAAGTAGGTCAGAGCCATTAAGCACAATTGAATTACAGGCATGTTACATACAGTAAGCTCTGTCTTAATGACATAATTCTGCAGAAAACTTTTGTAAAGAGACTGAGGAGATTATAGCTGTAATTACTCAGTCAATATTCATCCCGTGGGAAATGAAAAGAGCTAAGTAGTTTCAACTGCTGTTACTGTAAGAAAGGACTATTTAAAATTGTCTCCATTAGCAACTTGGACAGAAAGTTCTCCTCTATTTCTCATTATGGAAAAGGAATTGTTTTAAACCTGCATACATTTGGCTTCTCAAATTAGTTTATTGCCATACACTTTCTCAACTGCAAACCATTTTAAGCACAATTTGTATTTTTATAGAGTTTTTCACTTAGTTAACAGATGCGAGGTAAGTCATGGTAAATAAGGACCATGGGACTTACGGACCTGGGATTAATTAAAGACCACAAAAGTTAATTCTGTTATGCTCATAAAAATAAGACTATTCACAGCTCAGTGGTTACTCTTGACAAATACAACTGCTGTAGATTTAAGCTGGAGATATTAGGATCTGTCTACTGTCCAGTTTGACATGACACCTTCTAAAAAGATGGGCAGTTCTGTTCCGATTGTGGGAAATCTTCCCTGGATAACTGAGAGCTCCAAAATCTCTGCTCCAAAAGTCCACTTTCTTAAAAACAAGCCTGATCATTCCTAGCGTTTTCAGGTGTATGATGGCCTTATTTGCATGGGGCCTCAAGCCTCATCTTTCTTTTCATGTTAGCATAACCTTTATCTATGGACATAGATATTAAACTCCATTTCTCATAAAAGATGGTTCCTTCATATAAAATTTTCATTTTTCAAGTCTCATGAAAAGAAAGTATATCTATAAAATAAAAGAAACCAACCCACTGTTTAAACTTGCATTTAAAAGTCAATAATGTAACAAGGCTGAATCTGACTTGAGCTCTGGTATTTAAAGTCTCTTATCAAAAGTCATATTAATATTTTCTGATCTGGGTATCTGGTTTTAAGCTGGAAAACTGAAGTAAATTCTCCATAATCCTGCAGTTTTCAGGCCTGGCCTATGCCTTTCATTTAGGTAGGTGCTACAAGTGCCTAGCAGTTCTTATTGTGCATGGGAAGAGGGAAAGTTTCACTTGCCACATGAGATGACCACAGGTAAACCTTTTCATGTTCATGGTGAATTTTGCATGCCTTTGTACCCAAACATGTCATAATAGTATATTACATAAGCAGGTCTGCTAGTCTTTCCTGAACAACATCGTTCCAAGCACTGAGATAGTGCAGATGCTAAAATCCAGCAAAACAATGCTGTGAAATCAGTGACCAATGAAACCAGAAATGAATGTAAATACCATCATCCTGTGGATAGTGTGATAGAAATACAGTTGTTCAAAACATTGAGAAGAAGCAAACAACCAATCAAAAGATTGTTAACAAATTTTCTAAGAAGATAAACTTGCAGGTTTTTTAAATAACCTTTGAGAAAGAGGGCAAAGATCACTCAGGAATCATGTTGGCTAGCTTAGAATAGCTCTGAGATACCAACATCTCCAGTTATTCTATGCACTGAAGAATCACCTTCAGCTATTAGTTTGTAATTCCAGTTGGTATTGGTTCCTCAGCCTTAAGAAACTTAATTAACTTGTGGTCTTCCTGAACATATTTTGGGGTGAACTCTGATAAATCTATTTCTTTCTGTGGTATCACTGCAAGAATGCCTTTTTCTGCAACCCCTTTTGCTGTTTCATCAGCAAAGCAATTTCCCAGTTCGGGAGGTGTTTTCCCCTTTTCTGCAATGTATAAATAGCTACCTCTGAAGGCTTCCAAATACTCTGCAGGAGTGCGAGGATCTGTTCAGCATGCTTAATTTCATCACCTTGAGCAGTTAGTAGCCTCCTCTCCTTCCAGATGGCTCCATGGGCATGGACAACACTAAAGGCATATTTGGAGTCAGTCCATATATTCACCTTCTTTCCCTCGGTCAGTTCTAGCGCTCTTGTTAGTTCAATGAGTTCAGCTTTCTGTGATGAGACATCTGATGGCAAGGCCTCTGCCTCAATCACCTTGCCCATGGTTGTCACTGCATAGCCTGTCACTTGCTTACCATTTCTCACGAAGCTACTTCCATTGGTGTACAGTTCCCAGTCTGGATTCTCCAGAGGCACGTCCTTCAGGTCTGGTCTGCTGGAATAAGCCTCTTCTATTGTCTGTAAATAGTCATGCTCAGGCACGTTGTCAATTAATGTAGATGACAAAAACATTGCAGGGTTTACAACAGATGTTTTTAGGGTAATATCGTCTTGTTCCAACAACACAGATTGATATTTAAGCATTCTGCTAGGAGATAGCCAGGGTCCCCCCCTTTTGTTACAGCACAGTTATCACTGCATGGGACACATACACAACACTGTGCTGCCCAAGGGTGAATTTACGGGCCTCCTATATCAGGCTGGCAGTAGCCACCATAGTTTTCAAACATCCAAGCCACCCTTGGCTAACATTGTCCAGCTGTTTTGAAAAGTAGGCCACAGCCCTTTGCTGGTCTCCACAGTGCTGCGCCGATACCCCCACAGCAATATTCAGTCACTCATGTGTAAAGAGTTCAAAAGGCTTAGTTAAGTCCAGCAGCCCCAGAGCTGGGGCTGACATCAAAGAATGTTTCAGCTGTTTAAATGCAGCCCCTTGTGCTCTCTGTCCACATGATGGTTCTCTTTTCAGCTGCTTTAAGGGCTCCATACAGAGGTTTTACAGTAGTATGTAATTTGATATCTATAAGCAATACCAACCTACCATTCCCAGGAAGGCTCGCATCTCTTTCACAGTGTGGGACTCTGGAAGACAGCAGACGGCTTCCTTCCATTCCCTGCTGAGTTGTCAATGTCCACAGAAGATTTCTAGCTTCAAGAAGACTACTGTTTTCCTGGCAACCTGTGCTTTCTCTTTCGAGACTCTACACCCCCTTAGTCCCAAAAAGTACAACAGACTTACAGTGAGCTGGATGCAGTCATCTCGCATTTTAGCTGTAATTAGGATATCATCAACATATTGAAGAATAACCCCTCCTGGTTCTTGTCTTCTCCAGTCCTCCAGTTCCTTTGCCAGCTGGTTTCCAAATATTTTTGGGCTGTTTTTGAATCCCTGGGGTAGAACCGTCCAGGTGAACTGGGTTTTCCTCTCTCTCTCAGGATTATCCCACTCAAAACCAAAAAGTTCTTGGCTGTTCTTATGCACAGGAATACAGAAGAAGGCATCCTCGAGATCTAAAACAGTGAACCACCCTAATTCATTTGTCAGCGTGGTCAAAAGAGTGTAGGGGTTTGCTACAACTGGTGTATATCCTCTGTTACTTTGTTAATTTCCCTTAAATCCTGCACTAATTGACAACTCTTATCATCAGCCTTCTTTACTGGCAGGTTGGGTGTGTTAAATTTAGATTCACATTCCACTAATAACCCAAATTTAAGGAACTCCTCAATTATAGAGGCTAATCCCTTACAGCCTTCTAACTTCAAAGGGTATTGTTTCTACCATACCAGCATAGCCCCTACTTTGAGTGTAATACTCACAGGCTCAGTTCTTTTGGATCTCCCAGGGAAATCATTGGCCCATACTATTGGAATGACAGCATCTTCGACTTCTTTGGGAATTTCTCCATAATTCTCCTGTATGAAAATAGCAGCTGCTTCGACAAATTTAGTTTCAGGAATTATAACTTTCACTCCCCCTTCTTTGGAAAACTTGATTTCTGCTTCTAATTTCTCTAATAAATCCCTACCCAATAATGGCTTCGAGGAATCTGGCATATAAAGGAGTTGGTGAGTCATCCAGTGTTTTCCTAACTTAAATTTTAAAGGTTGGAAGAAAGGCCTTGTTTTGTTTACCCCTGTGGCACCAATCACATTTACAGTATCTCGACCCAGTTTCCCTTTTAAAGTATTAAACACAGAATATGTTGCCCCCAAATCCACCAGAAATTCAGCATCGTCTTTCCCCAGCTTAGCTACAACTGAAGGCTCCGCTGGGGGTGACGCCTTCAGACCCAGTCAGTTCCCATTCACAGCTAATTCAGGAGCTTGGGGCATCTTTTTCGCCCGCATCAGACTCTCGTTCTTCCAGTGTCCCTTCTTCTTGCAAATAGCACATTGATCTTTGTCTAGAGCAAAAGGAGGAGGAGAACCCCTTCTTGGTGGGCCAGATGACATTCTCTGATCACCCCTTTTTTTGTGCTGGTGTCTATCCCTATCTGTTGAATCTATTTTCTGATACACTTTCCAGGCTGCATTCAACAATTTACGTATGTCCTGCACCTCCTCCATCTTTTGCAGCTTTTTTTCTTATGTCACCTGCAGATTGGCATATAAACATATAAGCCAGGTAGGTCTGTGCTGCAGGTGCCTCAAGGTCTAAACTTGTATATTTTTGTGCAGCTTCTTTAAGCCTATTCAGGAAGTCCACAGAGTTTTCATTTCTGTCTTGTCTGACTTCATATAATTTGGACCAATTCACTGCTTTAGGGATGGCATGTTTTAGGCCAAATACTATCCAATCCTGATAACGTTTTAACTTTGCCATTTGTTCTGCCACATTAGGGTCCCACCCTGGGTCATTTAAAGGGAAAATATCATTAACTGGCCCTTGAAGACTTCCAGCTGTAATTAGAGACTCTATAGCAGATATAGCAGCCTTATTAACCATTTCTTTTTCTGTTTCATCTAGTAATGTGTCTAGCATTACATTCAGATCTTTCCAGTCTGGGTTTTTTCTTCTCACAAGATTAGCTACCTTCTCTGGATTGTCTCTATACCGTCCAACCGAGGCTTTCCACTGATGCAGTTCTACAAGTAAAAAAGGTGTTGTTACGTAAATCACACTTGATTCCCCACAGCCTGCTTTAAAGATGTTTGTATGGCAGGCTCCTCCCTTTCTGATTCCCTCTTTTTAGATCTGGTTTGTTCTGCCACTGGGTCTGGTGCTTCTACGGCCTCTCGGGCTGCTTTTCCCCTCCTCTTTCCAGCTACAGTGGCTACAGCAGCTTTGTCCTCAGTTTCATCTTCTGAAGAGCTACCTGTATCAGAACCACCCTGCTCTCTTTGAATCGGGGCTGTCCCGCTGCTACTGAGTGTTACATCGGCTGAACGCCAGCTGGGGACTGCTCCCTTACCTCTGGCGGTCACCGTGTGGCGGGCAGCTGGCAGCGGCCGGGCCCCGTCCCTGTCTCCGCCCCTGTCCCCACCTCTGGGGCAGCTGGGGACAGTGGCAGACCCTCCTGTGTCTCCGCCCCCGGCTCTGCCGCTGAGGTAGGTGGAGGTGGCCGTGTCGGGTCTCCCCCACCAGTGGGGGCGGCAAGGGGACGGTGCCCCTTTCCCCCCGGGAAGCAGGCGCCACCATATCCACATCAGGCACGTTGGATTTATTAACACAGACTGGGCTAGGAAGAGTTTCCCCTTTCTCATCCTTTATTTTCCCTCTTACAGCCATCTCAAAGCAGTTTTTCTGAGGTTTATGTGCCTCTTGTTTGTTTATGAATATTGCAAATAATTCTGCATATCTTAATTCATCCCATCTCCTCTGAGACAGAAGCTGTAATAATAATTCTGTAATTAATTCGTCTTCTAGGCTGCCAAAGCGAGGCCAGCTCCTTCCCCCTCGTACCCTCTGCAATGGCCAGGTCTGTGTCGAGAGGTGAATCAATTCTTCCATGATAAGAGGTGTTCTTTTCCTGGTTAGCAAATGCCGATGTTTTAATATTAGATCTAACGGGCAGTCACAGGGTATCTGCGTGCCTTCGTTGGAATATGCACACTCCGTGTTCTTATTTACAAACAGAAAATCCGCTGAGAAAAGAGCTACTAGTCACGGAGCCAACACGGGATTCAAACTTACACTTCCCCCTCCCAGAGCTTACGAACGAAGCTCTATACTACCCCTAGAGCCTATAGAGAAAGCAGAAGGAGTACGCACGCAAAAAGCTCCCTGGCTGGGATTCCAAGTGCCCCACTGCCCATTCAACCACTGGAGCTTTACCCCCACACCCCAGGCTGCGCTCTGCACCCGCAGCCTTCAGTCCCCGTGAAGAGGAAAAGGGTGTCTCCCTTCCCCCCACAGCTTCCGTGCAGGAACGGGATCCCCTGCTGCGACCCCCCTGGCTGCTCCCCCGCCCCACCAGGACCACCAGAGATCTCTAAATACAGAATCCCTGGATGCTAGCAGTGAAAATACCCCTTTTATCGTACCTTCCTTCTGTGCAGGATTCTTTTGGAACTTCCACAGTTTCGCAGTTCCCCGGACCACCGCAAAAGGCCCGTTGTAAAATGCCAACAAAGTGCATGTGGAAGGGGTCGGAGGGTGGGATGGTTCTCGATCTGAGAAGCTGTATGCAGAAGTCCCTCCTGTCCCGGTGAAGAGTCACCAGCACTGATGCCTGTTTCTCTGGTCCTAAAAATACGAGCCAGACACAGTCAGGGTGATAAAAAGGGATACCTTTATATAAGGATCCTCAAGTGCACAGCTCGTTAGCTGAAAAACAACGAAGATGCATATCCCACGTGACACGTGTACAATTTTTATAGATTTTGCACATTAGCATATTTGACAAGAGTCCCCCAATTAGCAATGTGCCCAGTGAAGTAATCCCCCCACTTCTAGTGCCTTCTAAATTCTCCCCTCCGTCAGTGGGGACCAGACCCTGTTTACAAAAATACGTCTTGAAAAGCTGTTTTCAACCTTGATTTCTAAGGAGAACCAAGATAGCTTAATTCCAGCTTAGTGGGAATTTGTTTTGTCTTCCTGCCTAGGAAAATGCTGAAGCTAAGCTACAATAAGAAGCTACAAAGCTGCAAATATATGTGTAAAGGATACAGAGAATATATAAAAGAAAAAAAGGTAAAAACCAAAACAGGGTTTTATTTATTTCCCTGATAATGGTCTGGGTTTCAATTCAGCAGAAGTCTACAAGATGTATTGTCTGGCCGGATACTCTTATGTCTCAGTAAGTGCTGACTGATAGATCTGTAACAGCAGTACAGTAGCCTAGCCTTAAATATCATTACTCATTAGTAGATTTTTCTTCCAGAATATGAATTTTCAATGCTTTTCTCCTTTGTTTTAAACATTTGGAGTGTTTGTGTGTGTTAGATCATCGTTCTAGTTTTTTAAACAAAATGGCAAGTAAGTCAATTAATTTCTTCTATATTTTCTTTGTATATGTTACAGTTAACTATTGGAGAAAACAACAATTTCTACAAAAATATCAGAAGACATGCATGGCTTTGTTTTATTCTCAGTATAGCCCAGCATTTGCTATAGATAAATAGATAGATAGATAGATAGATCAAGACCATGCATACATATAAATGCAAAACCACATGTATCAAAGTGTATAAATACACAGATCAAGACCATGCATACATATAAATGCAAAACCACATGTATCAAAGTGTCTAAATATACAGATCAAGACCATGCATACATATAAATGCAAAACCACATGTATCAAAGTGTCTAAATATATTAAATATAATATAAATCTCTAAATATATTAAAGAAATCATAATGTACTTTTCAGCTGTTACTTTTAACTAGATACCATTAAGAGACAAGGGGCAACCAAAATAATTAGCATTAGTTTGTCACACTATCATTTGTAATGAGATGGCTCTCTGTAGAAATTAAGAATGAAATCACTTGCTTCATTTCCTAAAATCTGGCTTTCATTATGGACAGGTTGGTGACATTTTCCTTTGCTAATTCAGGAATTCATGAATCTATGACAAACCTCTCCTGATAAACTTGGAGGTATACTTAACAAAAAACTACACGGGCAGATAGGTTATTTTGTTCAAGTGTGATTCTGGCAAAGTAGGGAAAGACAAGGAAAATGCCTTTAGTTAAGGGCTTTATATAAAATTAAAAGAGTAAATATTTGATGCCTGCTTTGATATATGATGCTCTAAAGAAAACCATGCTTATTGGGGTCTTTTTACTTGTATGACTGCATAAAACCTTAATTCTAGGGTTGTTTTTATTTACTTGTTCTCGTGGCTATGTTTTCCATATGCAAATGTGAAGGCCTCAGAGCCAGATAAAACTGCTGGTTTTCTGCATTTCCTCTCCTTCCCAAGTAAACCCGTTTATCTCACTGCGGCTATTGAGACATGGACCATGCTGTGTGAAAGCAAGCCAGTTTATTACACTAATCACCAGTATTTATAGTTCTCTAACTTCCACACAAAATTTTCTACTCAGTCTCCCCTGCCCTTGTTCCCTTAGCAACATAATCTTTTTTACTATCAGGTCCTTGCTAACATCCTCTTGTGCCAGAGCGGTCAGGCATGGTGTTCTTTTTGTTCCGTCTTCAGTCCTTGTTCTTGCCTTGTGTTTATCTCTCCCACAGCTTCTGCTGTACCAGGGCCAGGAGGTCAGTGCTGCTACCCAGGTCTGTTCTGCTCTCAGCTTCTGTAGCTGTCTGATCTCCTGCACCTCACAATCAAATAATGGCCAGAGAATGGGTTGATTACACCTAGCTTCTTGTCCCACTTACTTCAGAAATGTTGTAATGCTGGCCTTGTGCCCTTTCATGACTTTGATGTCAGCAATTTAAACATCAAATAGTTTTGGTTGTGCTGTATCATCACCACCTTTCATCCTGTACCATGTGTAACAAGACTTTCAGGCCCATCATGTGCTGGGTGGATGAAAGGTCCTGCTGTAAGGATGTTACTGGGGTGGAGAGGAGCCTCCACAGATATTTGCTGTGGATGTGGAAACAACAATCTCTTGGTGGGATGTAGTGTCACAAAATTAGTGGGCGTGTACATGAAAAAAGCGGGAACCATTGCCCAAGCAGGTGAAAATACTGGTGCAAAGGATCTTTCAGGTGGAGGAATATTGTTATCCAACCCACTTGGGGTTTCTCTGGCTGTGGATGTACTTACTAGTCAGCTGACATGTCTGAGCATATGTTGAAAACAGAATGGTTATAAACAATTAGAAAGACCACTAATAATGTTTGCCCTGAGTAAACTAGCAATCTCTCCATCCTGGCCACTGCACTATTCCCAGTGGAGCTGGCAAGCAACCCAGCTTCGGAGGCCAGGTGCCAAGGGGTACAGTAGAGAATGGTCTGCATCCTGTTGGTCTGGGAGAGGAAGGAAGGAAGGAAGGAAGGAAGG
>VZRV01009273.1:31298-205385 GCA_013398115.1 Falcunculus frontatus
TCGCCCCGCGGGGTCGGGAGCGGCCCCTCCGCGCTGTCCGAGGGTCGCGGGGCGGTCCCTGCCGAGCGCGGGCCGCCGGGGGCGGCAGCACGTGGCGGGCCCGGTGTGCGGGGGGCGAGAGCTGCAGAGCGGGGGAAGGTTTGCCGCTTCCCCGGGGTCCCGCCGGCGGCCCCCCCGTACCTTCTCGACTCGGCCGAGGTGCGAGGCGGGAGCGGACGGGGGCTCTGCCCGCGGGGGTGGCGGGAGCCTTTTCTTTTTCTCCGAAACAGTAAAAAAAACACCAAAAGGCCCTTTTTTTCTTTTTCCATTTTCTACCAAAACTACACTGAAAGCAGGGCTGTCCCCGGTGATTTTACAGTAATTTCTGGTTGCAGATCCTCGTAGGAAAAGCTTAAAATACCTGTGCTTGGTCACCCAACGGCAAAGACTTAAAATATGCTGTAATTCAGCGGCTGTGTGCAATATCACCAGCTCGGTATTTTATGTGACAGAACTGCCTCGCTAATCTCATGTGCTTCTAAAGTATCTCATCCTGTGCGCTTACATAAATTCGAGTGGCTTTTTAGTGGTAAGTTTTTTACATGGTACAAAGGATAACATCTCAGAAATAGTAACTTGGTGGTGGTGGATTATTTTGGCTGCTAGAGAGGTCTAGGAAGCTGCAGAGTTACATTTCTTCACTGAAAAGCGCTGTCTTCTGCAATGTGTTTTTTCTAGTTCTTTACTAAGAAGTAACTTGTAAGTAACTTCAGTGTCTATTATGAAAGTAGATGATGATGATGTTTAAAAAAAAAAAAACCCTTGCATTCCATATTATTTCAAATACAGTCAAAATGAATTCAATTATTTTAAAGAGGTGAAATGTGGCAGGCAATGTTAAGCAAATTTTACTTTGAACTTTTTTTGTGAATTAAAAATCCTTCAGCACTCTCTTGCAGATTTCCCTCCCCCTGCCTTGATATTATTTTTAGGTTCCTTGTGACCTGTTTGTGTTGGGAATTCAGAACTTGTCTACCCTGCTTTTTCCAGAATCATACTGTGGGTGAATACAAAACTACTAAGTTTTTAGTACTGAGGAAGTGAAACCCCATTGGCGGAAGTGATTCATGCTATATTAAATGTTTTCTTAATTAGCACCTGTCTCAGACGCTTACATTAAAAAAGGTCTCATTAGATGTGCAGCACTTTGTCGTATGTGTAAATGCACTGAAAGCTTCCATGTAAGCTTTGGGTTCCTGCAGTGAATTTTTTGCTGGAATTACAGGAGGTGTTTGTCATTAATTTTTTAGGTTGCTCAAAGAATCACCAGCAAAAGCAGATTTAATATAAAAGTGAAAGCAGGACAGAGTTCCTTGTCGAGGTTCACTCTGCTACTTACTGTGTGGTTAAAGCATGCAGAGAAAAAAATGCAATAAAATCAGTCAGTCTAAAACTAAAATCAACCAAAATGATCACCGTGGTGGTTGGGGATGGGAAAAGGGTAAGGATAGGAAAGGATAAGGATAAAAAGAAATAAGGGGGACCCTCCTGTTGAGTCACAAGGCTCAGAGGGAATCCCCCCTGCCAATCTTAGCCCCAGGCTTGACTGATGGTTTTGGCACAAAGGTTTTAGAAGCACTTAAACTTAACAGCACTTAATCGATGCCTCAAGTTAATGAATTTGACAAAAGTTTCTGTAGAATTTACTATCAGTACAACAGGAAGTCGCTTACAGACCTCACTTACTTACAAATGTAAAGCACTTAAGAATCTCAGAGAGCATCATTCACAGTACATTTGCTATAACATATTTGCACTTGGCACAGACATAGACTTGAAGAGTAGTACCAGGTACATATCTGTTAAAAATTCCCGTCAGATCCAGGGATGTACTCACATTTATCCTTTTTGTCTGCTCAAGGGGCAGCGAGTTGAGCCTTGAGGAGTGGTATCAGCCCAGGCTCCGCCACCAGCATTCGGCAGTGGTCCTCCAAGAACAGCAAACTTGGGAGTTTGCTGGGTCTGAGAGGTGCCCCCTGAGAGGGAAATGCTGGCCACAGCCTGCTGCAGTCCAGGAGAGCTCAAGGGATCTCACTTAAGACCACCGTTTATAGCGTCTCAAGAGAGGACTTTAGTCACAATAATTTTTCATCCTGGCAGCAGTTTGGGTTGGTAACTTTCTCTGAAAGTACAGTAACAAAAATATTGTTCCACTCGGGTTGTTATTGATGTAAGAAAAATAAGTTTTTGAGGATGTTTGTTAAAAGCCATGAGCTTGTTAGACATGACTAGTTCCTGGGAGCAGTGTTTCTGATAAGTTCCGGATGAGCTTATTCCAGGGTGCTTTTGTCAAGGCCAAGGCCTAACAAGTAGGCCTTGAGATCATGGTATGGCCTGTGATGGGGGTGTGAAAGATGCACCAACACTGTTTTAATGTCTCAAGTGAAATGAGGGAAGAGATGGGTTTTTTTTTTTTTCTTTGTGGTTGTGTTTGAGGTAAATTTAAAAGATTTTCTTAAAAGCACGCATGTCATCTGTGTCATGAGGCCACTGAAAGAGCAAAAAAACCCAATGTGGTTAAGTGTAAGAGGATAAAATAAGGACCATAAGCAGGGGTCATGTGAGAATGTTTCTGAACCAATATCGAAGACCAGGTCTTGAATTATAAGGCCAGGAGTCTTAATGGTGCAGTTCTGCTAACAAAGAGTCTGTCTTTTATGAAGGTAAAATACAAATTTAGGAAGTAGGTATTTCTTAATAGTCCTCCTGCTTTGTTGGGACTTCTAACCTTGTAGTGCTTTGAAACTAGTGATGAGCAATACTGCAGGTGCCTCAGTCCAGTGTTTTGGAAGTAGGTAAAGGAGTGCATAGAACATAGTTTTTAATATAATGACAGAACATGGTGAAATGTTTTATTGAAATGACTTTCAGATCTCACAGCTAAGATCTTTGTTCAGTGGGGAAGCCACCTCAGAGGCCATTAGGTTTTGAGAAAGGTATAATTAGACTGCATGTTCATTCAGGTCAGTGAGCACAGTATAGAGAAGTATTGCATGGAGAAATAACCTTAATAAGCTAGTCCTGTGGTCACAAGCATCTGAATAATTGTGTCTAGACCAGTGAATGAAGGTGCACCTGCTGTAAAATTCAAACCCAAATTTTGTGACATCCTGAAATGCTAGTTTTCGTACAGAAGTTGTAAATAAAACTATTACCAAAAATGATGACTTTATTTATCATAACTGTTTGTTGAAAAATCAATCTTGAGTATTGGCACTGAGGAAGAGTATATTACATACATGTTTTCAAAATAAGCTTTTCTGTTTTAGCAGGAAAAAGTAAATTGCTGGTATGCAGGAAGCCTAATATTTGTATGAACCATAAACATTTGTGATAAATATGACTTGAGTTTTTCACCACAATACTTTTTTTATTGCAGTGGGTCAGGATAAGGAGTATAAGGCTTTAATGACCGGTGCAGTAAGTTTGAAAATGTAGTCAGCTGAACAGTCCTCAACAGATGTTGAGGAATTGGTTATATATTTACTTCTATAGTTAGGTTGTCTTTACAGTTGTGAAAGTCTGGTTTATTTACATATGTTTGTTCCAAAGCTTCCAGGATATTTTTTGAAAGTATTAGCAATTCCAAAGGCTAAGGGTGGAAGAGTCTTTTCACAGCACAGTCCAACTGCTACTATGGGGTATGTAGGAGTTGTTTTCATATATTAGTGCTAGTGCTTATGTTTTTTAGGATAATTAGCTAACATACAGTAGAAAATGGTTTCTGGTGCACCTGCTAATTATGGTTTCTTTTATTAAAAGGTACAGAGAAGTGTTTTCAGGTGGTTTAGGGAAGGATTGCGTATGTGTATGCACAGGAGTATGGAATACAGGTAAACATGGTACTGATAATAAGCACAGTATATTTTAGGTAGCATTGTGTGCTATAGGCTTGTGTAGGTAGTAGAACAAAAAAATAAGTGAGTTTGTGATACATTTTGGCGTGGTGGTAGGACGAGTTCTGTAGGACAAGTGTCTCTTTTATTCTTACGTGCAGCGCATGTTCCTGAAGCAGTACTGTTTGAAGGAGAGCTAGCTTAGGCTCTTGTGATCATAGCTATTTTCACAAATAGGCTATCTGTCTTGTATGCTGATCTTTTAGGTATGAAGTAAGGTAGAGTTTTCTTGATGTTCATCTTTTTTGATCAAGGTATAAGTTGAAGGTACAGAGCAGTAGACAAAATGAAAACTTCAGGGTGAGCAGGAGCAGTGTTGTCACTAATTTCGCTACAGTCATCCTCAAGTGGTTTGTCCTGTAACTCTTTACATAGCTTGAAGATGACATGCTTATTGAGAAATATCAGCATCTTGTAATAGCTAGTTTCACAGTTAGGTAGGTAGCAAATACCTTAGAATTTTGATAAATTTGTGATCTTATGAAGCTGCACATTACCTGTGCAACATACTCTTTTTGTCTCTCTGTAAATCTTTCTAGGCATATAATATTCTGACTTTGGGTTGTCAGATCATGAGCCACCTGTGGTTGAAGATGGCTGGAAGCTGAGAGAGCATGGTAGCAGCTAGAAAAGGTAGCGGCGATTTCAGTAGAAGGTCTTTGCTGGGGTGGTTTTGTTTTGGTTTTAGTCAGTCAGTACTGAATCAGCACTCTTATACAATGTGCTGTGAGAAGTGCTCTGTTCTGGCTGGAATGTCAAACTGAGAAGTTCACTAGTCTGATGAGCACACATTTGAAAAGATAAGAGGTAAGAGTTAGGGTTGTTCTCACCGTTGCTTCAGTAAGGAGGGAGCAATTTCAGTGATTAATATGGGTTAGTACTTAACATTCTGAATGTGTTGTTTATTATTGCTATACTCCAGCTTGAAGCTTGACACAGACCAAATCTGAAACTACCTGTAGTTAAAGTGTTTTAAGAATAGCATTGGGTATAAGAAGGCTGTTTAGACTTCTGGCTAATGTTTTTAATATCTAAAGTTGCAGCTAATGTAGAAAATTCTTTGTTAGTCACAATCGGGAAACCATCTATATGTTTGTGGCCCTTGTCAGGCAATAGCGGACTTCTGGGTTTTAAAATTAAAACACTTTATAATTTAGGTTAAATAAGTTAGAATTTTAATATGTCACGCCACTACTGTCAGATTTGCTAGAACTTACCGGCTACAACTTGACAGATTAAGTTTTAACTAAGGAGGGGTTTTAATTATGATTTTTTGGGGTTTTTTGTGTATGCTGTCAGATTGTTCTAGCTGCTGGTAGAACCACTTTTTTTGAACACAGTATTTTAGCCTATGGTCAAAAATTTGCAATTGTATTTAAGACAAGAAAACTGGATATTTTTACAAAACCACGTATGGTTTTGTAAAAATATCTCCACCAAGCTACACCGAGCTCTATGGCTACACCGAGGTTTGCTTTTGCAGGGAGCATACTTGCTTGTCAGTAAACTTGGATTTGTTCTATGTTCACTGGAAAACCAAAAGAAGGTTGACAAGTTCTGTATATTTTCACTGTATTTATAATTTTCAAATGTGTTGGAGACATACAGGACACTTGTACACAAGCCTTTTTCTTCAATTCAGTATTTTGGTAGATTATTTCTGCCTTTTCTGTTAAACTATGGAGAATGAGTCTGAAATTCTAAAAGTCCTTTTGGCTTTTTTGACAAAGAATAAAGCATACTCAGTTTAGAAATTATTATTGTCAGTAAAAAATTGAACTGACACCTAATTTGACTTCAACAAAAAGCTCTGCTGAATTAATGAGGTGGTGGTGTTCACTTCTTGAAACTTCCAGATGCTTTAGAATATGCATGTGAATTGCCAGCTCTGAATTGACATTTAGGTTACTATGATGGTTTGCTAAAAAAGAGATGGGCATTTCATGACTTACAGGTGATATGTATGCCCCTGCTAGTACTTGTTCTGGTTTTTTACTGGAAACAACAGAATTTTCTCAGATAAAAACCGGTGAACATTTTTCAGTTGACTAGGTTTGAAGCAGTGCTGCTCACAAACATAGTCTTGTTGGTGTTCCAGTCCTTCAGTAGCCAGTGTTAACTGCATACCTGTGGTGAGGATAAGGTACTGTGTGTTTAGTTCCTTGTGCTCCGACTGTGATTAGATTTACTTTTATTTTTTAGAGGCTCTCGTGCTTTGGCTTCTTTCCAATCATCCTGCTTGCACTTCTGTTGGCAGGATTGCCTATCACTTTGCAGTGAACTGGGTTGAGGAACTGATCTGGCTGTAAACTGTGTTAGAACAAGTTGCATGAATGTTACTGCTAGCCCAGGGAAGGTGGGTGTGAAAAAGGAGAATGAAATTATATTAAGAGCTGCTTGGGCACTGCTGCTGTTCAGTGTGTGACTGCAGCCACTCAGACCTCCTCAGCTCCTGTTGGAGCTGCTGGCAATTTTGTGCTCTGCTTTCAAAAAGAAACTCCCAAGTCTCTTTATGGATATCAGAAAGTCTGGAAATGGTATGCCAAACCCGAAACTTTGAGTTTAAAGCAGACTTTCCCTTTGTTTTGTCAGACTTCTTGGGTGCAAGTATCCGAATCAGAAGTTCATATTCTATGCAAAGAAAAAGCTGCAAGTTTCAGCTGTTCTGTTGGTATCATGTTGTGGTAGAATAAGCTGATCTTTCTTGTCTTGTCAGCTTAATTTGACACAGTGTCTTCAGCTTCTGTATGAATCATGGGTTTTAGGCAACATCTGTGCCATGGTTTCAGCCATTGGTGCATACAGAGAGGTGAAGTGAGCTGTGTTGTTTTCACATTTCTTGTTCTTCTGTGTTTATTTGGCTGACCCTAGAAGGGTAAGCCTTTCCTGGAAGACCCACAGTTTAAGACAAGCCAAGAGGAAAGAAATACGCGTTTTGCAGATGACTTTTTAGAGGTGTAAAATGTTGTAATTGGCTATTAGTTCCAGCAGTTCAATTACTGCATGACCTTTGTAGGCATTTATCAGTATATTGTCTGACATGGTTGGAGAATAAAACTGCAGTGCATTTCTATTTGTCCATAAAACATGTGCATCATTTCCACACTTGTAAAGAGCTGTGCAATGTGAATCTTCCTTGGTAAGTCAAAAGTTGCTCCTTAATGTCTGTACAGATTATTTGCAGTTAAAAAGCTTATTGTCCTTTGAGAAAGACACTCTGTGAGTTCCATCGACTCGATAATGAATCTACCTTGAGATAAGGCCTAAAGAAAGGGACTTGCTTTAAGAATAGGGAACAACAAAGCTGTTACGCATGAATATTGCAAAAAAAAAGTATTTGTTTAATGATTTTTAAAAAACTTTTTCAAGCATGCTGAACAAATTTGGAGTTGAAATAAGTCTCATTGGCTGCATTCCTTTGATGTTGGCTAATTCCTTTTGAAGAGGAAAACAGTCCTGTGCAGAATATAAAATCTAGTGCAAACTCCTGGCTTTAAGAATTAGCACATTTTTTAATACAAAAATGTAAGGGAATCGGAAATTTATTTGTGCTTAAACAGCATAACTGTATATAAACAAGCTATTTTAACAATTCCTTGTGATTTTAAGGAAATTTACCTTAAGTTCACTGAAAATAAATCAACAAGAATGATCCCTTTACTTTGGCGATGAGTTCAGTTTTGCTTATCATGCTTTTAACTATGTGTGCACGTTGTATAGTGGGATTGAAAATGGACATCAAAAAACCACCCAGCTACCTTCAAGTATTGTCCTGAGTCCCAGCCTCTGCAGTGTAACCAAATAAACAAAACAAAAACACACCCAACCAAACACCCTTGCAATTCTCATCAGCCTGAAATGTTTCAAGAAACTGAGACCGTTGTTAAGGTGATTGAGAAAGAAGTCTGGAGATGCTTAATAGAGTGTTACATAGAGAACATCGGGTATTCTGCTCTAAAATATGACCATATCACAGCAGTGTTATAAAACAACTGGTGATGTTTAACTTTTTGGTTAAGTGATTAAACATTCAGCATTTTAGGAAATCTTTAGAGAAAGTTCTGTTTAATTGAGCAAAAATAATGTATTGTTAAAAATCATGGGAAGTAGGAGTTCAAGCCTGAAGCCAGTTAATATTCACCTTTTTTGATAATTTCTTGATGTGAATTTTAACATTTCGAGAGTGGATGTGTTTCTGGTCCTGTTTATCATTCTTGTTATAACAACCAGTTTTCTCCAGTTGAGAGCTGACAGTTGTGTTTGGCATTGTGATTGAAGTAGTTCAAGCTCTTGCCTTATGCCATTGAAACAATGTATTTATGTAGATTTCCTTAAACTTATCAGGGTTTCTTTTTTGCATTTTACCCTTATTTGTCCATGCAAACAAAGGGTGGAAATGGTCATTTTAAACACATTTGCTTGACTGTTTACGTCCACTTCCTGCTTTCCTTTCTGAAGGTGGTTGGTGGTGCCATGGAAGAAGAAGCTGGATCTCAGGAGATGGGGGTGAATAACCAGGATCAGCTGGTGAAGAGCAAGTGCACTGGGTTGTCCGATACAGCGTTGCAGTATTCGAAGTCCAACTGTTACAGCCTGGAAAACACGGGCACATTGGAAGAAGCCGAGTATATCACAAAGAACAGGAAGTACCCAGGGTCCATGTGCTGTTCCCAAGAGTCCCGTGAGGAGACTCCTGGGAGAGAAGAAGCCCGTACTGATCCACCTGATGGCCAACAAGATCCAGAGAGTGAAAAACACAAAGAGAAGACTTTGGGTGTGTTCTTTTTGGCATTTTGATTTTAAAGGGCTTTAATATTTTTGTAAAATAGCTATGGATTTGCTCTTGGTCTCAAATTTACTCTGTAGCCAAAAACTTGTCACCCGTAACAGGCTATTTTGAGAAACTGTGTGTGCACTTCTGCTTGGGAAAGACAGTTCTTAATGCATATGTAAGACTCCTTCAGCTGGCAGTGCTATTTTTACAGGAACATTAATAATAATAATGTGGTAATTGCTAATCAACTTTTTTAACTTTCGGGTTTAAATATGGGGTTGTAGTGTTCAATGCTGCCAAAGCACGGCTGATAATTAAATTCTAAATGCTTATTAAGAGCATATCTGCCAATATCCATTATTAGTGAAACTTAACTTTCTAGATGTAATTTTTTTCAGATTTTTCTTTTTATCTGTGCAATTATAAAACAAAAATATTTTTGTGGTTTTATATTAAAGTAATTTTTGCTATCCTAGTTGTCAAATGGCACGTAGGGCAAGACAAATTTATTCTTGCTGTGATGACTTCCCGTTTGTCGTCAGTTAGGATTATGCAGCTGTCAAACTAGGGAACAACTTAAATCACACTAATTTCTCATGGATCTATAATTTACTTCTAAAGACAGGCTGGTTTTCTTGTATATGGTTTTTCTTCCTCAGTATCATTGTCTTTCATCCATTTCATAGGAAAAGAAGTGTTACTATTAATGCAAGCCTTGAACACACTTTCTACTCCGGAAGAAAAGCTGGCAGCTTTGTGCAAGAAGTATGCTGATCTGGTAAGTAATTTGTAAAGATAGCAGAAGTTATTCACGTGTTAATATTAACTGTGGAATGCAAGAGCAACTAATGCAGGACAGTTAATGATTTTGAGTATTTTACAGTGTTGGTAAAAAAGACACTCAGGCTGACTGAGTATTGCTTCAGCCAAACTTTCATGTAGCCATTTCACTTCTACATGATTGCCCAAATCCAAAGAAAAAATAGGTTTTGATAACTTGGTGTTGAAGCATAATACTAGGATTAACAGAAAAGTTGTGTTCTTTTGGGAGTAATTATTTTCCTAGTTGTTGATAATGCTTTTGTGCTAGTGTTTTATCATTGTAGGATAAAGGGAAAGAACATATTATCATACAGAGATTTGGGGGCCGGAATATTCAGTTTTATTTAACTCTTTAGTGATTTTTGGGGAATGTGGGATGTTGGAAATATCTAGGTTAAATTTTGTTTTGTGCTTTCTGATCACGTAAAGGAACGGAAAGAAAGGGTTGCATTTCTTCAGTAACAGACCAAAAAGAAGCAGTTCGTAAAGTGCATTCCTACCTCAAGTATGCTAAATGATAATTTATTCTCTAAAATAATTGATCACAAAATTGGGGGGTTACAGGAGAGGGTTCATAAGTTTACTTTCCAGAATGTTCTTGGAGATAACACCACTTGACTCATTTGTCTTTAGACAGGGACAGACAGGAATGGAAAGACTGGAAATCCTGTGTGTGTATGTTTTCCCACCATATTTGTAGTTATAAAATGAATGCGAACTAAAGAGATTACAAAAGCATAAGTTTTCTCTCTGTAGCTGTCAAGTGTATCATATGCAGATATTTCTGAAAATGATGTAATGGCTGCACAACATGGCATAACTCTTCTGAAGTAATTTTTTCTCCCTTGAGATTTATACTGTGTCCAAAACTTTGAGGATGATCTAGCGGGTAGTCTTTTTACTCAAAGAGGCAATATTGATTACTTAAGAACAGACTTAGATGAGTTCTGTTAAGGAGATCCTGAGTCCTCTGGAGGTGTTACATTTTTGCTTTGCTTTCCTTGCTCTCTCTCATGTGCTCTTGGTTCACGTGAGTGCATTTCCTTTAAAATCAGCAGCTTCTCTAAGAAGTCACTTTCATTTAAATGAGAAACAATAATAGTTCTGTATTGTAACTCAAGGATGAGGAACCCACCTAAATGTGAGTTTTGATATTGTGAGAGAAAAATGCAGTAAGTTGGTTGTTTCTTATGAGCAATTGCTCGTGCATGTGATGCCTTTTCTATTTAAGCAAACAGCTCTCATGTCACCTCACAGTGGTGATGAGGGCCTGCATGAGGAGCTAGGCCAGCATGAATCCCTCGATTCTGCAGAAAGAAAAGAGTCTGCCCTATCTTCACTTCAACTTTTATTATTGAAGGAAAGAGCTCAAAACAATTAGGGAACAGCTAGACCAAATAAACTGTAATTTCCTTCAAGAAGCTTGGCAGTCAGAAGAGATGTGTTCTCATTAAGGTTTTTGTCCTCCCAGGAGAGGATCAATAGGACTGTAGGCAGAGTAAGCATTCACAGTCACCATCCTAGAAAACCACTTGCTTTCCCCATGATGCTCAGAATGGCTAAGGAGCTAGGTGGGAGCTTGTCTTGGTGTAAGAATAGCTCTGTTGCAGCTATATGAGTTTGAGAGATGCCCCTGTTCCACTTATAATGTTTAGGTTGGATCTGATTGTGTTCCTTTTAAGATGCATTCTTTTCTTCATGGTAGTGGTGGAGTACCACTGCCGTAGGTGTCAGCTTTAATGCCAGCAGAGGTTTGAACTGTTTATGACAGTGCACCTACAATGCTTTTTTTCTTTTTTTAAAGATTCATCATCTTTAAAGCTCACTGTCAGGTTTTTCAGTGGTGTCTCATGAAAAGGACTGTACAATGAAGGTAGGAATGCCTCTCTCCTGGCAAAAGATCTTCCACATTTTTTTTTTCCGTAATTTGGAATCTATCAGGAGATCAGCCTGTGATGCAGGAAGGTTTGCATCCTTGGTGATATATCTCACACTGGCACACTTTTACGGGCCTGAAGTTTCATAGGTGTGCAGACAGCACAGCCACTTGAAGTGGTGTTTTCTGGCCATGCAAGAAAAGGGCTTTTTATGTTTGGATGTGAAAATACTCCTTTAATAGTCCTTTTCCCTAAACTAGATTAAAGACACATTTAATTTACTGTTGTTGTGGAGTCCTTAACTTTATTCATTATTCTGTGCTTCAGCATTATTTTGAGCTCTTTCAGAAAGCCAGCATTGTATTATTCTTCTGTCACAGTGATGTTCCTCATTGCCAGCCCTCTTTTCCTGTGGTGTCTCAAGGCTGAGGCACTATCTAATAAGAAGCAGTGTAACACTTAACGTTGTTGCCTTCTTTGCAAAGAAACAGACTCTAAATAATACGGTTTCTCAGGGAGCCCAAAAATCATGTATAATGGAACATACTCTGTGAGATATTAATGCAAGAAACTTCTGTTCACTGGATATTCACAGAATAGATTTTTAAATACGTATACAGAGTTTAACTGTCATCTACCATGTAAACAGCCTAAAGGAAATAAAACAAAAAATTTGCTTTAAGTGGTTGAGACTGCAGATCTCTTTAAGTCATCAAAGTCTGGACTATGTGATTTTAATAGTAACTGACTTGATTTGTCAGGGCTGCTAGTTTTGTCTGTTCTTTTCTGAAATACCTTAGCATTTTACAAACTTGTATCAATTACCACTTCCCTTGGTAGGAGCTCCTGCTGACAAGGAGTTCTGTGGTTTTTCTTTTTGATAGCAAAAACAAGACCTGTTGGATAAACAGTTGCATGTACTTTCAAGATAAGAGTGGGAAAAGTTATGACTTGTTGAAAAGCCAGTCTCAGCTGGCTTTTAATTGTATCTGCCACATCTTCCTTTCAGAGGGCTACTCTTTCCCGTGTAGATGAAAGCAAGCTGATAGCTTGTGGTCAATGACAGGTTCATGCTGCCTGTTCCTCAAAGGCAAATGTTAAGTTGGAATTTGTGTATTTTCATCTTCTGTCCTTATACATTTAGAATTGTCTGTAGGATGATGGTAGTTTCTCTTTAAGATCAACTTGGGGTCTTAATGAAATTTTACTTCCTTGTTTTCATCCAAAATGTTCAAAAGTTTCTTCAGTGTGCTCATCTAGATGCATAAAGATGGTTTCACCTATGTTTATTTAACAAATTTACTCTCTAACTACAGTTGGAGGAGAGCCGGAATGTTCAAAAGCAGATGAAGATACTGCAGAAGAAGCAAGCACAAGTTGTGAAGGAGAAAGTCCATTTGCAGAGCGAGCACAGCAAGGCCATTTTGGCACGTAGCAAACTGGAATCCCTCTGTCGGGAGCTTCAGCGTCATAACAAAACGTTGAAGGTTAGTTTATTTACATAAATTACAGTGCTGCTGGTGACTGAAATCTTACAGATCACTGCTTAAAATCAGGACTGCTGGTTTTTCTATGTCACTTTGCCCATTACCTGTATATGCAGGAGATGAGTGGCATGTAGTGTAAGTGTAGCTGATTTTAAGGTAACAAATACAGGGATAGTTAACTTGCTGATCTTCTCCCTTTCCCGCTCAAACCAGTTCATATTACTTGCAGTGTTTGATCTTGTCGTATTTGTTTCTGGGAGCAGTGCTGATGACTGCTGGAAAAAATAGCACAAGTGAAATAATAGCAGCATGAAATGGCAGGGTAACCAAAAAGCTTAATTCTGTCGGAATATAATCAATGGGAGTGAAATGGGAGAGAGCCAAGATAAGGATCTGTGATTGCTGTATGAAATTGCATTATGGTATCAATGCTGGTTTTTATATCTGGATAATGCTGACACTTGCAAAGGTATTTGTGTAGCACCTTAATACCAGCCTTTGAGTAATGTTGGTAGTGGTAAAGAAAAAGGTTTCTAAAAGTTTTGCGATTTCTAGATTCTTTGTTCCACACACTTCATATGGGTATGATCGTGGCTTATATTAGTTCTAGCACTCTAGAAATAGAAGCTGTACAGAAGTGAATTACTGCCATTGTTTCTGACTCAAAAAGTGCATAGCTTGACCTGAACACTTTAAATATTTTATATTTAAATATTTTATGAATATTTATTCATAAAAGGAAGAAAACATGCAACAAGCACGTGAAGAAGAAGAAAGACGGAAAGAAGCAACTGCACACTTCCAGATCACACTGAATGAAATTCAGGCTCAACTGGAACAGCATGATATACATAATGCCAAGCTCCGTCAGGAAAATATTGAACTGGGGGAAAAACTGAAGAAACTCATTGAACAGTATGCATTGCGAGAAGAGGTGCTTACAGTACTCTTCTAATGGGATTTTATTAGTTCCTTGACTGTAAGGATCAGATAATTATTGAAAGGGGAGCAAAACCCCTCATGTTTTACAGCCATTTTATATGTAATTTTTTAAATTACTCTTTTTACTTCACTACTGGGAAAAAATTTAGAAGCTGTTTGGTTCACTGTCTGCCTTTCCTGACTGGTTTTGAATATCTAAGTTCAAGATGCATTGGAGAAAGTCTTTCACCATGAAAGTAATCAAATAGAAATAAGTTGTCTAGAGATTGTGGAACCTCTGCCTTTAGAGGTATTCAGAACTCAACTGGGCAAGGTGTGAGTAACCCGATCAGGCTTTGAAGTTGACCCTAGTTTGATTGATTAAATGGCCTCCAAAGGTATACTTCCAACATAAATATGTATTAATAGTTGAAGTTCTTCAGAATTATAATTTCACATTTTAATTGGGGGGGGGGGCGGATATAAGAGTTATTCTGTCTTATTTCTTCTACTTCATTAAGGTTGAGGTCTTTTTGGGAAGCTCCTTTGTGTACATAGCTGCTCTTGTTGGCACAGAATCGAAGTAAGCTATCATGCTTTAAGAACATATTTGGCCAGGTGTCATGGAAGTGTCTCTACTCTAGGGCTAACTGAGCTGTCTTTAATTGGCACCAGGATGTGAGCTAGCTGCTCTAAGCTACGGTGATGGAAAACAGCCAATTCTCCTTGTCCAAGAAAGAACTGAGCTGCATGGAGTTCTACAGCTAAGATTAGCTGGCTGGTTCTTAGTTGGCACAGGAGGTTTGGAGTATAATTTCTCAACTGTTTCTGGGAGGTTGTTTTTTTGTTTTGTTTTTAATCTGGATCAGTTAGTTGGAAAGCTCTCTGTAGGCTAATTCCGTACTTTTTGCAATCATGGAATATTTGTATCTACCATGAGACTTTATGGGGAAGAGAAAACATAGGAAGCTGCCTTGTGCTACTTTATGGATGGAAGTAATACTGCAAAATGCAATTATTTGTGGGATTTCATCAGCTAAATAAACTGTTGTTGCAAACTTGGCTCATTTTGAGCTTTTTTAATTATGAAGACTAGAGCTTTTAGAAGTAACACAATAAGGATTAGAGGTAGATAAACCAACTTTAGAAGCAAGGATGTAGACTGCTTGCTACAGGATTTTTGAAATGTCTGATGTGAAGTGACTGACAGTGTTGTACCAACTTAATGAAACAGGCACCTTGCTTCTATGAAAGACAAAAAAGGATAATTACAGCATATGGAGATAAAGGGGGGAAAAGCGTGTAAATCAGTCTTTTACCACTTTCTCTTTTGCATGAAACTTAAACAATGTGCATCTCTCCAAACACTACACTCGCCTTCATTGACCAGCAGACTATCTATATTTGACTACTGTGATTTTCTTTTTTCCTTTAGCATATTGATCAAGTGTTCAAACATAAGGAACTGCAGCAGCAACTTGTGGATGCCAAACTTCAGCAAACTACCCAACTTATTAAAGAAGCAGAGGAAAAACATCAGCGAGAACGGGAGTTTGTAAGTGAACTCTGTATATGTTAAGAGAAATAAAACCCACCAAACCAGGCTTCGCCTGATTTAAAGCAAATATAGCAAATTGATAGGATCATCTTTTGAAAGTTAGGATAGATTTCAACAAGGAGACTGAGATGTGAGTTTTGTATATGATGCCTAGAATATTGACGTCCATGCTAACAGGCAAGTAATGTTATTTATATGCATTTTCTCAGCAAGTATGCTGAATATAATTTAAATTTCTCTTAGACTGGGGAACATGCTGTGAAACACTAAAAGTACTTTCTGCGGTCAAGAGTTGTAACCTCTGTTTTTATGCTATAAGAAATAACAAATACAGAATAAAGCACCTGTATTTCTGCTCTGTTTGCCCCCCAAATTGTGTGCGATGTTTTATTTGTATGTTGATAATCAACAATGTTCTTGCAGTCTACTGAGAAGTTTTCTTCCAATGGATCTGTAACTTTTAGACAAAAAAACCTTGGTTTTTTTGTATAATCTTAAAATGACCATGCAGTGTTGGACTCTTCTATTTTTTTTAAAATGTAATTTCTGAGTCATAAGCAGATGAAAATCTCTTCAAAGATGAACCTACAAAATGGTATCAAGTTGAAGTAAAATTGTTTTGAACTAGTCTGCAAAGATAATATTGTGAATGGAGAAATGAAAGTGGAAAATAAATTAGAGAGGTTACAAACCAGTTATAAATTACATATAGTTTGTTAATTAACCATTCATAATTTAGCAGCTCAACCTTGCTAGAGAAATAGAAACATTGACTCGTGTTACCAGTTAGAAAAATGTCTCAATAAAAATCTCTGCATGCCATCACATGCTTTAAATTGTATATATGAAAATATAGTGTAGTAATAAAAAAAGCCTGTGTGAGAAAACGTGGTTGAATAGCCCTTAGGTGATGTTAATGTTTGTTCATTTTTAATCATAGATCAAGTTAAGCCATTTTTGGGAGTACTTTTATTCATTATGTGGCTTTTTGTATTGTTTTTTAGCTGCTAAAAGAAGCTACAGAGTCCAGACACAAATGTGAACAGATGAAGCAACAGGAAGCTCAGCTGAAGCAGCAGGTATCTTTTTTTAATGGAGAGATCTTCAGTAACAGTTCCAAAAAGAAAATACCAAGAGATTTGTGACTGTAGTGAACAAAATGTGACATCTGAAAAAACTTAATGTTCATCAGATTCTTGTGAAAAGTGCTTTGTATTTTTTTAATTAAGTTTTAATTTAATTTCCAGTAGGTAATTCTTCAGTAGTGAAGCATGAAATATAAATTGTAAAGAATTTATGTTTTGTACTTGCTGTTTAATACATCTGGAGAGTACTGTTCCTGGAAGGTGCCAAACATAGAATTTCTGGAGTTAGTGCCCTTTTAAATTGATAGTGTTAATACTACGAAGACTAGAATGTAGGAAAGCTTAAGAAGTAAATCTTAGGAAAGCATGGCTTCTCTGAAAATATTGTTCTCTTGTGACTGTAAAGAGTTGTGTGGGGATTTTTACTCAGGCAAGTTTTAGAATCTGTTTCCATCACCACCTGTTGTGGAGGATTGGGAGCAAGCAGTGTCACATTTATCCCTGTAGTTATTCAGACTTAGTAACCTGTCCACAGACCCTGCTGTCTTCAAATTATTTTCTTGTTGTTGTTATGTAAATGCTACAGCAAAATCCCCTCTGAGAGAGGAGAGATGGTCTCCAGTTTTTGTACTTTGGTTCTGGATCACCTGCAGTCATTGACCACTGACCATGGGCTCAGCACGAGGCACAGGGAAATGGTAGTTCCAGCCAACACCAGAGCAGTGGGAAGCAGTAGCCATTCTGTTCACTGTGTGTCTGTTACTGCTTCATTTGAGGTTTTGTATGAAGTCTCTGTCATGGTTTCAGCTAGAATAAAGTAAATTTCTCTTCTGTAGCTGTGTTTTGGATTCACCATAAGAATAACATTGGTAGCACACTGATTTTTGGCTGTTGCTAAATCGTGATTACCTTAAGTCAAGGGCTGTTTTGTGTCTTACGCTCTGTTAGTGAGGAGGTACACAAGAAGACCCAAAAAACTGGGAGCATAGCTGGGACAGATGACCCTGGCCAAAAGGCCGAAGGGTTATTCCAGACCAGAGAACTTCATGCTCAGTGTATTAACTGGGGGAGTTACCCAGAAAGGGGGCTGATGTGGGCTTGGGAATGGGGTCTGGCATTATTGGGCAGTAGGTGGTGAGCAACTGTGTTGTGCATTACTTGTTTTTTCTTTTCTATTATCATCATCTATTACTGTGTTTTACTTCGTTTCACTTATTAAACTGTTCTTACCTCAACCAAGTTTTAATTCTCCTCCCCATCCCACTGGGGTGGGGAGTGGGGATGAGTGAGCAGCTGTGTGGTGCTTAGTTGCCAGCTGGGCTTAAACCGTGCCAGTATCTTTGAAAGCTGTTCCATGCCCTTTTTTCACAGTTAGGGTACCCGGTTCTTTTCTAGGCTTTCCAGGAGTTAGGTTTAAATTGTGTGTGTATGTGTGTAGTTAGATGTGATCATACACATCTCCACTGGACTTGAACACAGGAATATCCAGATACTTCCAAATAGTTTTTTTGCCATGCTTAGTCTTTTATGATCTTTTTTCCAAATTGATTACCCTTTATTTAAAATCTCACTGCCTTTTTTGTTGTTTTTAATAGTTACAATGGGTATAGTTAGTGGTTTCTTGGGGCCAACAGATTTTTTTGTAGAATATGATGAACTAGAAGGTTCAGTGACAGTAATGGCAAAGAGTCATGATGTACTGCTGACAAGCTAGGCTAATTCCTGTTGTGAAATTCTCTTTACTAATAGAGCAAACCACAATATTTCTATGCTCTTAATTGTATTGTCCTGCAACCTCCAGTGTAAGAATTGAGAAAACCTACTACTCTTCACTGGGAGTAAGAAGTTACTGTTGAATGGTCATGTATTCTTAGAACATCAGATCCCACACTGATTAAGAATCATTTTTTAAAAACTACGTTATTAAACATATTTTGCAGTTTCTTCTTGGTGATTTACCTTATGGTGCAGGGCAAGAAGATTTTCTGTCATTGAATGTTAATGCTCTTCATTTTTTAAAGTGTAATGCTTTTCACTGTTATGTTAATTTCTTTTCAATATTCATTTTCCATTATTTTTGCTCACTGGGCAGATTACATTGGTTGTGAATGCATATTTTGATTTCTGAAATCAGTCCTTTATTTTGTCCCAGCCTTAGTTATTAGCTTTGGCTAGTTAAGGTGGAAAAGTAGGTAATTCCTAAGTTTTAATTTCACTAAGCAGGTGCTGAATTTCCTGTATATGTGTATGTCCACAGATTATTTTTTTCCAGTGGGGAAGTAAAAATGAGGTAGTGATGAACTGTGATGTCTTCCAACATTTTATTAAACATAATACTCTTTTTACTTCAGAATATACTACTGTTCTATAAACACAGACCTCTACTTCACATATAATTTGAAAAGCATGTTTTCAAACAAGGTCTGCATGTTCCTCAAATGGAAATTGTATTATAGTTAAAAAAAAAAAAAAAAAGGACGTTCATGTTTTACTATTTCTAGTTTCATTTTGCCGTGTACCTACATATTTTTGTATTTGTATATGCTGTTCAGATTAATGTTCCTGCCTCTTTTCCAATAGCTTTCTCTTTACATGGATAAGTTTGAAGAATTCCAGACCACCATGGCAAAAAGTAATGAGCTCTTTACAACTTTCAGGCAAGAAATGGAGAAGGTATTTATAGTATTACCTAGTTTCACAAAAAGTAATGTAGAAATGCATGCTGTTAGTGGGTTGCATTTTAGATTTTATAAGCATTTGCCTTCTGAAAATATAAGGAATATTTTGACAATTTATTTTTGCTCAGAAGATAGGATATAAGAATTATGGAAGAGAATTGATGTCATTTTTCTCTGTTTTTTGACATACTTAAATAATACCTAAGTTGTCATTTCAGTATTTTACCAAATACTGCCTCTCATTCTCTTTGGCTGTGCTTATGTTTTAAAACTTCTTTTCCTGGAGCTTTTTATTACTTGTATTTGAAAGTTGATAGTCTGTTTCTTTTAAGACTCATTCTTGTTTTCTTTGAATGCAGAATCTGTATTTGTGGGGTTGATTTTGTTCGGAAGCACTTCTCCAAAATGACTTGTTCAAACTGGACTTGGAAAGTAATGCTAAGAAGTCGAATTACTCATGTAAAACCACCTACATTGCAACACAAGCCACAAAATTAAATCTTTTATTTATCTTTTGTAGATGACAAAGAAGATTAAGAAACTGGAAAAGGAAACCATTGTGTGGCGTACAAAATGGGAAAACAACAACAAGGCTCTTCTGCAAATGGCTGAAGAGGTAATCATCTTTTAAGCAGCAGTATGGTTCAGCTAGAGTTTGAGTCCTCGAGAACGTCATACATTTTTTCAGTTTTAGAGAACTGGAAATAATACACTGTAGCTTCTTCTTGGATTGCCTGCTTTATGTTTCCTGTTATGTAAGGTATTGTCAGGCATTTCAGGCATGGGAAATGGAAGGCTGTTACGTAAATCTAAGCTGATGGCACAAAAAAAAATTGAGCCTCATCTTTGTTTACTGTGTAATTGGTGGGATAATGCGTATAAAATCATACAAGCTGAAGGAATTGACTGTATTTCAATATGCTGAGCAAAGTTCAACCAGTGCCGAGATAGAAATCTGTTTGAAATACACAAGATTGACATGAAGGAAGTAACCCTTGTGTGAGGGATCGATTGCTTTCTTGCATTGCTGCTGCTTTTGAGGTCATGAAATGCCATTACTTACTTGTAGTCTGGCAGGAGCTGCACAGAGCAGCTGTGCCTGCACTGTCCGAGTCCTGGTTCAGGTATGTGAGGTCTGGCCTGGGCAAACTGTGCTTGATTGAGTAGGTTCTGCTGTAGTGCTGTTTATCTGTCCCTCCCTTCTTATGAGGAGCTGGTTAGGAGAGCCACAAGTATGGTACATTCTGGCCTGGATTCTGCTGATGGATTGCAGATTTCTTACTTCTATGCCCTTCTCCTCCCTATAGTTGCCATTATTTGAGTTGTAGTTGACAGTGTTACAGAATTTCATATTAGGGTCCTGGTTGATGCCTGGCCCTTACTTACAGTTAGCATTAAGTGGTTATGTAGTTCTCACTGCTTGTTTTTAAAGGTGTCCATTGCCACTCCAGCTCATGGCTAGGTAAAGTATTCTGAGGAAATTGGCTCTAGTTCAGCTGGAATTTGGCCTACTGGATTAATTAAGACTTAATATTCAGGATTAAATAGTGGTGATTCTTTTCATTAATTTAGGGGAGAAAAATGGTTGTATCACAGAGTTTTTATTTCCTTTGTCCTTCAGAAAACAGTAAGAGATAAAGAATACAAAGGCTTTCAAATAAAACTGGAGCGTTTGGAGAAGCTATGCAGGGCCCTTCAGACGGAAAGGAACGAGCTGAATGAGAAGGTGGAAGTGCTCAAGGAGCAGGTTTCTCTTAGAGAAGCAGATGTGGATCTGGCTGTGCAGGTGTTGCAGTCCTGCACACTCAATTCCCATGAGGAGCTGGGAACTCCCATTGACACGGAACTAGGAATCCAACCCGATGTGGAATCACGTGCAGCAAATAGCTCCGAAAAGACTGTCTCAACAAGTCCTGTTCCTGGCACTGAATCTGTAGACTAAAATGAGGTGTAAACACTGTATTGAGAGATATATTTTGTGTATAACTTTCTCTGTTGGTGGTAACTATTTGGTTTTGTGGTGAAAATTTTCTTACTTTTTCTACCATATCTGTATTTTCTTAGAACTACTGGACTTATGTGGTACAGGAAGCTGCATAGCAGCTTTAAATAGCTTAAACTATAAATTTTCCACAACTGTGTTGCACATCTGCCTCATTTTTTAAAAGAAAATATTTTTCCATAAAAGGATGCACGTGCGTTTCTTCCCCACAACACAAATCACTGTCATGGAAGACTGTGTACAGATCTAATATCGTTTGGGGAAAATGGTGACAGCGGGCCACTCTTTTGTTTTAAAGAACAGCACTCTGGTTTTGTTCATTGATTTGCCACTCACTTTACTAAAGATTATCAATTTTTTCCAGTAAATTTATCTACATAAGGATGTCTAATGGCCAGTTAAAAAGTCAGCTTTCCCCCTATATATGTTTTCATATAAATGAATAAGAAAGTAAAGGTCCAGAATATAGTAAAAGATACGTTTAAAGGGTTTTATGTACTTTGTGGTATGAAAAAACAGCTTTGAAATACATTAATTTGCAGCTGGTGAAACAGGGTGTACAGCTTTTTGCAGATGTCTCAGGGTTGTGTTGTAAAGGTTAGTTTGGACTATTTGCCCTACCTGTGAACATGTTAAATACAAATGTGTGGGAAAATGTACAGTGATGCTACCGAGTGGGATTTTGCAGCTGTGGAGCCTATTGCACAGGTGTTGGTCACATTCTTCCCTCTTAGCTGCAGTGTGTCCACCACGTGGTTATCCTGACTAGAGAAATCCATTCATGTCTGAGCAAACCTCTGGATTATCTGAAGAGCTGGCAAATAAGACACTTCCTGCTGGAGGTGTGGAAGACAGGAGTCTGGCATACAGACTTCCTCTAATAGCCAGGTATGCGATGTATTTAAGTGTTAGTTAAATACAGTGTTGGTATACTGGTTATAATTGAACATGAAGATTCAGATACGCCTCCTGAAGTACAAAGTAGAATTTCCTGCACGTTCAACCTCAAAGCTGCACCAATTGGCAGAGTGCCTTCCTAGTCAGGTTATCTGATAAAGATGGTACTTCACATTCTTACACTAACATACCACAAGCAAAGCCCCTTGTTAACCTTAAACCATATTGTATTTTCCTAGAAAATTTGATATCCACATTTATGACTTCTTTTCTTGAATGGAACTAGGACCAACATTTAGTTTTTGGCAAGGCAATGTGACCTAACTACAAGCTACCCCTAACTTTAGTTCCCATGCATTTACTTTCTAGTTTTGGTTGCTGTCATTCTAAGAAATATGAACATGTGTAGCTTTTTCTGGTACTTAAAGTTTTTTGCACTTGCTTGGGAGGGGATTTCTGAATCAAGCACATCTCAATGAGCTTCCCACCCCCATTGCCCTTGGCAGTTCAGTGGCTAAATTACTTGAATGTTCAGGCTGCACTGAGCACCCACTCCTTTTCCTGTAGTGATGTACGTTGAAATAACTTGGCTGTCTCAGAGAGAAAGGTTATGTAAGGCCTAATACGTGTGTTTTAGCTCATACCACTAAGAGGAACTGTACAAAACTGACATTTCTGAAACGGAGGGAATGGGAAGCTGGCCATCTTTCTCCTAAATTGTGTGGGTTTGGTGTTTGTGGTCCAAGCACAATGCAAGAATTAAAAGAAGGTAGGAATGAGCAGTCAGTCAGATTAGATTCAGAGCTTTGAAATGTTGATCATGCGAACCGTATAGCATAAAAATAACTGGACAGAAATATTTCAGACTTGCTGTTCAAATTACTTGCTTTATAGAATCAAGCTTGAAAAAACAGGTGTTCTGAGAACTGGTTTTCAGCTAACACTAAGTATGATGTAATCTTCCTGAGGAAAAGTGAAAAACTTTGTATCTGGTTCATCATACCCTTGGCAAGGTAGGACATGCAGTTTTCTATTTTTACAATTTATTATTTGGACATTTGTATTCTGAACAATTTTTCTATAGTGTTTGTTCTACATGGAGGCAAGAGTGAGTTTTTGGACCCTGCTGCATGAATATTTTAAAGGGCTTTTAGAGACACGACAGATGTATAGAACAGCAATACAAGTATCTTTGTCACTGGCTAAATATGTAAATGAAGCAGAATGCCCCAAATGAAAGGCTTTTAAAACAGGGATATCTTTTCTCTTTTCTACCCTCAACATACCCTTACCATAGCAACTTATCTGGCCAAGGTAAGCTTACTTTGCTTCCTGAAACCAGTCACAACAGAGTTTCATGCATTGCTTAAAAAGTGTTATTTTTAAAAAAATACAAATTGATGTAAGGGATGAGCTCAGCACTGTCACTGATCTGCCATACTGCAGGCTATTGCACTGCCGGGCTGCAGCCAAAGGGGCTCCAGTAGGGTTTTTAAGTAAACTTGTATTACTGCCTTTCTCCCACTACTACAAACCATTTAACTTGAGATATAAACTGATGCAGCCTGAGATGAGTGTGTCTAATTGTCAAAACTGGGGCCTGATCAACAGTTTCACCGTGATTAAGCTGCAAAAAGCTAAATTGTATGTGATTCAAGACCCAAATACGTGTATACATACACACGTAAGTTAGGGCTGTATCTCTATTGTTTTGTCCTTCCTTTCATTACACCTGGTTATGTTACAGTTCAATTCTCAGGTGTTGCAGAAAATCTACCTCTTTGGACTGTAGATGGAAATAACTGTGAAAAAAGTGATGCAGAAATCTAGTTTGTGCTAAACACACTGCTTTATTTTTACAACCCATGTCTGCTTTCATGAGGAAAAGTGATAAATGAACAGGCAGTCTTTGTTTTGCTTTTCAAAAACATTTTGTAGAAATTTTTCACTAATGTGAATCTGAAATTTTATCTACTCAATTCTGTATAGATTAAGTAAATAAGTATGCTTAATATATTGGACTCTGAGTTTTTCTTTAACATCGTTCTCATGTCTTCTAACTGAATCTGCTGAAACTGTATTTATTTGAAAAGTCAAGAGTGAAAATTAAAAGATGTGAAATTTGATTTCAAGCGTATTGTTGGAATGAGCTGCCCTGGGAAGGGGCTGTTCTCGGGTTGTGGCAGTGACTTGCGCGTTCCTGGTGGTATCTGGTGGGACCCCTGGCGCAAGGGGTGAGTGGGTGCTGCACTCTGCTCACCTCACCTGGAGTTTCTTAAGGTGAAGGTCACTTGGACCGTGGAGGGCTGGAGCTCTGGCTGAACCTGCACCTGCCTGCTTTGAATTCTGCTCGTGCCTTCTCTCTCCAAAAGTTTATCCATCATAGTTCAGTTGGGTGCACTGTAAAAATAGAGGGACTTACACTAAAAAATGTTTCCTAGTAAGTTTATCAAGTGCTCCACACTGTCATACTATGTGGGATCATTTGTTCCTAATGTACACTCCCTCCCAGTTTCCTAATACTGAAAAGTGTTTTGTTTGCCTTTTTTGGCATATTCTCTAACATTTGGCAACGTCCCTAAACTGGGTTTTGTTTTGGAACTGGTTTTGAGTTCTGTTTTCCTTTGTGTCTATTTTTTCTAGGTAGCATTTGGAACTGCTCTATAACAACATACTCTGATGTGCTTTATGACTCTTTGAAGATAGTACTAATTTTTTAATTTTAAAAAGTTTATTAACTTGTTTGAAGATACCCATTGTACAGAAGGTGAGCAGCAGAGGTCCTAGCCCTGAGCCTTTTCTAGAGCTGTGCCAAGTGTTTTAAAATCCAACTACACTGTCTGGTCTTAGTTACTCTCCTTGTACTTCATAGTATTCCTTTGTATCTGAGACTTGTCTCCTCAAAGGTGCTGCCTCTGCTCCTGTGTAAACACCTCTTTCTCTCCTTTCTTCCAGTGCATGCTGATACAGAAGTCAAATCTGTTATTATTCCCTGGACCTTCCCAGTCTTCCTAAGTTCCTTATGAAAACTGGTCAGATTTGCAAGCTTTTGCTAGAGGGAAGTGTGGTCACAGTTAATAGCTGGGGATTTTGGCTTTTTCCTTTTTTTAATCAAGTGCTAAGTCTCTCCTGCTAATGCATATGCAAACATGTGCACACACATTCAAGCTATACTTACCTTGTGAAGAGTAGGTCTGAGGGGAGAGCCTCTTTCACCAGCTGCATTCTGAACTCTCCAGGTACCTGTGTTTGATGTAGTCAGAGATACTTGGTTTTAGGCCTTTAGAAAGTTACTCCTCACAGATACTTTTTGTTCCTTTCTTGTTTGATTTTGTTTGGTCTGTTTGGTTTTTTCATTTTATGTTTTACATTTAAATTTTGAAAATTCCACCTTTTTCTTCTCGTTCAGACATTTCTTCTTGAAGGAAGGTTGTATTTCCTTCTAACAGCCAAACAGCCTCATCGAACTGTGCTAGCTTTTATAGATCTTGCTGGCTCTGGCACCCATCTAGCCTGAAATTTTAAGTAATTTAAGAATACTATGCTGTCCATGAAGACTTTATTTTCATTTCCTTTAAAACTGTTTGTTATCTTTTAGCTTTGAGCTTGCATGTTGTTTTGTATTTCCTGTTCAAACAGGCATCTGAGCTGTGCCTGTCTCATGGACAGTGTCACTTGAAGCAGGCCTTTGTGTAATTCCAAACTATGCCAAGGACACTGCTCTACAGCTCTACTTCAAGAAAGTAACCTCTTAGAGCCTTTAGAAATTTAAATACCCTGTTACATCTCATGATATTTCAAGCTGAGGAAATTAATTTAAGTCACTCATTTTTAAAGTTAATCTGAGTACAGCCACGTGACAGATACTCCATATTGCTGTAGTTCACTATCACTTCCACCAAATTTATGTCCTGATGTTAAGGGTCAAAATAACTGCCTCAGTTCTGCCAAGTCCAAGATATGATACTAGTATTTAATCCCTGTAATTTGTTGGAGCTGTTTGGTTGGTTTCTACCCTTTACACCTGTATTCATATAAAACCATTTGATCTTGGTCATGCTGCCTGTTTTATAAATCCTGCTCATCAAAGCTTTTGCTGGCTTTGTGCCTCTGCTGTTTCCTGCTGGGTGGTTACTGACTTTTCTCCTAACTGTTTTCTCCAGAATATGGATTTTATGCACTGTTGATGTTTTAAAAGAGAGATCCATTGCCTTTTAAAGGGGAAGAATAGTCAAACTCTCAAAACCTGTTATCCATGTTTGACTTGGCTTGAACTGGGGGAGGCTTTGGGTTTGAAATTCACAGGACAGAAGTTGATATTGAAAGAATTATGAAGAATCTACCCCATCAAACATCTCAGTGGCTGTAAAGCAACAAGTCAAACTTGGTGTTGACTTAAATACTTTTTCCCTGTAGAGAGTTTACAAAGCTTTGTTCAGCTGTTTCAGTGCTGAAGAGGCATCACATACACATGGAAGACAATAAAGTATAGTACGGATAATGGCATCAACTGTGTGGCTACATAGCAAAAATTACCTGGTATCCAACAGTTAGTGTTCTCAAGGGTCTTGCATTTTACAATAACAGCAAATACAGTTCTTTGTACACAGTAAAGGGAAACCCCAAACTTGCTTTTTGCCACACTGAAGCAAAATGCAGGAATGTTAACATGCACTCTCAGATTTGTTGTTGTATAGGTATCAGTCTTCCAAAATACTTCAGTATCAGTTACTCTTAACCCCTTGCAGCTCCTCACAAATACTTCTGTCAAGTTTATCTTCAGAGGAGTTGATGATGCAAACCATCCCATTCTTAGGGAAGAGTGGGAGCAAAAATTTCTGATGCACACTAGTAACAGCCCTTGGCTTTATTAGCAGTAAAAGACCTCTCTGTCACAGTCCTGCTGCTCTCCAGAAGTACTGGTGTGGTCTGATGAGAGCCTGGCTGAAGATTTTTATCATTCAGCTTCCAGAAAAACAGGTCTGTTTAAATAAAACAGCTGGTTTAAAATACAGTTTATAGTTTCACTGTCATTCATGTCATATTTCAGTTCAAAGAGGAAAGAATTTAGATTTCCTTGGTGTAGGCTGAAAGCCTCGGAGACAAAAAATACGGAAAAATTGGATCAAATACATAGGTCTTGAGAACAAGTGAGGAAGTCACCCTAAACTGGCCATTTTTCACTTTAAATTACCTTCTGTAGTTTTTGTTATACCTGATCTTCTGGGAACAGCCAATACAAAAACGGTAGGTCTCAAAACTGTACAGAGTTCCCTTGAAAAGAAAGGCCAGTGCATGGAAAGCCTGATAGTGCTTCCTTTTCCCAGCACATATGAACCTTCAGGAATAACACATTGAACTAAGTATGCTCCATAAGTCCTGTGTGAGCACACCTAAAGTAACTCTTGTCTAATGCAATAAATATCTTGCTGGAGCCAGTGTTCAGTTTGACTGTTCTATTACTTTTCCTTTTCTAAAACTTCAACTCCCATTGTATTTACTACTACCACCCAGCAGTCCATAAGCAGTTATCTACTTCCTGTGCAAGGCAACAGTTTTTAAAATCAAAATCTGATGGCATTCAGCTAAATAGACTTCAATATGATGATCTTCCAATGTTTCACAAGCATGCTATTCAGGCATTAAAAAAATATTTTAAAAAAACTACTTGCAAATTAAAAACCAGATTGGTCCCAGCACCACATTCACAGTAACAAAACACAGCCACGATTGTAGACTCTTCTAATTAAATACTGGCTGCAGGACTGAGCTGTCTTAGAGCTACCTAAAAAATACTGGTAAGAGGGTGCTGCTACTGAAGGAAGCTGTGTGCACACAGGTATGGAGATAGACAATCCAGACTTGGGGGAAAAGAAAGCAGTGCAGAGATTGTATGTACTGCTGCACTTTGAACTGCAGGTATAGTTAATGAAATTATGCTCTCATTTTGGTCCCTAATAAATTATCCCATCCTTTCAGCTGTAAGAGAGCAGGCACTGACTGCATCCCTAGGCCCCAGGTGGCTGCTCCTCCTTGCTCTAGAGGGAGGCAGGGCTTTGTGGGACATTCAAGGTACCACCAGTGCCCCCTACACCTCCAGATCTGAGCTCTTGGTGTTTCAGTAAATAAAATCTAGAACCCTGACAAAATTTGACAAGCAGTGTCAAAGAGGGACTTTTCACAAGCAGAGGGAGTGATGCTGGGTAATGACTTTAAACCCCAAAAGTTAGATTTGGATTAGATATTAGGAAGAAATTCTTTACTGCGAGGGCAGCAAGGTACTGGAACAGGTTGCCCAGAGAAGCTGTGGATGCCTTGTCTTGAAGCCCCATCCATGAAAGTGTTCAAGGACAGGTTCCATGGGGCTTGGGCTAGTGTAAGATGTCCCTGCCTATGGCAGGGGGGTTGGCAATACAAACCCATATTTAGAGAATGTATTCATTTCCATTTCCTGTGCATGGCATTTTAGTGTTTGTACACCCAGAACATCAAAGCACAGTTAATCCAGCAGTGGCCAAGATGTCCTTTGGCAGGTTTGACCTTTCATGCTGTTTAGCACATCCTGTCCAGTTGTCACCCACTGAACTCCAACAGCATCTCAGCCTTCCAGAGGAATATTCAAGCTCTTTTGCACCTACCTGCATCACTTAATTAGGAATCATTCTTGAAAAGGGTGTGGAGAGAGACAGGTCTCTCCTGGTGACCTAGTGACTACAAAGCGGGGGGGGCCTGGTAACAGCAGGCAGGGAATTAAAAATAAGTAGCATAAGAAAAGCAATGAGAAGAGCAGTGCAGTTACTACACTCCACCCTCCCGTTGCCATTCAGTTACTGAGGCAGTAAAAAAACTTTAGTGAACAACCCCAACCATATTTCACACACAAAGCTGGAATCACCAATTCTAGGGATGAGCTGTGCTCTACGTGCTGGTGCTAAGCAGCCAGGAGGTCTCCTCAAAGTGAGCACTGAAGAGGACCAGCAGCAGGGAGGGGTCGTGTCAGAGAGCACTGCTCTATCTGCACTAGGAGGAACCACCACCATTCTCTCAGGGAAGCATTTCTGTTTTTCCAGAAAGTTGGGCCATTGACGTTATGCTGTGGTGATTTTTTGCCTTTTCTTTTATATACCTTTTCTATATTCTCTTAGTATACCTATTTGTAGCCTGATATTGTAACTTAGTTGCAGTATTTTTCTAGGCAGGAAGACACAACACTCTAAAACTCTCCCAGTTGAAGGCCTGAAGCCTTTATGCCATCTTGGTTCTCCATAGGAACCAAGGTTGGAACCAGCTGTCTAGGACATATTTTTGTAAACAGGATACAAGCCTCATCTGAGGGGGGGAGACTCTAGAAGTTGCCAGAATAGGGGGACATTATCTATTAAGCTTCTCATTGGGGAACCTTTGTCAGAGCTGCTAATTTACAAAGTCTATAAAAATTGTATACGTGTCACACGCCATGTGCATTCTCTGGCATTTCCCACCTTGTCAAGTTGTGCACCATAAGGATCCTTATTAAACAAGGTAAAACCCCCTTTTATCCCCTTAACTGTTCCTGACTCATAATTCTAGGACCAGAGAAAAAGGCATCAACGTCTTCATCTCCTACTTTTCAAGAGCTGCGTGTGTTAGAATGATTGTCAAAAGAATGTAGGGCCTGAACAGAAATCACCTCTGAATTCAGTGTTTAATGCTTATCATGTGCTGTCACTTGCATTTCCCCAGCAGGGTGGGGGAGAAAACAGGAAGAAAATCTCCTGGGTACAGCTGGAAGAGTTTCAGAGGTGGGTGAGGGGGGAATGAAACCACTTGTCCCCTCCCTGACACAGGTCAATGCCCTGCCACCATCCAAGCAATGGCCACCACAAAAGGCTCTCTTCACCTTCCTCCACTCATGTTATTGCTGAGCACGGCCCAAAGTAAGGAATATCCCTTTGGCCAGTTGGGGTCAGCTATCCCAGCTGTGTCTCCTCCCCAGCTCATTCCCTTCCCCCCAGCCTATGTGGTGTGCAAACACTGCCCAGCAAGAGCCAAAGCACAGGTGCCTTATCAGCACCATTCCAGCCATAAATCCAAACCACAGGCCCCAGCACCACATCCCTGCTCAGATGGACGTGCACTCCATCCCAGCCAGAGCCAGCACAGGCAACTTCAGATATGCAGCTTGAGCCCAGTAGTCTACTAACTTGTTACAGTCCCAGTGGAGAGGACAGCAAGGTAGCACATTTTCAGTATCAGTGACCGCAGTAACCTCTTTTCTTTTTTTCAGCTTGAGCAGAAAGATCAGGACAGCCAGCAATTCATTTAATTAAGGTCTTAAGTAGCTCAGAGCTATAAACTCAAGGCAGACACTTAGATTTGTCTGACAGCTCCCAGCGTAATCTGTTACTTGTCTGTAGATCCATGATAAATATGGAGAAATTTTGCTTCTATACAGTCAAAATTCTTGAGCTTTTCAGCCAGTGCAAGGTTTAGAAGCAAACTTTGTGTTTGTTTTGTATTTGTTCAGACACTGATGCATTTTAGACAACTGCCCAATTGCCTCACTTAAGTAAAAAATGCTACAGGAAGGCTCTAAGCAAACACGGGTGTCACCAATTCACTGAGAGGGCACTGGCGCCTTGGCACTTAAGAAAATGATAAAGGGCAGTGCTTTTACCCCCACCCAAAAAAACCCCCACAACACACACACATAAAACACATCAAAACAAACAAACAAAATCCAACCACTAATCACCCAAAACCAAAGAAGTTACTTGGGTCTGCTCGAGAGTTATACTTGAACTTCACAGGAGAGCTACTGGCTCTCCCCAAACCTCCTATACCCATTCCCTTTGTGAAGGAGTCATCTATTCCAATTTTTTTGGCATGAAGACAACTTCTAATCTTCCCAGACCTTTAATTGTGGGCTAAGTTATAAACTAAAAAATACATACCTTTTTTACCAGGCAGTAATTAAATTATATTCAGGCAAGAAAGCATTCAGCTTATGCCAGTGGACATGAAACACACCAAACTTTTTTCAGTAGATTTTATTTATGCAAAGCCAATCCAAAAGTGGTGTGTAAAAGTGAAAAGCTCTTTTTACATATTAATAAAAAGGGGTTTTTTAAATATAGTTTCTATGTGTGAAGAGTGAGGATTTGACCATTTTATTTACAGGAACCCAGTAAGTTTGTTTAAAAATATAGACATAGGTATTAGGTCATTCTTATTTTCTCTAAAGCTAACTGCTGTACAGTATACAACACCTCAAAGTGCCCACAGAACCAAGGGCATCTCGTGAAAACTTAATTATACAATGTTTTTGTGACTGATTAAGAATATTCTTGTTTTGATGTAATGCTTCTGCCCAGTGCTTGTAGGGGTTTTTGGTTTTGTTTTTTAGGTTTGGTTTTGGGGTTGTTTCAGGGGCTTTATTTTTGTATACAGTAGTTGAGTTATATTACTATGTCATTCCCAGTAGTTCCTTGAAGAAGAAAAGTTACATTCCTTGAGCTTCCAGTTCGGCTGCTGTTATATCTGGTTCTTCGTCATTGTAAATGTTTTCTGCCTGAAGACAAGACATTACATTACAAGTGATACACACAATTGTTTTTAAACAATCTTCTACACATCATATAGAAAAAGACCTTAATAATACCAAGGTGGCACAGCCATCATCCCCTCCTTGAAGGGACTTTCTCCCTGCCCTTTCTTGAAGGGCAGCCAAATTTAGGAATGTGCACACAGTGGCTACATTTTGGCAGTTGCCTTCTTGCATTGCTCCATTTCAATAGCAAAAGCAGTAGCCATTTAACCACTAGCCCTATTATGAACATTTTATTTGGAATTATTTCAACCTCAGTCTAAACACACAAAACAAGAATACATAATAAAACAAAAGAAGCCTGACCTGTGACACACACCTAAGTCTGTTACAGTTTTTAAACCTAATTTATTCCCAAATTACTTTATTCCACATTTCTAAGATAGCTGATCCATTTCCTGTAATGTAAAGTAATATGAACTAACTGGGGAGTTAAAAGGCATCCTGCTTTACAGCCAACATACAGAAGGGGAAGAGTAAGTCTTGGCTAATATTGGATATAAGTTTGCAACTCCTTTATTAAGAATAAATCTTAATGTTAACTAGTACCTAGGACTTGGAATCAAGAATTAACTAGCAGTTGTTTTTATTCAAGTTGTTTGAGTCTTGGTTTTCTTTTTAAAGTCTTACACTGTTTGATTAGAGCAAGAAGTATATGGCACAGACAACTTTCAGTCCTTGAAGGCACAAGCTGCCCTAAGATGAACAAGCCTTTTCAGTTTCATTTATACAACAAGTTTCAGAGCAACTCAAGAGCTGTTGTGACACTCACCATTTGCCATATCTGCATTATGTTGTCCTCTGATACAGAACAGATTACCCAAGGCTCATTAGGATTCCAGCTGAAGTCTGAAATTTTGGCAGTGTGTCCTCCATGAATAAACTGTTAAAAAAACCCCCACAAGCTTCAGTAAGCCATTTCTACTCTAGAGAAATCTGTTAAAACCCGGGATTCTCAAGTTAAATTCACCATGCTAACGACTACACAAAGAAGAATTTGCTACTAGAGATTCACAACAAGCAAAAGAAAGGTGTGTGTTCAACTGCTTCCCATTCACTGCTTATGGACCCAGATGCAGTTGCTGAGACAGCATTTGAGATAACAGTTCCTACTATTACAGCAACAACTGACATCCTCAAAATGGTCTCTCTTCACACAGGGCTGGGCTGTGAAATCCAGCCATATTTCATTCTGATTACGTCTAAGAGCATGTACAGAGTCACACAGGAAATGGGGAAACCTTCAGAACTGAACAGAGGAAGCCTACAGCAAATTAGAGCAATAGACTGGAAACCAGGGAGGTGAAAAGATTTATGAACAGCTGCAGCTTTAGCAGCACAGTGACAAAACATGTCACTGCCACACAGCATGTAAACACACTGAAACCTGAAAAAAAGGGTACCAGCAGCTCAGGAGGCCCATCTTCTGCATCTTCTGCAGACTGCTCCTCTCCAATTTTACTGTAAGAAAGTAGTTTACACTTTTTATTAAAATTACAATTGCATTCTATAGCAACTTAAACTGAACAGTTCCTGGCCTTTGTTTCCCGTATTTGCAATTTGTTTTCCTCACTGTGAAATAACTATAAGCATCAGGTATGAAACATCAACTGTCTGACACTATCATTACTGAAATAGAACCTTAACTTGTGAAGCACATGGAGACAAAAATCAGTTATTGATGTGACGCCTAAAGATTTGTAGCCTTTTTCATATGTGTACCTTTGTAGATTTTTAATACATAGTTGTATGATTTCTAGTACTTTTCTTGCCCTCTCTCACTTTTAGAATAATAAGCTAACCCTTTCTAACACATTCCTGAAATTCTGTTTAGTCTTATTCTTAAGAACAGAATTTCTGACAAGGGATCTTCTTTTCCACCAGAACTCGACAGACATAACGAGAAATAGGGCAAGGAAACCCCTGGACCAACTCCAAAGGGGCAGACCCAAGGGTGGGTTACCAGGCCAACTGACCTCCCACTGGATGTACCTGCTAGATACACTAATTAATTAACCTTTTAAAAATTGTAGAAATCCTTTATCACACATGCACTTATAGCCATATTTGTGCACCTGAAAGCTTTCATCAAAGAACTGCTTTTTATCCTACCACTTTAACACTGTTGCAAGTTCTGTCTTTTGAATCTAGGCAACAAGTGCACAACAGAAAACAATGCTATTAGCGAGAAATCCTGATGGAGAAGTAACTTTGGATGTACAGTGCTATTCCTATTTATATCCAAAAGACCAGGCTTGAAGTAAGCAAGGCTAGAGAACAGCACAAATCAAGCCTGCCAAATAATGCAGGCCTGCAGCCTTTTTTTTAACCATCTGCTCATATATACTAACAGAAAGGAATTGCTCCTCACCTTAGATCCCATATGTTAAGCCGACGATCGGTACCACTTGAAGCAAGAATGGTTTCATTATGAGGAGACCAGTGAACCTATTGAAAGAAAACAACTTCAGTGGAGCAGTTACTGATTTCTAAAGCATATCCTGAATAACCAGCACCCAGGTCACTAATTTTTAACTACACTCTGTAAATCAGCTTCTTCCAGCACAGAGGATATCCAGTGGCTCAAACACTGCTTTAAAGTCTTAAGATTTCTCAAACTGAACAAACAACCTTATTTCACTGTTACAGATTTACCATATTTCATGAAATTTGTCTAAAAATCACTGTTACTTGCACCTAATTAAATAGGGAGAGTTCACAAAATTAGGGTTGAACCCAAATCCTCTCTACAGCACATCATTTTAGAGAAACCTTCTACTTGTACTAAAGGTACTTGTGAACACCCAGTATCTTTTTAGCAGTAAGTTGTTGACTACTTGCTTCAAAGTCAAGTGGGGAAAGGCAGAAATAAACTACATGGTACTGTCTGTAATTGTCAAACACAACATAGTGAATTTTGGGTCAAAGATTTATTTGTGTTGCAAGAACACAAATCTACATGTTCTTGTCCAAGTCAGTACCCTGCTTGGGTTTTTTCGACAGGTTGTGAGTACTTTACCCACCTGAAAAATCTCATCCTTATGAGACTCAAAAGAATGGAGTTTCAGCTTTAAGTTTCGAAGATCCCATAGAGCCACCGTCTGGGAGATACAAGTAACAAGAAATTGGTTTTACTACAATGGCCTTCATCTGCACTGCTTAGGAATATAAAGTATACACAAGTAAAAACCTTGTCAGCAGAGCCAGTTGCCAGAATGAACTCGCTGTAAGGATTGAAGGACAGACAGTTGACCTCGGCTGTGTGAGCATCTACTGAGTGACTCGGCTTGGACGTGGCATCAGATCTTGTGTCCCAACTGTGGCAGTGAAGGGTTTGGGGAAGGGTCGGGGGCAGGGAGGAAAGAGGGAGAGCAAACAAACTTAAGTTTTCACAGAAGGTTCTTTTTCACTACAGCTTTTATTACTAAATCCAACTCTAAAGCTACAGTTTTCATTCCAAAACCTTCAGTATTTTGTGTCTGTTGTACATGAGCAGCTTGCACCAGGAAGCTGACATACATATTAGTTACATCTTCTTTTCAAGTGATGTGAACACGTTAAATGGCATGTAGATTTAAGTGATTCTGCACCATCACTATAGCTGATTGCCATAAGGAGCTACATGAAATCATTCCAAAATTCAGACTTTGTTTTTTATCCAAGTGCTCTGGACTAGGTCCACTGGCAGCACACAGCAGGCACTACCCAGAAACCTCCTAACTCACATCATAAGCTTCTGATCATCCGCCACGGATCCAAACAGAGACTCATGGAGGAGGTGCCATGCCACATCTTCTACCACTGCAGAGTGCCCAGTGAAGATGGCTTTTGCCTCAACAATCTTGCCTTCTTTGGGTCCAGCACTTATGTCCCATAAACACACCGTCTGTAAATAAACCACATTCTATTGAAATGCGCACTCTGACTGTATCATCTTTCAAATAAATAATCAATCACACTCTGCATATAAAGAGATGACGCTCCTGAAGCAGTTCTCTCTTTTTGAAAAAGAACACTTAGTATGCCATAAATGAGAGCTAAGTTATGAATCGGTTTTCTGCAAGTTCAAGGCCCGAGGATTATTTAGAAGGTCACAAAAGCAATTTACACTTTTAAAGTCCACAAAGAAATTTATAAGCTATTAATTCAATTGATCTTTGAGTCTTATTAATTTATGGTCTTGACCCAAGCCAGTTTAAAGGGTTTCTTCCAGCAGGCAACTATAAAAATATTCTGTTCTTACATCAAGAACCTTAAAAAGAACTCGTTGATTACAGCCTAAAGCCAACTGACAGCCTTTAGAAATGTAATTACAATATGTGAGAGCTTCCCCACATAACAATACACAGCTGCACTAGGACAGATTTTCTCCACTTTTCTACTACAGCATAAATTAGGAGGAGTTGAGTTTTTTAAATAGGGGAAAAGATGTGGTTTTTACATGATCATCTGATGCACTGAGAAGATGTCCACTCAAATTTGAGTTCCATGATAAGCCATAGCCTTCCTTCTGGTGTCCTCTTAATCTAAGGTCAGGCTTACACTCTCCACTTGGGTCTGAAAGACAGAATTCCTTCCATTTAGCATCTCCTTGCACATCAGTCCATAGGAGCATCATTATTACCCAAGAACTTCTTTTCTGTTGCAATAATTATATTTTATACATGAACCTCTCCAGAGGGTGCTGTTTCTACCAAGATTCTCTTACAAAAGTGAGCATAACCAGGCAGCTAAAGTCCCTGAAGATAAGGACCTTCTCCTTTGGATTTCAGAGCCCAGCAACTCTCTCCCAATCACAGTCAAACACAAGTTTACCCTTCGATGACAAGAGGCATTTTGCTTAGCTCCAAGGAGTCTGACCCACCTGGTTTTGAAGGATGTTTAGTGTAGTCAAACACCAGCACATCAGCAGAGGGTGTTTTTGTCGCAATGATGCAGGGATTCTGTGGCATGTATCGGGCACGGTTCACTTCACCCTCATGGTTAATTTTAATCTCCATCTCAATTTTGCCAGTTACAGATCCAAAGCCACCAAATTCTACAGTTGTCAGAAAAATTTCACTTTATCACATCAATTATTTCAGACTACTGAAACAGCATCTTCCCTACTCCAAGAAACAGTGGTAGCACCTTATTAAACACAAGCAAAGACTAGGAAAGACTCACACCATGCAATACAATAGCATTAACACTTTTGATACTTGGAATCCTCTTTCAGACCTTTAGTCTTTATTCGAGGAAGATGTGTACCAGTTTTCACCACACCTGAGAGAGCTGGTAGAAATTCTAGTAGGGATTGTATATCATAATGGTACCTAAGCTCTTCTGAAACAAAAAGTTTCCTCTTTTTAGTAATCTAGAATTAGTGTGGACTGGTAAGTATATGTCCACTTTAGTGTTTAACAGCAAGTTAGAATATCAGTATCAGAACAACTGAAAGCAGTAATGATACTGCTCAAACAGAACCTAAGAATGCTGCATGCCCACCTCCTTTCTCATTGTCATACTGCAAAGCATCAAATTGATCATCGCTGGGAATCTGGACTCTGGCAACAACCAGGTGGTTCTGTTCATCAGACGTGTGTGTTCCCAAAACCAGCCAGTGCAGGGCATAATCCTTTCCTTCTGGCCTGCTTAGAATAATAAATGTTGGAATAAAATTATGTGCTCAGTTCCAGAAGTTCCATAGCTTGCATCAACAACCCTCGAGATCCAAACCTCTTCAGGGAGCTAGAAAAGAGACACTCTGTAAGAGATCCTCCCCTTTGTTGCAAAGACTTGTGCAAAAAAGCAAACTGGACTCTGCCATGAGCAAGCCAAAGACACAACCAGCAAAGCTCGAGTGACAATACAAGCCAGTAAACATTGCCACTGTGGCTTGAAAAGCACAGTTACAGTTAGCACAGCAGTTAGAGGTGACACCAGTACCTAATTCTGTCTAATTTCCCTGGAGTCTCACAGTATTGATTTAGGAAACAATCAATACTCCTTTCCATAAAACATAAATCCTGAGGGGACAAGTGGCAACCTATTTTAGTTACTTCTCCTAGAAGCTTTTACCAGTTATCTTAACTAGAATCAAATTTCTCTTCTGGTGGTTGAATGTAACATTTAGTTAAAAGTGAACAGCTGGATGGATGGTGCCATTTATCTCTGAAAGGACAAATTTGAGCAGTCAAAACCAAGCAACCTCTGCATTCTAGAATGCAACAAACTAATTATGTTGCCTGAATCCAAGCAATCCAGAATCATCTGGGTAATCATAAACTACCACAGGTATTACTACACCACTTCCAAGTGTGGAGGGGGAAAAAAATACAAAACCAAACAAGACACACACAATGCACATGCACTTACTTGCATCAAGAACAGGTGTCCCATCATGTCAGGTACCATACAAAGAGGCAGTCCTTGCCTTAAATGGCTTACATATTTTGACACTGGATAATTGGAAATACCAGGTTTTAAACTGAATATTAAGTCAATCTGCAAAATATGAGTCAAGCAGAAGTGTTCCTCATAAGGGCTCCACACCCTCAAATCCCCACTTAATTTTTTCCATGCCATGACTAGTTAGCTCACATCTCTCAACATCTTCCCCAAACATTCTGGTACACCAAATGAAGTGACCACTGAACCAATATGTAAAACATCCCATATGTAAAATGGAACTTTACAGAAGAAAAAGACCATCCTCTGATAATTTCATGAAGCTTACACATAACATATTTTAAAATCTACCTAAATCCACGTTACTCCAGTCCTTGTCCACTACCTCAGTGGAGCCCTGAGTTAGTACTGCAACAATTTAAGTTCTGTAGTAGCTGGCACATGAACAGATTCTATCCCCATCTTCATGATTCCTTAAGAAATTAAACTAAGCCCACAATTTTTTCAGAGGGATGTGGAAGAATGGGAAATTCAAACATGTGAAGTCAACAATGAACCAGGGACAAAAACAGGATGGGAAGAACCAGTTTTAGAACATTCTCTTAAGTCCAGACTTAAAAGATATCAAGCTTATACTACACTATAGATACTATAGGTTAGACAGAAAAGTATACATAATGCACATGAGGAAAAACAGTCTTTAAGAATGAGCTAATGCAGTAGATAGATTTCTCGATCAGAATTAGCTATAGATGAGCAGTAGATGTCTTATTTAGAAATAAACTGAGAAACATTTCTGTGTTCACACCTCATAACACCTTCTGCTAGGCTAATCTAGACTTCCGTGAAGTATCAACTTGTGACCTTTTTCCTGGATGCTTCTGCATACCCACGGGGTTTTTAAAGCTGTAAGCAAAATAAAGACCTACAAGCTCACAAAGAGAAGTCTAACACAAATTATTCTCGTCTTACATGGTTTTTACTCTCAAGTTACTCAGCACACACGGTTAACAGAAAAGGAACCGTGCGCCCCCCCGGCACCTTCCCGGCCTCTCTTCCCGTCTCTCACCTGGTCACATCAGGCAGCCACTGCACCGTGAGGCTGGGCCACTCCAGGGCGTGTGTCATCACCAGGTCGTACAAGAAGGGGGTGTTCTTCTTCCAGATCTTGTACTCCTCGCTGATGACACGCTCCTCCACCGTGTCCTCCAGCACTGCAGGAAGGGAAGGGATGAACCGAGGGTGCAGAAGGGGGGGTCCAGCCCCGGCCGGGGCTCCACCGGGGCGGGGACGGGGCAGGAGCAGGGGTCCCGCAGGACCCTCGGGGGCGGCCGGCAGGACGATAACTGCAGCCGCTCCATCCCCGCTCCCACCTCCCGCGGAAGCTCCTCGGGGAGGAATCCCGGAGCGCCCCAGCTCCGCTCCGCCATCCCCGGGCACACGCACCCTCACACCCCACCGCCCGGCCGGGGAGAGGGAGCGGGGGGCTCCTACCGTCCTTGCTCGCCATGGCGGGCGAGACGCGGCGCCGGGAGGGAGCTGAGGCGGCGGGAAGAAGCGGAGGAGGCGGGAAAGGAGGAAGGGAGCGCGCACAGGAGCCCCTGAAAAGGCGGGCGGGAGGCTCCGGTGGCGCGGGGCCGCCTCGGCTCTGAGGACCCCCGGCCCCGAAAGGGCTGGGCTGGGGCGGGGCGGAGCGGAGCAGAGCGGGGCGGGACCGGGGGAAGGCGAAGGTGGGGCCGGGGGAAGGCGAAGGCGGGGCCGGGGGAAGGCGAAGGCGGCTGGGCTGCGCTGTGGCCGCGAGGTGGGGCTGTAGGTAAAGCAGCGCCACCGAGGATACCTCTATTAATATGTCTTACCTAAGAAGCCTTAAATCACATAAAAAACTTGGATACTAATCCAACTTCGCAACTAGAAATTACAGAATCACTGAATCGTAGAGTGGTTTGGGTTGGAAGGGACCTTAAAGATCAGCTCTTTCCAACTCCCCTGTTGGGCAGGGATGCCTTCCACTGGACCAGATACGTAAATCTCTAAGTAAAAATGGTTACAGTGGCCGCAGCTGTATAGTTACTGGTTTTTTTTCAGCAATGGTGCTGAATATTCCGTAGTTTTCTAGAAGAAATGTATGTTTGAACCATTTTTAGTTGCAGTTTTGGCATAGAAGGCACTGAACTGCATTACTGAGCTGTCGGACACACAGGATCAGTCCATCTTACCAGAGTTTTAAATTCTATTGCTCTCTCATGGGATCAGTGGTAGTGCCTCATACTCTGGCTAGTGGCATGGCTTTGTCTGAGCAGCCACATACAAATCAAACATACGGCCCTACCACTGTCCAAATCAAATATACAGCCTTACCACCAAGCCTGCCCAGCCTTGCTGATCTCTCCTTTCACCTGTCAGTAGACAAAAGATTGTTCAAGGCCAGCTGGATCAGGTTCTGAGCAACCTGGTCTAGTGGAAGGTGTCCCTGCCCCTGGCAGGGGCATTGTAACTACATGATCTTTAAGGTCTCTTCCAACTCAAACCATTCCATGAAACTATGGTTTAATTTAAATGATTTCAATTCAGCTTAAATGAAGAGTGCTTGCATTAACCGGGGTAGACCTTTCTGGCAGCTAATAACACTTTCCAGCACAATAATGGAAATAGAGGCAGTTAAGAATCAGGTTAGATTCTCCCAAATGCCCCTAAAGATTCAAAGGAACTTTTTGTCTCAAAATAGCATGTGCTTTCTTGCCATGTTGTGATTTACAGTCCTAAAATGAATTCTTGCTTCAGTGTTAACTCACAGAGATGCATCTTGTATCACTAAGGCTCATATGCCTGAAGTCCCAGAAGGGAAGGAAATTAACTCTGAAGTGGAGTTCACTGTGCTAGAGATGGTGGCGGGAGAGAGAAACACCCAAATAATAGCTGGCATTTAATTTTAATTTCCCCTCTGTGAGGACACTCTTCATGGATTGAACCTTCTAGGGTCTGGACACCAGTTTTTCAAACAAAGAATCCAGTTATGAAAAATGTTGATGTCTAGCAAAGGCAGGAGACTCCGAGGCTGGTAACAGCAGCCAAAGGTTGTAGCATGGGAATCAGGGAATAAGACTGAGGAAGGCAGCCAGCTCCTCCAACTGGAAGCTTTCCCTAATAATCCATTGCTTTTCTGACCAGAGTGTTAAAAAAGAAATCTTTTGGTGAAGTTAAATAAGTGTATATTCATCTTCTCCTTAACCTGCACAAATTGCAATAATACCTATGCATGCCTTACTTATTCAAAATGAGAATCCTGTTAAACTGCATGGAAGCTGTACAGTAGCCAGCTCCACAAGAGTGCACGAGTTAACACAGACACAGAGCCTTGTCCTACCAGATGTGGCACCACCTTCCCTTTGGCACTGCTTACTCGATGCTTTGGTGGTGGCTGCCAAGTATGTGTCTACTCCTACAAAGTGCTGAGGCCTTCCTAAAATGTTTTCAGAGTGAAGACTGAACTTTTCAGAGCCCGTGTGTTGTTACAGAGCGTTGATCACTTAAACCTCAGATAATGGATAAAGGAAATCTATGTCAGGCTTCCTGGCTTTAAGTGACCTCTGTTAGCTCTCACTGAAGGGTGATTACATGGCCCCTTGAAAGATGAAGCATGTATGAGCATTTGGGTGGGATGCTCTTTGTGATTGTGCTGTAAACAGCAGTATTTGTGGCTACAGCTTACCTGGAATATGATAGGGAAAATGTGAATTAGTTTTGAAAAATTATGGACAAAATTCTTCTTCAGTGATGTCATATAGGGCTTGGATGAACTGTAAGTGAAGAATTGCTCCCCAACCCTCCACAAATTTTTGCTGACTCTGTTTAGGATCTGGAAATCAAGTTGAATTGTAATAGGTTCCAGAACTAGTACTAGCTTTGGTGAACAAAACCTGTCTATTTGTCAAAGCAGTAAGTGACCAGCACAGTTCTCTTCTCCTTGTTAACAATTACACTTGCACACGACTACATTTTCTTTTCATTTAAATCTGTGCACCAAAAATCCTGTTATTAAGTGCTCTTCTCCCACTGAGATTATCATGGAAGAGACAATTTATAACACTACATCTATCAAAGCACATCATCGACTCTTACGTTGGTTATTTGCAATTCATTGGCGTGGTCATATCTGTGACCACACATCTAAAATGTATCCTTTGATTCTCCCACTTTGTAAGGAAAGCAATTACCCAAGGTTGTTGTTCATCATTTGCAGTATGTGTAAAATGTACCACAAATTAGTTCTGAAGTGAAAGAGTGGCTTGAATCATAAGCTTTATTTTTATTAAGCTATACTTCTTTCAAACCTAAGCATGAAAACTGCATCTTCACTTCAGTAAAATCCCACCATCTCCTGCATCCTCAATTGTATGTGCTGCATTGTGCTTCAAATTGCAGATATATTTATGAAGAATTACATGCACTTGTTAATTTTAGCTTGAAGACATGTATGCTGATTTATTTTTCTGCAAATAATTAACTGGCTTGCTGTTGCTTCTGTCTCTTATACATTATGCAGAGGTGATGGATGTTCTTAGCATAACTCAGCAAGTAGGTGTAGGTATTGCAGTGAATGACCACCTCAGTCAGAAAATTGTGTAAGGTAAAACAAGCACAAAACCTCAAAATTGCCTGTTGGAAAAGTAAAATAGCAGCCTCAACAGTTATTATTCTCTAACATATTTGCTGTCATTGCATAGTCTCAGTAGCCTGTTTGGAATAAAGCATCATTTTCTTCAATCATGTGGATAAGAAAAGCGCATTTCATTTTAATTGATGCAAACATTCACTCAGAATTTCTTGAAATGTGACCATGTTTATTTTCCCCACTGCTCATCCAATATTGCTTTTTATTTACCCAGCAATTATTATCTCTCCAGTATCAACCACACCTAACCAATACCCTGCTGTCACAAAAAATCTTGAGCTTCAGCCGTGTCTTGGACATGCTCTCTGTGACATGCAGGTTGGGATTTGTATAATGACAGCACATCTTCGATAGCTCACTTCTAAACAGCCATGGCTGTGTTTTATCCTGATGTGCAACATCTGTGTGCTGCACAGCCATGTGCAGCCATGTGCAAACGGCAGCTTTTGCTTTGCATTGAATAAAGTGCATTTATGGGAATGTCAGTTCTTAGGGGAAAGCATGACTCACTGGGATTATATCCAGAATTGTAGACAAATACTCCTCTTGCACCTTCTAGGTGGCATTGTTCCCATTATTGGGATGCTGTACTGGGAACTCATGAGCTGCAGGGTTTGGATAACTAACACTCCTTGTCACACTTTCAGCTAGCTGCTGTAGATTGTATTGAATTTCAAGCTGCAAATGAGAGGAAATCCTATGACAGTCTTGTGGATTCCCTGAGCATTCAGGAATATACAGTGTTTTACCTTTGAAGTAGAATGTTTATTCTGTAAGGTACAAACCAAGCTTGTTCTCACATAACAAGTCCCTCCTTCCCCTCTCAAAGTAGCACTGCACTGAGCTAAGGCTAATCCAACCCTGCTAAACACCTTTTTTGCTGCTTCCATGGACATGGCAATATTCCCTCAACAACTTGGCTTGCTGGGCTATTTCTGTGCTCTGTGATATTTGTTTAGCATTTTCTACAGTTTTGGGGGGCTTCTTTGAATAAATCCATGTAGAATAGCAGGTAAATTATTTGAGAAATAGTTATCAATGTTTACATAACTGGCTTGGTACACTTTTATTAATTTTGCACAGAATACTGAAACTGGTTGAACTACAGAAGAGCAGGGAAATATGAGAGTAGTTTTTAACAGATCATCTTATGAAAGAGTGCTGCAATATGTGTTGTTTTGCATGCTATATATTTCCAATATGTGTTTTCATTGCGTAGTCTGCTGTAGCTCTGCAGCCTCTGGTCTGGACAGGTTATTGCCCATATGTGGAGCTGCAGACCTGTAGGGATATTTAAAAAAATGGCAGAGAATATTTTGCTCAGGAGAAAATACTTTGGCTTTTTGATAGTTGTAGCTGATATGCAAATTTGTACAACAAACAATCTATTTTCCTAGAAGTACAAATGCTTAAATTAATGCCAACAGGGAGATTTTCAATAAAATGGAAGGAGAATTCTGACTTCTGAAGCTTCCAGCACTTGGCTTAATGGAGTTCCTTGTTGCTTGTTGCCTTGGCCTCTCTCTTTGTGATCTTGGAGGAACTTGGGGAGCAGGACTTGGGTAGTTCCAAGCCTGTGTCTGGGTCACAGGAATCAGAGGAGACTGTAATCCAGACACTGCTGTTTTCAGTTATATGAAAAGGAGTCGAGGCAAACTGCTGCTCTCAGTGATGTGCCGAAGAACAGGAAAGTCTCAGCCTTTCATGCCAAAGAAGGTGAAAGGGAGTTGTTTATTATAATCCATTTCCTCTTCAACTTCCACTCTAGGGCTTAAAAGCCTGTGCAAGTATTCGGTGAAGGAAAGTGATCTCTGCTCTTGCCTTCTAATCTTTGGGAATGTCTCTCCCCACCTGAGCTGCCCAGCCTTTATTTTTAGAGACTTCTCTGAGGTCAACATATGGTTTCTTTCTGTGTTCTTCACTCTCACTCTTTTGAGATTTGAAGCAATTAATAACAGCATTATCTTCAAGGTTCTGGATATCTCAGAGGTGAATCCACTGAGACAGGAACCATGCCAAGCTGTTTCAGCTCACTGATCCTGTTTCTGTGGTAATGAAGATTTTTGTTTATGCTGTTGGATTTACTCAGTCATTATGGCAGAACACCCTCACGTGCAGTCTTTGGAAGCTCTCGAGATCTTGAGTTTTATATTCTGTCTTCTTTCCAAGGGTTTTAAATACGAAGAACTACAGTCCTGCACAGAGTGAGCATTAATGGACAGTTGTTACATCAGACATCTGTGAAGCTTTTTATTTTGGGAGGCAGAGGCTGGGGCCAGAGGAACTACGGATTCACAGTGTGTTGTGGACATCATGTAAGGGAAGAAGGAACAGGTAGACAGATCTGCCTAGACCAGGTTGGTGCCCATTTACATTTCTGCAGTCAGTTCTAAAATTGGTGGGTACCCAAACATATAAACTTTGCTGCTGTTTCTGCTAGTTACTGCCAGCGGTGACTCAGCTAAAGTGGTATAGCTGCATGTTCAGAAATGGAAGAAAAAGGGACAGTGGCACTGCCCTATCGTGCCAGTACTTACCACATTCTTATATTCCCTGTGCACCAGTTCAATGCTGCTAATGCTGTTTTGCTAAACATTTCGGAGTATGTTTTTACGAACAATTTAAGCCAGTCTAAGACCATAATAATGTTAGCTGGTCTCCACTCTTGCTCACCACTCTTCTGCTCTGCCCAATGCTAACATTCACAAGGTCAGTGGGGAGCTGAATCACGCCCCCAGAGTAGCTGACTTTTTTTTTTTAGCAGAGTTGATTTTCAGCCAGAGGATCAGGCTGAGCATACTCATTTCATGTCTTCCTGGTTTTAAACCTGGCACCAAGGGGAGGACATGGCCATGGGCAACAGCAGGGATGGTTCATTCAGGTTCTGGTTTCAGAACAGTTTGCACCAGTTGTGAGACTGCACCACAGGCCATGCAAGTCAATAGCTTTTGCACTCTACTGCTGGTTCCCTGCCAAGTCTGGAGTGCTCAGTTCCGTGAACCACCAGCTAGGAGTATTGTCACTCTACCACTTGTCTGTCTTTTGCAGATGTAGAACCTGAAAAAGAAGGTGAAAACTCCATTCATATGCTTTCATTTGCTGACATGGGAGGAAAGCTTTAAAATTCCTACTTAGTTACTGGTATAAGCAGGATATATAATTAGGACTTCAGTGGGAGACAACTGAGCTAAATACGAGTACAGGAACTCTCATTGTCATGGGACACCGTTGAGACCTTATTTGACATGCATTTAAAGTACTCTTCAAAGAGGTTTTTTAAAGGAAAAGGGTTTAACAAAATTGCTGCTTTGCTGAGAGGCAGCACAACTGGATCAAATTAAATAAAACCTGAATTTTAAAAGCATCTTGTGATTTGAGATACTGCAGAGAGCCTCTTTAAAAGGTATCTGAGACTAAGCATCCATCAACTGAGGAAATCCCTAGCACTAGGGGCTTTAGAAAAATCTAAGCTTTCATATTTGAACGATTTCTCTATACGGCTGGAAATCTAATGTAAACAGGGCCTAAGCAACTTGACCAAAGTAATTTAGGAAATCAGAACTGCTGACTGCTAATACTAGCTCAGGTTTCTAGCCCCATGCTCAGAATGCTAACATTTGGCTTTATTGGTTTTTTTTTTTCCACGATTCTCTGCTGTGAAGTGTAGTGGGGGAAGACTAGAGCAGTGATAACTGTTAACACCTCTGCCCTGTTTCTTAGGAAGGACCTGTTTTTTGCTGAAGCTTAGGGAGACAAGTATAGACTATATGATAACATAGTTCTGTGTGAAAAGTCATTTTTGGCTCTTTCTTTAAAAAACATTGCACATGGGAGGTTAAGGAGAGCGTGAATAACCTCGTTTCTTGTTTGGAGGAGTGACACAGATGAAGTAGGTTGGATGTCAGAATAGTTCCGTTATTAGTTTTGTGTTACTGTAACATCTCTATGCTACAGGCACCTCATTCTGTCAGCACTCTGCAGACACCGAGGGGAGATGCCAGTTATTGACCTGAAGATCTGTCTTTCTCTTGGATTCTGGGAACAAGACAGTTGGACACAGGAAGACAGGGCTGTGCAAGGTGGCAATTACTGGTGAGCAAAATAAGCAGTTCTCATGGTTGCAAACTCCATGGCAGCAAAGAAAATATAGAAAGAGAACTGAAATTTGAATTTGAAAGAGACACAATGTGGCTTTGTGAGTACTTACAGGAGAGCTGTGCCTGGGTGAAACAAGCAAGTAGGAAAAAGGGATAGATAACTTTTCAGATAAGACCGGGTTGCCTTTTCTTAAAATTTGGTTGCCTCTCAAAGGAGTTGTTCCAGAACCCTGACTGCGAGTCTTCTGGGGTTAACATCAACATTTTAGTTTGGACCAGGAGTGAACTTTGAAGCAAACCTTGTGATTGTCCCCACTTACTGCACTTGGATTTACACTGCACACTGGTCACAGAACACTGGTCACTGAATCCTTCTTGAGAGAAACTAAATCAGAAATATGTTCCACCTGCCAATGAGGGGATCAGATATATAGAACCAGACAAAAGAGAATCTGAAGTCATTAACACCCCATCAAATATATTTAGCATGGAGTCAAGGGCCTCAAAAACAATTGTTTTACTCTACAGATCCACTCTTACTCCATGGTACTATTTGCTAGTGTTAGACATAAAGTACCTTGTTTCTTTGATATTTTTTGTTGAAAGGAATATAGCTTTTTGGTAGACTTTCAAGTGCTCTTTGCTTATATTTCTTAAGCATCTAAGGCATCAGATATCTGATCATCTGTAATGCCTCAATGGCATTTGCTTGGGTAGCGTTATATGCTCTGCTTAGTATTTGCAGGGAAATTGCACCTATTTTAGAACAAAGTTTCTGGATTCACGGTAAGCATCTTGTAAGCTAAAATGATGTATTGAAGGTAAATCTCAAATGCCTACTCAGCATTTTGGCAGTGGCTCATATGGAAACACACAGTTAAAGATAGTGAAGGTCAGAAATTCTGTCTCAGGGGATTTTGACTTGAAATGTGAGAGTTTTAAAAAATATGTTACAGGTTTAACAGAACATTTGGAAACACTTTTCCCTCTTTCCCATGTGTGGCCATGGAGTCATTCATCAGTCTCTTCTCTCCACTTACTTGGCTCAGCAGTGGAAATATCTAGGGGCAGTATACTGTTGATCTTGTATGTGTTTTATTAAGGCCTAGCATGCTTTCAGATCCCACAGAAGAGTTCAGAAGAGAAACATTCTGGTAACATGTGGAACGCAAGAAGTTGAGGTGGTGGGCTGAAATGTGGAAACAGTCCCTGGTCTCCACACACTTAGAGAAAGGGAAGAATTTACCACAGGTTGTTAAGGGGTAATGTAGCACATTCTCACAATCAGCCGCAGGGAAAAGGAGGGCCCCAGAGAAGTGAAATCTGGTTCTTCTCTCAGACTTTTCCTTGGACTGGTACAGCTACCCACAGCCTCTCCTCTAGTGAGGCATTTGTGTCTCTCAAGGCTTATATGTGGAGAAGATGGTGGTCAGAGAGAGTGGTCACAGAAGAATCCCAGTTTCATTGGGACTGAACTGCTACAAGAATTAAGGACAATAAATTTCCCCCCCCTTTCACCACAAATCCCAGGCACATTTATTTAACAAAGCTCTTGTAATACAATACAAATAAGTAGCAACATGGGCATTTAATAGCAAGGGGGAAAAAAGTAATGCCAAAATTGAAAGTACAGAACCCACCTCCTAAGAAGGGATAAAAGAATACTAAACCTCATGTTACAAGAGTCAAGTCACACTTGTAATTCATTCTTAAGACTTAAAAAGTGTGCCATGAAGACAATAAAGCTATTTAAATATAATAGAATCCCCGAAATACATTGTATTTAAGTAGTATTTTTATAAGGAACTGATAATGGCATTTGTGTGTTGTTCACATAACTATACAAAATTAAGTCTGTGTAAAGACCTGTTCTGAGTGGGGTAGGGCAGCATGTAATAATACGCCACGATGCCTGGGTTTTTTCAGACATCAGCTTGCCTCTCTTTTTTCTGGGATAACAGCAGCTTACAGGAAGTCTGAAGAAGTGCCAAAGTAGCTACTGTCTCAGAAGAAAGTGAGCAATCCGCTGCTGCCACTGAAATCTTGCAAGTGTTGGGCAACAGAGCTGATTCGCGAGTTGGTGCCATACAGGAGGTCAAAGTATGATTCAGGATTCTCATTTATTTGTGTTTAGAATGTAGCAGGACCTTGATAGTGCCTACTAGGTGATCTTTCAGCATAAGACACAGACTACCAATGGGTCTTTGACCCTTTCTGCTAACAGGATCATGTTTGATCACTTCAGAATTTCTTACTAGCAGAGATAACTTGTGTTAAAAGAGGACAAAACTCAAACCTTTTTTTGCACAGGTGTTGCTGCCAAGCTAAGAGAAAAGCAAAAGAAGAGACTCCATGAAAATTAATGAATATACTGCATAGCAACTAACATTTGGTTTATTGCATAGAGTAAAGCTGAAATACGCAGAGGGCTTACAGCATTCTGCAAACTAATTTTCTCATGGGAAAATGAGGGCTAGAAGCACTATATATCTGTGCCATCAGCTGGGTGAAGCTGTGTCTAACTAAGCTTTACACCAGCAAGTGCTGTGGAGTTCTGTGTAAGTGGGCAATTGGCTATATTTCTAGATTTCTTTGAAGATAGGAAATATCTGGGTTTGCGTGTGTGTGCACGTCGCTTTCCACCAAAATTATCCTTTTCTCCCCAAAAAGAAGCAGATATTGAAAGAACAAGCAAAGGAATGTGGAAAAAACACATCTCTCATAGCTAAAACATGCTATTTCTTGTGGTGTGCTGTTTGCTGAAGGGTGAACTGTGAGATAATTTCTGGGCCATTTTGCTCTACACATCTGTATGATAATAGCATCTTCACTGATCACACCAACTCAGGATATTGATTTGCAAGAGTTTAAGAGTTACCAGACCCAGCTCTTTCTCTGCATACGCAATCATGCCATATATTTCCATCCAAACTTGTCCGAATTCGCTTTCAAAACCATTAACTAAGTTTGACTTGCTATATATATTGGAAAACTCCATTTGCCCACAATTACCCAAACTTGAAATTGCTGAATGAAGTGTTGTGAGAACATAATCAGAATTTCTGATCCATTCAGCTCAAGACAACAGCAAGTCCACAGCAAAGTATTACACAACTGGAGATACATAATCCTTGTAGGTTGTGAGTGCAACAAAAGACAGTCCAAGACCTTAGGCAGGCAGAACATGATTTTAATTTGCAATTCCCTAAGTAAGTTGATTCTACCCACTCACACTCTCATGAGCACAAGCACTAAGACTTGCATGCCTGACCAGTTTTGCCAGGATCACCTGTATGTCATGGAAGGCAGCGGCAAATATTTTTCAAGTCCTCACTACATCTCTTGGGTTCCTCTTCATTGGTGACAACAAATGGGTTTGGACAGGTTTTTAAACTCTCTAGGCATCAACTGTTATTATGGGACAATATTTTTGCTGAACAACCTTGTTTATATTCAACAAGATTGCTGTCTGTTCTCTTTGCTTCTTCATTTCACATATCTTTATGACTATGGTCTATCTCAATGCTGAGATAACAGGGAGAGGAATGGCTTTTCCACTGTGCTGCGGCTTTGCTGCTTTGCTCCGTTGCTTCTTCCGGTGCTGTTGTGGGTTTCCATCCAGACCAATTCTAGTATTTCTGTTATGTATCTTTATACACTGTAATGGCAAAAAAAAAGTTTTTCCGCCTTTTGTTGTAAAGTAACTTGCAATACATCGGAGCATACCTGGCTGAGATTCTGAGGCTATAGCCCCAGAAAACTTTGAGCTGCATGCCAGATTTGCTCTCAAGTGCATTACCTCAAGGGACATCATTTGAGTGTGACTAATTATCACTCTACAGTGAAGTCAACTGAATGTCTTCTAACATGCCTGGATACCTGCCTTTGACCCGAGGCTACTACTCCTGCTTTCTAACCAGTGTTCCTCCCAATATCCCAAAGAAGAAGGTGGGTGAATTTCTCACAGCTTGTATGAAGATACAAAGCTTATATGAAGAACTAATACCTTTTATTGTCAAAACCGAAACTTCTCCCCCCCTGCCCCACCCCAACCAAGCATTCAAACTCAGTTCTTTGTTCTTTCAACAGGTCACTCGGGGTACAAAAACATTTTAATGATGACTAATGTAAGCCTTGCAAATACAAATTTCAAGCTGTTTCTTCCTGCTGCATGTATTCAGGGGTGCAGATGTGCTGTGTCAGGTCAGCTGCAGAATAAAACTGAACCTTTCATACATTTTCCCAAATTCTCCATCTTTAGTACACATGAAGAAAGTTTGATAATGACCGTTTAAAATCTATACTTCATTATTTACTCCTAACATTAGGCACACTAGGGTTTGACACTTTTTCAGTTATTACAGGTTATTGACCATTTCAAACTGACATTCATTGTCTCTGAAAATAGAGTATTCAGTTCAAATTGCAATAAATTTTAGTCACAAGACAGGAATTGCCAATATAAGAGATTTACCTCTGAAAGATAGCCTGATGGAAAATGCTTTGTCATCTGGAATACAGGATTTTTTTATCCTGGCTTGAATCAGTCTAGTGGAGCTCTGTCTCAACAAACGCATCTAGTCAAATAATGAAGGACTGTGGAGCCAAAGGGAGTAGTTTTTATTTTATGACTCTTAGAAAGGTTTAGTTTATTTGATTAGATTTATTTAAGTGGCTTGCAAGCAGTTAGTAGTCACTAAGATTACACAGCACTTAAAAAATGTTTGTGCAGTAACTAACTTGGTGATCAGCTGCAGAGTTTAACTCTGCATTTATTCCCTTTGGTTTTGCAAAATTGTAGCTTAGGTCTCAGAAACACATTCAGTAAAGAAATAGCTGCAACAATATAAATTGTTACTGACCAACTCTTTGTTGTCCTCCTGCCAGAGGTGAACACAACCAAATTTTCAATGTCCTCCCTTGTAGAATTAGTAGGGCAAAATGGTCCTTCAGCCACTTTGTTGTGAAATCTAGTAGTTTAGTAACAGAACCCAAATTACTGTGAGAGGCAGCTGATGCTGAGCTTCTAGATTTCATATGATATTGGCTTAGAATCACATAAATGTTACTTGTAAGAGATTTGGAAAACATAACTGGGTCTGGGCAGTGAGGAGAGTAAGGATTGGCAGCATCTTAATCACTGCAACTGCTTCTGAAATGAAAAAGCACACAAGCCTTGGAATTCTAATTTGCCATCCCAGTAATTTCTGTACCACAGCTTTTTCTCATCCTTTACAAACCCCTTGGAAATGCTGATAGGAGTGTTCAGAATAGATACGATGCTCGCTTACATCTGTTCCAGAAGTATGGTCATTAGTCACTCAGGAGATAGTTTAGGGAAAAGTTTGTCTTTTCCACCATATGGAAAAGGAGATACTATTTGATTTTTGCCTTGAAATGAAACTTTCAAAATATTGAGTTAGAAAATCTGCATGACGAATGAAAGGCTAGAAGTTCACTGATTCTAAAATTTAACAGGTGTTATGTTTTTGTCCCATAAATTGTCAGTTGTCCTCTATGAGAGGTAAAAAGTCCTCCCTAAGATTTAATAAATTGTAATTGATGGCATGCTAAGGCCATGAAACATCTTCACAGAAATGCAGCTAGGAGCAAAAAAGGTAGCAGACCAAAGAAACTTTGAGGTTCAGTGAAAAAATGAGGTGTTTTATTTCCCATTCAGCACTGTATTTGCACAGCATAAAAGCCTCAGAAAACTGAGGAAGAAAACTCTGAAAAGACTAGCAGTTACCCTCCACTGTACATTTAGCACAGGATCATAGCCAGACAGCATCACTCAGCAGCCTCCCACAGTGTTCCTTGGTTCAACCAGACAATCTGAAAGCCCAAGGAATGACTTTGCACTTGTGCTTGTACCAAGAAAGTTGCAGGAGGCTTTCCATCCTTGCTTAGCACAGTCAGTGGTACTAAAAGCTGTATTTGTCAACAGCTTTGTATTGCTCTCAGTATCATGCCAGTTATCCTTGCTCCTGAGGTTTCTGCTGGCAACACTGTCCATGCTAATGCTGCTAACAGCACTGCAGCTGAATCACTATGAGCAAAATTCTTCACAGTGCACCAAATGCAGGCTTACTCAAAATAGCAATGATGCACCGTCATCAGAAAGTACCTGCAAGTAGAAGAGCTCTCATTAAAGCTGGTCAAAAGCTTCCCAGTGGGATCAGCTCTGCTTCTTGTATCTAGCTGGGGTAGACAGCAAATTTCTCTTTTTAATACAGTAGTTTTGTCTAGAAGGCTGCAGCTATTTGCAATATTCACAAGTAAGTACACAACGCTGTGGGTGGAAACATGAAAAAATACTCAGTAGGAGATTTTTAGTGATGCTATAGTCAGAGTATTCACCTTTCCTTCACCAGCTGTGGGATCATGGTCAGGTCACAGAGCTCACTGCATCTCTACCCTAAGGCAAAGAGAGAGGTATAACCTAAGTAAATGTGCTGAAGGTAGTTCGAGACTAGCTAAAGAGACTACAGGAGATGATACACATAGGTCAATAAAGGCTCCGAAGCCCATTTAAAAATTCAGGTAAACATTTGTGGCTGGCCATACCAAGATGCTGCAGCATCTTTCTCCAAACCATCTGCCCCTAAGTTCACTCTGGAGTGTCTCTGCAGGCTGCAGTCACACACTTATTGCCATATGAACACATCCTCAGTACTTTTAGTGGTCAAGCTCTCTACCTGTTCATTAGGGGTGACTGGAAATCAGAAGGTATTTGTTAACATGGGTTTTACATCCTCTGCTCAGGGGACTCTACTGACATGAGATTATTCTCAAATGATACGGGGAATAACACTGCCTTTTCCTGCATTAGGATATTCAACTTTGCTAGTCAGTAATACAACATTAACAAACATTCCTAATTCTGTAGTAGTAGTTGTGCACACATGGAATCCCTCTGAAGAACTGGCCTGCAAATTCTCACTGTTTTACTCCAGACTCATTTACAGGTTCCCTGGTTGGAAGGAAGTAGTTCACTGTTATTTTTAGAACACTCCCCGAAACATTTTAAATACCTTGATATGGCTTCCTTCCCATATCTCCCTCTTGAGAGACTCTGACTGAAGGCCTGTACCTCTTCTGCTTGTTATTCAGGATCTTCTTTGCTATAAGCCCTGTCCTAGCTTTTCTGTCTATGCAATTTATTGAATACAATGCTAACTACCTACTATTTGCCTGCTCCCTCACAGCTGCCAACACTAACATTTACATGCTATGTGAGCTTGCTTGAAAGCTGAGATGTTACTGGATCTGAGCAGGCAGGTATTTTGAAAGGAGAGCTGCAGGCTCTTACCTTGCTTCAGATCCCTGCAGCCTTCTCTACCATCAGAGAAAGACTCCATGCTTCCATCCACATCCTGTGCTAGCCAGAGCCAAATTGGCACTCCTGCTTTGCAGCAATGAACCAAAGTGGCATCTCTTATGATGCTGCCAGTGAGACAGCACAAGGATGTTAAGTGCCTGCAGTTTATGCTCTGCCTCAGGTGTGTGTGTAAGTATTCCAAGGATCTGGCTGGATCCTAACAAAACCATGCTCCAGCAGGTGTTTGCAACCCATAGATAAGGTGCAGAACCACCCTGGGACTCTGGCCCTGCTGAGCCGTCTCTGGAGGGAACCCCAGGCACCACTCAGGAACACTCAGGAGGGTGTCCAGCACTACCTCATAGTAAAAAATTGCTAAAACACCTTGTATGCTGCAGTATGCAATTTTAGCCATATATGTAAACAGGCATAATCTGTTCTTTTTCACTGGCCACAAGCATTTGTAATCTATATACCTGCTGAATTTTTTTACTTTGCATTATTTTCCAGAGTATTGAACTCAAGTGATTTTTATATTGAAATTTTTAAAGGGTAATGATAAACAAAAAGTTAAAAAAATTATACTGACATTAAATTCCACCTTGCCACCAACCATCATTCTCTGGGGTCTCAAAGGGAAACAATATTGCCTTGATCCCAAAACCCTCTTGCTGCCCTTGACAAGAGGCAATTTTATTTAATGAAGACACCCATACTTCAGTATAAAGGTGTCAAGTGAATTATTCATGAGCTCCTTTGTCTCCAAAGCATTCCAGCTGCTTCATCTCATTGTAAAATTGTAAAAAGAAAATTAAAGTTTTTTGTGAAAGTGCAGCTGTTGCTTTGAAAAGCATCTGTTTACCAACTATTACTGGGAGGCAGTAACATCCTCAGTTTTTGCTGTTAAGTGGCAGAAGTAAAAGACCAACAGAACTGGGCAGACAGATACACTGGAGAGAAACCAGCGTAACTGATAACATCAGCACTGTGAAGAAATCAATATTCAGATATTTTTAGGCGCTTCATGTTCTGCAATTAATATCTTGAGCAGTATTGAAAAAAAGGAAGCAGCTGAGCTTTTTCCTCTCTGTATTCCCCTTTATTTTAACATATGACTGTGCTTTACTGTGAAGTGTTTTGTTACAGACTAGCCCTGTCATTAGTGCAGTACGTTGATAGGTATCTTTACTCATGAGGAAACCAATGTAGTCAGCACGGTCATACCTAAACACAACACTCTGCATTTCATCCAGTTTGAGAGCTGAGATCCACATGGGCTGATTCAATTACAGAGTAGAATTCTCTGCAGCAACCATGGGCCTTATTCTTGCCTCATTGGCTACACAGATACTTAAATTTGCACAGATGTGCAGAAGTGTTGCAAAAGAAAAGGTAATTTTTTTCTTGGTGATATTTTAGTACTGTGGAAGTAGAAGTAAGCTGTATTTAGAAATATGGTTTAAAAATCACCATACCTTTAGAAGTCAGACCAGACTGCATATATCTGTGCCTGTGCATATTTGTACAGAGTAAGTCCACATCTACCAAATTGCAAATAATCTGGTAAATGGCATCACTATTTAGCAAACATGGCTGAAAATTAAGGAATTTATTTCACCTTTCACTTTTCAGCCTCTGTGCCCATAAAAGTCCAGAAATAACATTGTGTAGGCTTCTTGCTTGTGACATTTCCTAACTGTGGGTCACTTCATTTTTTAATCTCAATAATTTTTTTTTTGAAGATGTTTTATCTAGAACAATCCTAATACAATGACATCTCTTGCCAGATATAATTTTCAGTTATAAAACCAAAGTAACATTTAAAAATGTGATCATAATCTTAAAGGTTCAAACATAAAGATAAGAAAATATATATTCATAAAAAAAATTACTCTCTTCAGTGTGGAAGTAAATTTCAATTACTCCTAATTAATTCTGGTTCTACTGAGATTGGTATCTGGTTTAATATAGCTGCCTTGCCAATTGGATACTACTTTCTTCCTCCTGAGCATGAAGATTTTTCTCAGTTTTAATTTAACTGATAATATAGGGTTTGGCTAATAGCTGCCATGACAGCTATAGTGCTTTCTCTCCCTGTAGTATAGAATGCTGAATTTCACAGATGATCCAGAGAAGCTACAAGCAAGTGCTTTTTGAATTTGAGCAATACACATCTGGCCAGGACAGAACTCTAGGAAAGGAAGGAGATCAACAAGCTGATTCTTTTCCATCAGTAACCACTGGACTGCAGAAAGCAAGAAAAAACCCTGAAAGCTCTATAAAGGAAGAAGAAAATGTTTCAATAATGTTATGAGATTGCCGTGCACTGGCTTGAGTGACTGCTGCAAATAAAACCTAATGCTGACATCTTCAAGCCTTTAGAAGAGAAGAACCTTTTTGACTAAAGCTTTCTGCCAATGTTGTGAAGGTAGAGACAGACCAAAATTAGTGCTGCTGCTGGGGAAAGTCTGGGGGCACCCAAGTATCCAGAAAAGAGAGAAATGTGGAAAAGCCACACTTTAGAAATTTTGCTTCTCAAAATTCTTGGGGTTTTGGGGGGTTGGTTGGTTGGTTTGCTTAGTTTGATTTTCTTTTTTTTTTTACATTAGGAACAAAGATAACTAAATTACTTTCCATTTTCATATCTCTGCTGAGTTTTCTCAGGATAAGGTAATAGAATTTTTCTGAATCTGTAGGATCAAGGATTACTAGAGCTGACATTAAAAATCCAGAAAGGAGAATCTGCCCTTCTTGCAGACTTCAGCAGCTATAATATTTCTCACACGGTTTTGATTTGTAACTACTCCAAGCAGCAGACTCTCTGAACATCTGTTCACTGAATGTCCCAGAAAGACTGGTTTTCTATTGCGAATTTCAAGCATCTCTGATATTACCCTGCAATACCATCATCTTTCCTCTCCTTGCTGAAATGTTTTCAATGTGGCTATATTAGAAGAAATATACTTGTCTGAAAGCTGATAATTCCCAATATATTTTTCTAATTCCTACACATTTTTTAAATATTGAAAGATTTTGCAAAACTCATACCCAGTCATCCTCCTTAGCTATTCTTTTTAGCTTCCCCTTTTGTTTGTATTTCATTTTCTTTCCATGGCATTTCTTATAACTGGAAAAGTTGTTTGACTTTTTAGATGATGACTTTTCATTTAGATGCCTGTTCAGGATGCACTGTTCCATGAAAGCCTCAATGACAATTCACTAAAATAGAAAATCATATTGAGATCAGGCCTCATCTGGCATGCTCATTTATTATGAATCTATTATTGTGCTATCTATCTTAGAGTAAATTTTAGACCATTAACCAGCACATGCTTAACTTAGCAGCTGTGTGTAGCCCTGTGTAAATTCAGTATTCTTTCACGGAATTTAAAGGTAAGCAAGTACAAAAAGATCTTGCTCTCAGGGTACAGGATTACCTGACTATGTTTGAGTACCAAGAGTTGGCACAAGAAAGACCTGATTATGCTAAAAGCACAGTAAAATTTCCCTCCCCCCCACATCCCCCCATCCCATACTCTGGTTTTGACTGTAGATATTCATGCTTTATGAAATTATTCATACTGATTTATTCCAACATTGCTGTGTAATAAATATGACATTGACAGCATAAATATGACATTGACAGCTACTCTTTTCTAGAAATAAGTAGACTCTTCCGTAACTATTTCATAAAACTGTCTTATTTACCTTAAAAGATAAAAAAAAAAAAATTAGTGAAAAAACCCCAACAACACCCCGCCAAAAAAACCAACCAACCAACAAACAAACTCCCCAAAAAACAAAACCAAAAAAACCCAAACCAGGATATCTGAATAATTCTTACTCCTTCAAATCAACTACACTGCAAGTATGTTCATTAAATTAAAATAAACACATTGGAAATGTTCCTCCCTTAAAATATCCACAGTTTTAGAGAAGGCAAGTCTTGCCAAATGTTTATTATTTAAACTAAGTGCAAAGTACAACAGTGTTCAAAAATACAACTGTTCAAAAATGCTTGTCTGCTTGCTAGGAAAGAGGGTACATATTCACTACAAACCCAGGGATTCCAGGAGCAAGGGCTTTGCTTTTGAGCCATCCTAGTCTGAAAGGCTTCACCTGTGGCTTCAGCAGATGCCTTTGAGGTTTCCACAAGGCTGCAAGACATGGACACTTTTAATAGCTTGATATGTAAAAACAAAACCACCGACATCCCTGGAAGTTTTAATGTAGAATGGCAATCTTTTGTAGAACCTTTTGTCCCTAGCTATGATTTTTCAGGACAGGCTAATCCTGAATTTCACTGCAGTGTTCCTGCACCTGAACAGGAGGGATTGAAATATTGGTTATGAGCAGAATTGGAATGGTATTATAGGAAATATTTGTAAACATCTAACTGACCAAGCACAAGAGAGTAGCTACACATCCTGTGGCCCAATTCCAGTTGTTTTTCTAATATTAGGGCCAGGAACAGTTGATGTACCACACCCAGAGCAGTAAACAGGAAAGGCTGCATCTATTGCTTTGTCCTGCAGTGCTGCGTGACAAGGGGAGACACAGGATATGTCCAGGCAGATCCACGTGTGCAAACCTGAGCTCGTCAGTGCTATGCCCGGAGAAGAGACAGGTTGCACCAGAGGAGAGAGCTTAAACTCTGCCTATGCAGAGCTGTCTTTCATTCTTTTTTTTTTTCCTTTTTTTTTCTTTTTATTTGCTCCCCTTCACGCTTTCAGAACATCTCAATGCCCAACAATTTCACAAGAGATTGCCTGTATCTCACAGGAGATTGCCTGTATCTCACAAGACTGCAGTATGATTGGAAAATGTTTTCTTTTACTACTACTAAAGAACGTCTGCAGGGTTGCACAGCAAATGTAGCAAAGGTAGGAGCAGTACCACACTCTTCTGAGTCTCACTAAGATACACTCCTCAGTCACAAGACTAATTTATCTTTCTTGCACACACCTTTCTTCACCATGATGAGATTTAATATCTCATCTCTGTACTGAATAATAATACGTCAGCTGCCAGCTGCCTGGAATTCTTACACTGAAAAAATGGCGAATGTGACAAAGCAAATAGTACTCTAACAATATTTAGTCTTTGCCAGTCAAATACTGGCAATAAGAACACATGTAACTAAAAATAGAAGATTTTTTTATAATAATTGACATGATATTGGCTCAATAACACAAAAAGTATATATACAAAGACTAGCCTTTATTTTAGGCCTGATTCTATTCCTATTTTAAATTCTTGCTTTAGATACCTCAATATCAAATCTTTGAAGGACTTTAAACATATTGCAAAGAATAGAAGCCATTTCTTTTCTCACATTGCTGTGAATTAAGAATAGCTTTGGTAAAGCTGGGCCAGAGAGAGGAAGCAAGCTGGCAGTACCCTGTGAGGAGTGGGTCAGCCACCTCTGTTCCCTCCTAGAGTATGCAAGCAGAAGACATAGCTTGAAGAGGGATTTGGGGAGACCATCTTGTTCAATGCTGCAAGAGGCTCCCAGGGGAAAGTTGTTCCTGGGACCATGCCATAAACCATTTGTGTTCTGTTTTCACTGTGGCCCAGGTCAAGCTGTGTAATTCATGTGGGACCTCTTGTGTTCAACTCTGCAGCTCTGCCTTCTACATGAGAGACAGGCAATGAATGACCTCTGTGGTACCTTCCTCTGCTTGCTCGCTGCTGACCATGAACAGGCTGGTGATGTTTGGGCTGGCAGTGACATTGAGAGTCCAGCTACAGTCTATGTTATTTTTCCTGTCTATCTCCTGTTTACAGGAGCTCTGACTGTCCGAGGGGGCCTCAGGGGCTCTGACTGTCTGAGCCTGACCCTGCTATAGGAGGGCTTTACTAGAAAAAGAGAAGACCTTCTCCTGTGCTGCTGAGAAACAAAGCCTAATCCAAACTAATATCACTCAGGTCTCTCGGGTTTCTTATCTTTGAACACAGTATCCCAAGTATCTGTTGTGAACTTAGGGGGGGTGGGAGAAGGGGAAGGAGGTTCCCACATGACGGTATCAGAGTGTCTGTGCAGCCAGGCTGTGGCTGGCACATCTCAGAGCTGTTCCACCAGCCCATCTGTGCTCCTGAGCCCTGCCCCGCCGCCCTGCACCAGGCACAGCTGCCCAGCTCCGACAAATCCCACTTTGTGAGAGGTTGTGAAGAGGTAGCGAGGCCGGGCCATGGTGCTGTGGGTGAGGGAGATGCAGCTCTGGCTGCTGGGGAATACGAACCAGCTGTGTCTTTCTCTGTCTTTGCATGAGGGATTTGAGAGCTGGAGGCTGCTATCACATTGCAGGACTGGCTGCTGTTACAGTGCCTTTTGCATAAAGAGCCACGCAGTGACAGTACAGCCCTTCTCAGGCTGATGCTGAATGAAAAGCTTGGTCATGTGCAGGTTACAAGCATCGTGCACGCTCCTGCTGAAAGTGCCTGCCACGATACTTTCTGCAGCTGCAGTGGCGTTGTGGTAGCTGGTTTTAGTCTGGGAAAATGCATCGTAAATAGAAATTATTGTTGGTTTCTCTCCACTGTCTGTACTAACAGCAGAAGCCAGAGCGAATTGCAGCTGATTTGTTTGTGGTTTACACTGAGTTCATGAATTAACTGGAGGACAAGGTGGACCACTTGCTATGTTAAAATGTAACCAGGAAAATGGCGTATACTATCTGCCCAAAAGGGAACTTATTTAGGTCAAAACTACATAGGAAATTTGGGACAACAGTAGCAACACTGAAAGCCCTTTATGGTCAATAGGTTATCTCATAACTGAACACTTATTAGAATTTGTTTCCAAGGCAAAAAGGCAAAATTTTGTGAGGCAAATTAGCCGCAGGACACACAGATGAGTAAACATACAGTGACTTCTATACTTGTTATTCCTTCAAATGGGAAATACACATTTTGCTTTGCATTACTGGCTTCATTGTAGTGATTAATGTCTCTGTGCCTTTCTGTGATTATTTTTCACTTAAGAGTGTGGTTACCAGTAACAGATAAAAGAAACAAGTGATAGTACATCAGCTGCCACACAAAGCACTAAGAAATTTTCTTTAATTATCATCTGTGCTCTTATAATAGTCCTGTGCAGGTTTGAGAGCAAACCAGTGAGAGACTCCAAGTCAGAAATACAATTTAATAGGAAAAAATTAAAATAAATGCAATAGTACAAAGAAAACCACTGACAGAGTCAGAATAGAACCTGGCACCCTGTTGGTCAGGGTGTTGGTACCAGTCCAGATGAAGTGGTCCTGTTGAAGCAGTGATCCTGCAGAAGAGTCTGGTCTTCACCTGAAGGTCCAGTGGTGTAGCTCTAGTCCTCTGAGAGTCCCATAGGTAAGGGCTGTGGGTGCTATTCCAAACCTCTGATTATATACAGATGGGAACTCTCAGCTCCTCCTCCTGGGCGGAGCCTCTCACAATGGGTTGGTGAGTCACGAGGTAAGGCAGTGATGGGCCCATTAACAGCAGATAATCCCCAGAGGGAGTTATCAGGGATGAGTCATGGTAGAAGATAACAAACACTGCCCCACCTGTTGTAACAGCTTATGAAGACGGTGATAGAATACATGCTTTTGGTTACATCTTACATTGTAACCTAGCACAAGCCCCTTCTTCCTAACGTGTGTTTCTCTCCTTGTCCATGAGAAAAGAGTTAACTTTCAGAATATATTGCAATTTCTACGTTTTATCTTGTGTCTGTGGGAGAAGACATTCATAAGTTCCTCTTCTATTTTATTTATTTGCTTATTTTTATTTTTTTTTTCTGTGTGGGACTTCCAGAGTCATGTAGATTTTCCCCTGGCAGCATTTCTTGGTTCAGGCTTTCAAGTGTCTGATGATACAACCTCTGGGAAATATCACCCTGCAATACAGTAAGGTTTGGTGTGTTCTGGTTGAAACCTGGTGTTTGAATAGTTGCTGAAGGCTTTGTGAATTTCCTAAGTTAAAGGACAAACGATAGAGGAACAACAACATGTTCTAGTGCTTGGTTTGTTGAGTGAGCTTTTGCTTCTGTGGACTACAAAAGTAAGTGTATAATATTTCAAAACTAAAACTAAAAGAAAAACAAACATGCACCTAAATTGGTTTTCAATTTCACATGAAGCTATTATTTTAAAAGAAATAAACTAGAGGCACTGTGATGGACATCAATGGAAATGTGGCTGTACTTTCCTGGAAAGTTACCTAAAAAGCAGTGTACTTTTTTTGTCCTTGCTCTTACAAAGATGTGTGCATGGCCTTCTGCCACTAAAGCTCATACTACATGCATAAATCTTCATAAAAGGGCTTTATAAAAAGACTCTCTAAACACAACAAGTTGTGATATCATTTTAGGTTATAGAGCTTTCCTGGAACCAAGAAACTGTACATACCAGTAAATCAAAACAATTCAAGTATTTATTATTTGCTAGAAAAAATAATGACAGTTATGTAAACTGGATTGAAATCTGACTTATGAAAGTATGGCTTAGATCTGTGTGTGGTCCTCTCTCCCTCCTTCCCCCCTCTCCTTGCCTCCCCTTCCCTCCCCTCTCCTCCCGACTAATTAATATATGGATATTTATCAAATATTTTATGACACAAACTCTAATTCTCGATTATGTACTCATTTGCTTACAGAAAACAAACAACCTGCCAGGAATTGCATCTTCCACAATGTGCAGTTTATTTATGCCATCTAAGTTTTGAAAACGACGAGTTGGTCAGAGTAGAAAACAGTTATTATTCTTAGGTTTTTTTCATGCATTAAAGGTGTGAACAAGCTGGAGAACAGGGAATCAAATTTTACAGTTCATTAAGCATTTCCCCTGTTTTTCTTAGAAATGGGATCTCTTCATGTAAGCAACAATGCAAAGAAGAATATGAGTATTTGCATGCTGAATCTATACACTAAACAGCAAGCTTGTCAAGTGTATTCCAAGCATGTCTGATAACATGGTCAGGAAACATGCCCCACCAGTTGCTTGTCATCAAAGTCTTCTTTGATTTTGCAAAGAAAGTACATAAAAAGAATTGTTATGAGGAACAATGAGTGAGATTCACTTGAGCGGATTTGGGAAAAGCTAAATCACAGTTTTCCAGCCAACAATTTGCATGAGTTTCCAAAGCTTTACTTGGCGATATACGGAACTTTTTCCCACTGTCAATGGAAAGCAGCTGCCAGCCAGATCTCATGCCTTTTGGGCCGGGACAAGGCCGACATGATCTCAACACTAAGACTAGTGAACTAACACATGAATTTGAGTGACTAGTGTTTTGTTGTACTGCTCAAATAAAAATTCCCAGGATCTCCTAAATACTAAAATAGTGGGAGAATTTTTTTACTGGAGGTTATATACTATATCATATTATACATGACAATTTACACCAATTTACATCCTGAAGAAAAATATACCTATCAGACATATTACTATTTATTTCCAATTAGCACATCTTTGGCAGTAGTATTTATTTTGGTTTGTTTTTTTTTTTTACTATGACCTCGGTCTCTCTCCCACACGTGATCACACAATTGTTTGCAGGACTGCTGCTGGCTGACTTCAGAGTAAGTAATTGCATTACTAATTGGGTGGGGAGGGAAGGAGGACCACACACAGATCTAAGCCATACTTTGATAAGTCAGATTTCAATTCAGTTTACATTACTGACTATTTTCTCCAGAAAAAAATAAATACTTGAATTGTTCAGACTCTGATACTGATATGTAGCATTTCTTAGTTGTAGGGAAGCTTTGTAACCTTTAATGACATCACAACTTCCATGTAAACAGGAAGGCTGAATCTCTCTTCCTATGATATTTGTATGCCTTTTGTTATCATTAAGTGCCTCTTACTCTGAACTAATGTACCCTCACAAGAACTTTAAAGTGCACAAAAGCCGTAAATGTCATTGCACAAGGCACACTGGACTGTACAGAAAGTGGCTCTGGCACATGGGGTGGATTAAAGCTCCCCTTAAGCAGTGGGTGCAGCAGAGTAAGTCGGTGTGGTTGGCACTGCTGAGTGCAGAACACCTGCAGGGAGCAGGGAGACACCTGAGCACCCCAAAGGCGAACAGAGGTGTTCAGCTCACACCTGGTACACCTCTAGGCTCACACTTACTTTGCAGACATGAGAGGCATGAATTTCCCTCCCTCCTCCCTCAGCTTGTGGTGGTTCACTTCTTTCATGTCTTGGAGACAACATGTTGGAGATTACAACACTGGGGTAGACTGGTTGTGAACACAGCCACTGTGTCATTTCTGATGAGAGTGGGCTGTATGGAGAGAGGAATGCAAGTTTTAAAGGTCAAGGAAGAAGAGAAAATTGTCCAAAGGAGAAAAAAAAAGCAGTTGTGTGTGTTGGCAGTAAGAGGTGTGGCTGGCGAGACAGACTACTGTGTTCTGGATAATGTGTGTTTCCAAAATCTTCCTGCCAGAGTCCACCTTAGAAAAGCTTTGAAGAATTGGCTGACACATAACAAAGATCAAATGGTGTCTGCTGGAGTGTTGGCAAACGGCGTATTTGTTGTGATGAGACATTAACATCACAAGTATTGAGCTGGTCAGTTATCAATGAGCATCTTCAGGCACATGAAAATGCACAATTAGCACAAATTATTCACAGTGGTTTTTTTTGCTTGACAGGATAACATCTCTCCTGTTCAAGTTCAGCTGGAAGCCAGCTGTTCTTCCATAAGCTACTTTGAAGATATTTTATCATGAGAGTCATATAGTTAAATATGCCAATAATTAGGTATGGCCCTACATCCTCTCCACATGACTGGCACCATTTCCTCAGAGCAGTACCTTGTACCTGGCTGAAGATACAGAAAAAGGCCTGTGACATCTTAGGATTCTCCAGGTGATGAACCTTGCAGTTGAGGGGTCATTCATTCTCTGCTCTGCAGAGCGTTCTCAAGAGGACTTGCTTAATTTTTTTGAGCTACTATGGATATTTGTCACTTTAAGTTGGGCTACAAGATTCAGTTGTTGAAATAGTCTTGCCCTCCTTCATTACAATATATTTTAAAATGAGAAAATACCATGACAATCTTCTGTCCCTAAAAGAAAAAGGATTTCTCCATAACACTCCATCCTTAAACACAAGTATCAATTATTCACCTGCATCTAACAACCTGTCCAGCATTCCACACATTGAAAAGGCAGGAACAGATTTTCATTTCAGATTAGAGGAATTAAGAGTTTGCATGTTTTGTGCAAGTGAGAAGGAGTCACAGATGTGTGGTGTGAATATGATAAAGTATCTTAAAAAAAGATTTTAAAGAGTTAGTGGTGTTTGGTGAACAAGAACAGAAGTGAAAAGTTAGTAATTTTTTTTTTGGCTTTAGAGACCATAAATGGAACTATCTTCTAGTAAAAATGTTACGTAAAATTATTACATTTGGATTTAATATTTTTTTAAGAATTAATAGTAAAGAAGCAATATTCAACTACATTGACTTCCCAAATGTTTTGCATTCAGGAACACAGGTAACAACGCTAACCCGACATTGCTAATGGTACAGGACTGAAAGCAAACAGCAGGTAGTTTGATTTCTCCTGGGCCAGGCCATGTCTCTGCACCAAAGCTGCTGTGAAGAGAACTTGTTGACTCTTCTGGGGGTCACAGATATTTACAAGGATCGCCTTCAGGCTGATTAGCTTATTCCTTGAAATTCCCCAAAGAACTGCTGGGAAGAAAGGCTGCAAAAAACAGTACGAGACACACAAACAACCTCCTGGCTGAGATGTGGCCAGCCCTCCCACCTCGGTCGTGACCTGCCTTTTAATGTGTTGCTCAACCTTTAAAGGAACATTTACAGTGTCACTGCTAGTAGAGGAGTACTAAGGAGGAATCTCCTCTCCATGAATAAGGGGCTCTTGTGCCCTTCACCTTAAAGCAAAGACTATAGAGAACATGGTGAGATGCTTCTATCTCAAACCGTCATGGCTAACCGATTAGGACTCACTGCGGGGTATCGAATTGTGGCATTTCTTTTCTGTGGTGCCCACGTGGCACGTTCAGCAGCAGGTGGTACTTTGAAAACGGTACTGGTGAGGGATGCCCCGTCCCTGGCAGTGTTCAAGGCCAGGCTGGATGGGGCATTGAGCAACCTGGTCTAGCGGGAGGTGTCCCTGCCTACGGCAGGGAGATGGGAACGAGACGTTCTTTAAGGTCCCTTCCAATCCAAACCACTCCGTGATTCAACGATCTGGGGGGAAACCCGCGTGCTGCTGAGGGCTGTGAGCGCCGTCCCGGGAGTGCAGGCAGGAGCTGGCAGCCGAAGGAGCCGCGGGGAGGGCAGAGGCGGGGCCGGCGGCAGCGGCCGGGGCACTGCGGAGCCGGCGCGGCGCTCACCGGGCGGGGACTGCACCTTCCCCGCCGCAGCGCGGCACCGCCCCCGNGCCGCCGCCGGCACCGGGGGTCTGCTCCTGCCTCTGAGCGAGACCGAGCAGCAGCGCTACTCCGAGCTCTTCTCGCGGTGCTGCCCGCCCCCCGAGGCGGCCGCCGGGGGCAGCAGCGTGGGCGAGCTGTTCCGGGCCTCCCAGCTGCCCCCGGACACGCTGCACCAGGTGGGTCCGGGGGTGTCCGGCTCCAGCTCCCCCCGGAGCTGCGGGGTGCGGGCGGTTTGGGAGGGTGCGGGACGGGACCTGCTCCCGCAGCCCTTCGGGAGAGGGGCTGGCGCTGCCTCCGCCGGGAAGTTGGGGGCTGCGGGCGGGCGGGTGTCCCTGCGGTGCCCGCGGGGCCGGGACGAGGCACAGCCGTGTCCGCGGCGGGGCAGAGCGGAGCGGGGCCAGTCCCGCCCCGCAGCGGCGGGGCTGGAGCTGCTCCGTGCCCGCTTGCCTCCTCCAGACGGGCGCTGGCAGTGCCGGCGTGCAGCTCTCCGGGGTTCTGCCCTCCGGGTGCGGGTGCGTGAGGGTGGCACAGGTGCCCCTCTGTGCCGCCCGGTGCCGGGCTGGGCACCCGAGAGCGCTGCGCGCCCCGCGGGCTCTGGGCGGGCTCTCCCTGTCAGGTCGGTGGTGCCGTCGCCTTTCTCAAAAGGGCCCCGAAAATCATAAAGGCAGTTGTATGAAAAGACGTGCCATGTGGTAAATTCCTGGTTTACCACTGAGGGTTTTTTCCTAAATGTTGTTTCAGTGGAAAAAAAAATCGGTAGGTAAAATGATGGTGCGGTGTTTATGTGAGTTCTTGAGCGCGAATACATCAAGGTGCGAAGCGCGAGGGTCTCACCCGTCAGAGCGGCAGAGCCCCAGAAGTGGTCCCCAACAGGGGCTGTAAGGCGGAGCCCTCCTGCTGTTTGAGGAAAAGCTTGTCCGGGGTCGGAGAAGGCTTGTGCCAGCCAGTTTCCAGGAACAGGGAAGAGCCGTACTTGTGGTCTTCTCCACCTGCGGATTAGTAATTTAACTAACACACTGTAGTTGCCTAATACTTCCTGAACAGAGATAGGATATTTCTGATTGTTTATTTATTTATTTAACTTTTATTTTCAGGAATGTTGTTCTTCAATAGCTTTTACTTATCAAGCAGAAAAAAGTTAAGTTGAAATCGAGCTCATGTACCTGGACACTGCCTGAGAGTACGGAACTCTGTTGCTGTCCTGATAGCTTGTAGATCATCTCTTAATCAGTTATATAAATTCATATTGCACAGGAGATTCTGAACGAAAATTGTGGCATTGCAAGAATATTTTTGTTCCTACTTGTGCTCTTTACCAGATCAGTAAAACAAAAATCTTACCAAGCACTGTATTACTACTTTATATTGAGCCACACTGTGACCTTGGTCTTGCAGGTGAATCGAGTGGTGCAAATAGAGATTTCATAGATACAGCACTAAGAGTGTTCTTCCTCTTTCCTCTTTTTGCAAAGAGGAAGAGTGGGGCATTTAATTTCAAGTAAGAAGGCTTATCTGAATAGTCACTTAATTTTTCAAAGAAGTATGGAAAAAACCTCTTATTTTCACTATGTAGTTTCTTACCCTATCATTTAAGAGAAATTTATGATTGTGTTATTATCATAGTTTGTTTTCAGGGTTGTTCTGGTAGTAATGTCTGATTTAACCCTGGAAATGGTGAGGTACTGATTTTGGTTTTGTTTTGGGGATTTTGGTTTTGGATTTGTTTGTTGATTAGTTTTAATGTTCTGGGTGTTTTTACTATTTTAGATTATTTCCAGGTATATTTATGCTGTGAGGAGAACATTACTGGCAAACAAGCCTGTAATTGGCTTCAGGAATATTCAGTTAATAAGGCCTGTGGGATCTGGGTCTGTTTCTCTTTTTCCTTCCTTCCCTCCCCCTCTTGTTTATAGGGCACTAATCACAGTGACATTCTCCTCTACTGCTGGTGTGCCTGTCCTCAGAACCCACTGCTGTCAGGTATTCTTACATTTACTAGGACTTCAGGAAAAAATGAATTAATGGAATGAGTTAAAAATATAAATTGCAAATGAGGATGTTTTGATAGGGAAAATCCCACAATGTTGTGTGAGATATTTTTCTGAGGTTTTGTCTTATTATATTCCAAAAATGCAATTTAATATTTTCACTTTAGAAAATCCTACCATTCTAACAGGGGAGCAAGACACAGAGATTCATGGTATATGTTTTCTGCTAGTATAGAACACCTATTTTAGGCCAAGACAGCTCATTTGGGTTAAGATAGCCTGCTTTCTTTGAAATAATTTTTGACTATGAACATTTTTGGGGTTTTTTAAAATGCTTTTTAAAATCCCCATCTGTCACTATTAGGGCTTCGTATACAGGCAGCATCCCTACTGACTGACTGAGAAATGGTCATGCTGAGTTTATTCATGTCAGAAATGGGGAGATTTGGTTTGGAAACCAGTTCTGGATTTCTACTAAGTGGAGCCTGCACAGTCCAGAAGGTACTTAACACCATTCTCTGGCCCTTGCACGGGCTATAGCAAGAGACAGTTATGGATGGTTTTGTAAGCAATGTGCAATTTGCAGCTTTTTATTCTCAAGGCATTCACTGAGGAGTGGTTTTACATATCAGGATGCTTCCAGAACTGACATTTAGTGCTGTGGCAGTCTCAAACTTGTGCTGTTGTCTTCCATTGTATTTATGTAATAAGTGGGATAAATCTTTGAGAAAGAAGGAGCTTTTCCTTATACATTCTTTGATTGAGATTTATTACTCATCAGGATGGTGCTTGCAAACATCACAGGAAATCTCCTTCCACTTCTTTACCTGTAATGGCGGGGTTTGCTGTCTAGACAAAAATCAGTGGGTGCATCCTAGATGGAGTAGTGCTGCTGATGTCAGTTCCTGTGGGAAAAGCAGCGGTGTGTGCTGTCAGACAGCAAACAGGCAAGGGTTTGGTTTGGTTTAAAGGTTAGTTGGCTTAATCCAAGAAGTTATATGGATGAAAGAGGCTAGGTAACAGAGCAGGTAGGGAATGCGAGAGCATGTGCCAGAAGAGGAAATGCTGGAATAAATGGAAAAAATCCAAGAGCAGCCGGGTCAGTCGGAGCAGATGGCTTGCACCCGAGAGCCCTGGGTCTTGCTAAGAATGAAGTGATTGAACACAGATTCATTACACCCAGGCTCATTAAAGCCAGCAATTCTGCTGGGCAGTAGGGTACAGCAGAGGTTGTACTGATTTCGCTTTACTTACAGACAGGATCGAACGATGAAATCAGCAAGAGTTATTTCAGTTCTGGAAAAAAGGTTGAAGTTAGCACTAAAATTAAAAATGTCAGACACTTCACAGGACAGAGAAGGGCATGACAGGGACAGAAGAGCATGAGTTTTGTGAACTATATAATCATACCTCCCCCGTGTACTGAAAGTTTTTGGCTAGACATACTGTGTGGTTAAAGACAGAACCATTAAGAATGTATTTAGGCTTGCACAAAGCCTGTGGCAGATCTTTTACCAGGGGCTTTTAAAGTAACTCTGCAAAATGTCTGTAATTATTTTCCTGAAAGATCAGTGCTGGGGTTGTTTTTATTTTTATTTTTTGCAGTATTAATGTTGAAGGAGAAGGAACAGACTAGTCATGCACCATGCACTAATGTAGACTGTCACAATTAGAAGAAATTCAGCCGCATCAGCTGAATTTATATATATACATCCATGTTGATGAGGTTGAAAATGGTATTCTATATGCTTTAGGCTCCTAACAAAGGGGAAAATAACTGAATTTGTGCAAAGAAAAAAATAAATGTTTTGGACTCACTGGGGCCACAAAAATATTGCTGAAGTGAAGGTGGTCCCACAGCGTGTTTTGTTACATGGATCAATATCAGTAACCCTTCTAACACGGGGAAACAGCAGGCAGGGGTGTGGGAGGAAGGGAAGGCAGGAGGCACCACTGTTGGCCATCAGTGGATGACAAAAACAGGTTTGTGTGCCCATGTGGGCAAACTGTCTTGGGGTTTTGGGCCTGTTTGTTGGAAGATCTGTTGGATTATGCTCCCCGAGTGCATTGGAACATCAATACTCCGCACTGATGGCTGTGCTGGGTGCTGACAATGGCTGGTTTGCCTCCTCTCATTTGGGGCAGTTGATTTGTGACCCTGTTTCGAAGCTGGCCACCAGCAGGTACATACAGCCTCTGCTGCTTGAGTCTGAGACCCCAAGTGTGTTTGTTGTGGGTGCCAGCTACCAATGGGCTGATGTCTGCAGGCTTTTCAAATAAAATAATGCTTTACAGAATCACTGCCCTCTGATCAGCAAAGGAGACGTACCTTGTGCTAGTTCTGCTGTTTGTTGACATTACTGTTGTCTCTGAATATTTTGTCTTAAGAAACTGAGGAGCAGAATTGGACTTAAGATTTACACTAAAATGCTTACTTCTTTTCATTAGTTCCCAACTTACTTGATTAATTCTTACTTGGTTGTCTGACAGTATCTTTAATTCTCACTTTTATAAACCTTAATCTTGTTTGTGGACTTGGCATTCTCAGCACAGAGATTCAATTTTCTTAAGAAAATGCATTCTTTCCTCTGCAAATGAACACACTGTGTTATTTTGAGCTCCAAGGATGACAAGTACTAATTGTATGACGCTGGAGCTGTACAGGCACTGCATTTTTTAGCTGAGACTCTCCTTCCAGCACTGTGTGAATAGGGAACACAGACAAACGGTCGTGCTTTTCTTCCACAGACTTCGTGAGTTAACTTGTGTTTATTGTGCCTTGTCTCTATAGCTACAACTCTACACTTTAACTGTATTATGTGTTCAAAAAGCAGAAGTGTGAATAGACTAAAAAAAATGGTTAAGTTGATATTTCTTTGGGAAAATGCCAGTAAGGATTGGCTTTCTGAAATTTATTTTTCTTAATTCCATGAGGATAAATTATTACCTGCATGATAGCTGGGGTGGAACTAACTGTCTGCCTCAAACAGGCAGAAAAGGAACTGTGGCAGTTACAATGCGAGCTGTTTGAGTGAGGAAAGTCTGGACTCAACGTTACTTTACAAAAATAAAGTTCACTCTGTTGCAGCTGTTGACAGAATGTGGCATTATGCTTGTGCTGGCAGTGTGATTTTGCTGACTGAACAGTAGGTCCATCAAAAAGTGGTGTTAGAGAGAAGTTGCATCCTACTGACGTCTTTGAGTCAGGAAGAAACAAAGCGTGGTACAACTTCATGTAAGCAGTGCAGCAAGAAGAGGAAAGGAAAACTGACATTTCAGTATCAGTTGTTCTGACCACAGTCTTCTAAACTGTTGTTCCCTTTCTAAACTCGCAAGCAAACTTGTGTTTATGTAAGTAGGAAAATGAAAAACTCAGATGTAAAAGTCACGATAACATTGTTATTAAAAAAAATTTTCAAATTGTAACAAGAGAAAGGGTAAAGCTTCACCTGGAGCGATCCTGCTGATGTGTTCTGTAAAAAAAATAAAATTGACATCTTAGTACATCTTTAAACTGTTTTATATGATGTAAACTATCACTTCATAGTCACTGCTTACAAGATTAGTAGTTTTGAGTGCCTCAATATTGAGATACACAGTAGATGATTCGTAGAAGCTATTCCTTCCAAGTGTGTTTCAAATCACACTATAAAACAGAGACTCTTAGACCTGCTTGTCACAGACATTCAGTGGGATGGTCAGAATTAGCCTAGGCAGGGCCTGAAGCCTTCAGTAATTAACCCTCATAACCGCCAAGTGTCAATTAATTATTTAATTTCCCAAGAAAATAATGTTTTGCTGTGCCAGTGATTTAAAATAATGCTACAAAAGGGATGGACGAAAAAGATCCACTGGGATGAAAAAGAGTTAACTTTCTTCATGAGAGGTTGGTATAGTATGAAGCAGGGATAATGAAGAATGGTTTTTATGTTTTCAGTAAGTGGTTTTGTCATGGTACTTAATGAGTGCAGTGGGGCTCACCGAACAGTTGAGTATAACCTCTCCTTAGTCATGCGTGTATCTACAGCAATCTGCTGTCAGTATTGTGATGTTTATACACAGATTGATGATGTGCCACAGTCTGTTTTGCAAAGGAGATGTTGAACACAGTTCACTTCAGAGGCTGAATCTGCCTCAAACATTCCCTGTGAAAGAGGGATGGTATAAAGTCTGAAAACATGAATTTAGCTGAGCTGAAAAACTTAGCCAAGACAGATTAATGAAAGATGGAACAAGCATTTCTCTGGCAAGGGATCAGGATAAATGACCTATTTAAATTTAAAATACTACAATTTGAGAAATACATCTGATATAATATTTGTAAAGCAAGATTCTTTGATGTGTTAACATCTAAACATACCACCAGTATAGTAAAATAAAACATTAATGAGCCATATGTACTAGTTCAACTTTTGAGACAGTCAAACAGTTTAACAGCTGAGTTAGTGGATAATTAACTAGAAAAGGTTGCTGGAGTAGAAAATCAACTGTGGACAAATAGTAATCCCCTCTTCCTGAACAGAGGGAGTATTTTCTTTATCCGTTGTATTCAGCAGCATTATTGGGTGGCACTGCATAAAACGGAGAACTCTTTTGGGAATGACTTTTTTTTTGTTTATCATTATTTTTAAAATTTCATTTCTACTTTTTATTCCTGCCATTTAGATACGATGATGAGGCGGAAGGATGTGGTGGGATGAGATCTATTAGTTCTGTGATCTGGTAGGACATGGTGATCAGAAATAATCAGTTACATCATTAACTGCGAATTATATTAACTTCATTTATCCAAGTGTTTATAATACAAAGCATGCGTTTATAAAGTTCAAAATCTTTGTATATATAATAAATGTGTAGCTTTTGGTTTTTTAGCAGATGAAGACTGTATTTTTAAATGAATTCCAGTTTTCAGCTAAATTTAACTTTGCATATGTCATACATACCCACACAAGTAGGTGTGTCTCTTATTAAAGATTATAATGGAGCAAATTTCTTATAAAATAAGAATTAAAATGTATATTAGGTGATGTGGTTGCTCAAATATGTTTTAAATTATTACTTTGTAGTAAGAACAAAAATGCTACCATATTTATTTTAAAAAAGTAAGAATCTTGTTTTAATGATGACCAACTCACGAGACAGGTCTTTATCTAGATAATGATGAAATTAGGGTCTTATCTCTTTGGACTTAAATAATGTTTTAAATAGCTTATTTTTCCCAAAAATCTGCCCTGCAAACACTGAGGTTCAGATGCTTGGTGCTGCCGGTTGTTTCAGATGGGGTGGTACATTTGCGGAGGGGTGTTGAAGGTGCTCCTCTGATGTGTGCCCTGGGCGCTCTCTGGTCAGGAATAGGCTGCTTAAAACCACCCCGAGGTTACACAGTGGCTGCCTGTTAAATTATCTCTTGTGCCTGTTTGAGCCGCGCAGGCCTTTGCAGAGAGCACACGGTGCTGAGCAGAGCTGCTGGAGTGCCCCACGTATAGCACCGCAAAAAAGGGTGGGCCTTGAGAAACCTCCGATAGCTTGACTACCAAAGCACATCTTCAGTGTTTTCTTCTGCTTTATTTTTTATGTCCGTAGGATTTTTTTCTGCCCTGCAGTCTTTCCCCCATCCAAAAAAGATGCAAATGTTGGTTCTAGTATTTTACCCCTGCACCTGTGTAGTCCTACAGTCTGAGTAATGACTGGGTCGGTCCCCTTCACTTCAGGAAGTAGTGGGGAGATGTTCCTTTGGGCTGAGCCATAATAAAATGCTGGATTTGGCCCTCATAATTCCCACTGGCTTGGTGGCACTGAAAATTTAGAGTCGGCTAATGGGAAACACTTGGCTGAGCTTGAATTCAAACTGTCTGAACATGGTCCATGGTGTCTGCTTGCTCGCTCCGGTATGAGTCATGAAGCTGAATTCTACTTTCAATAGCAAATGTCTGTAGCATTACTTTATTATTATGATTATAAATTTCAAGTGGTTTTTTGGCGTCAGCCTTTCAAATTAATTTACCTTTTTTTTTAATCCTTTCTTTTTCTTAAAGTCTCTTTCCACACCAAGAAACATTAGATCAGCTTTGGCATAGGCAACATTTCACATTTCATGCATTATTTACTTCTGGCATAATTTACACAATGATGTCCTATGGAAGCCAAGATGATGGTATTCGGAACAAAACAATGTGTCTAATCATTTGCAAAACAGGGTGACTGCTGTGGGCTGACAAGTAGAGTCAGAATTATTTTGTTGCGCACAGTAACAGCAGTGGAGCAGTAAAAGGTGTAGTACTTTGAGGTTCCAAATGCCAAAAATAAGAATAAAAGGGGAGGGAGGCCAAAACTCAATCCTGTGGTTCTGTATGTATTTGAAACTTTTTATTTTTGCTTTCCCTCCTCTGAATAATTGCTGTCTTTATAAGAACATCTGTATGTTTTGATAGCCGTAGGCTGCTTTTCCTTTACTGTGTATAGATAGAAATACAAATAGAAATCATGGTAGAAAATGTGCTGTAAATGCTGGCAGACTGTGCATGGGCACCGGAGACTGTGTCATATTTGCGGTGTTGCTGCTTTGAAATCCTGTGCTCTTTAGCTGAATTGAGGACAAACCCTTGGTTTGGACACAAACAAGTAGGATTCTCACTGACTGAATGATGCATTTCTGCACATAAGGTGCAAGCATGTTGGGTGAAATAGTGATAATTTCAGTGTTTTGTTTAGTGGTGTGGAAGAAAAAAAATTTAACCTGCTTTTCCAAAAGAGGTGTTGATTCCAACTAGGGGTAAATGGGATATAAGATCAAGGAAGGGCAGGAAATGTCTTCTGCATGTACCATGTGCAATGGAATTAGCTATTAGGGTACGCCTTCAGTTAAGAAAACTTTTGCCAACTCTTCAGTCTTATAAAAGTAGTCCCTAACTCTCCACTAAAGACGGGTTTTAATGTTATTGATTAAGGTAACTGCACAACTGTAGAAGAGAATGTTTTGTGTGTTTGCTGCATTGCCTTTAAAAGGACTTCTGTAGTTGTAGGCACTAGAGAAGGGAACTCAGGAAACATGCCAAATATGATAAAACAGGAGGGGTACAGGAAGCATCAAGGTTTTTTTTGGAGTAGCCAGTCTAAAAAATCACATAACAGTAGCTGTGGAAGAAAGAAGCTCATTTTAGGAAAAAAAAATGATGGACTGGGAGATATGTCTGTAAGAGATTTGTTTGTGGCAAAAATGCATCATATGTTACAGAATCTCTGTTTTCTTCTGTATTAGTTAAGTCTCATTTTGTCTGAAAGCGGAACAAAACCCAGAACTGCATTTTTATGGGAAATACCAGAATGTCTTCTGGTCTTCTAGGGCAAATTTAACAATGTTTGCAAGAGAAGTTGCTTTGGAAATGCTTAAAAACTTGTAATTTGTTGAATTAAATCAACACACTTTGTTTTGAACTGCTTGGATGTTGAAGCATTGTGATGTCTTAAACATATGAATTTTGGGAAAGAGGTTGTTCGTGTGCATCATCTCTAGTTGCTTTCTGTTCCTTACACTAATTCTGCCATTACAGATAGAAGTGATGGTGGCCAGGCAGCCTGTTCAGAAGAGAGACTGGTGCCTCAGAGATGTCCTCTGCTGAGGAACCACAAAGCTGTGAAACATCAAAACAACAGCTTCCATGGGACTCTATGGTACCTTTGTATTAAGGTGACGTGGAGAAAACCCATTTCATGGTAGAAATTTGGAAGGTTCGCTGGAATTGTGGATTGTTGGTGGTTTTTTGTTTTGTTTTGGTTTTTTTTTTTGGGAAGAGATTCAAGATATTGCTGTATTTTCATTTAGTCTAGTTCAAGATGACTGGATCTGGTGGCTGCCATCCAGCTGGGGAGCATTTCTCACTTTTTTCGAAGTGTTTGCCACTTCCTGGATATTAACTCCCCTGGTTTTTAGCAACTTTAAATGCTTTCTGCCACTGCTTTCAGAATGAGGGAGACACCAGCTGTCAGATCTGCCATGCAGAGTTGTCCATAACTCATTCTGATAAGCAAGAAACAAATGTTTAAATCTCTGAAAAACGAGTTTTTTCTCTATTATTGCTGAAAGTTGTGGAAGACCTAGATAATTGTAGCTGCTAGAAGTGTTCTCCTATTTAGCTACATAAATATGTCCCATATGTTCAGGCCGTCTCTTCTGTAAACTCTGAATTCAGTATTAATGGAAACAAATTTTCCTTTGGACCTAATATACAGTAATACCCTTTTTAAGAAGCATGAGAAGGAGAAACAAGCCTATTCCAAAGTAGGTAGTACATTTCTGCAGGCCATGGTGGGCTGATGTCTGGGTTACAGGCTGGGTTCCTTTCTGGGTTTGGTACCTGCAAAATTCATGCTTTCCAGCAGCTTTTTGTGCTTCTGGTACTTACAGGAGATCCCTTATGGTGCTGGTTGGAAGCATAAAGAATAGATAGGCTGAAACTGGTTTTCTCTTGTAAGAATGTATAAGTGGAGACCTTAACCTGAGGTTGAGGGAGGTAAATAGAAGCAGGACAGCAGTGAATGTCACTGGAAGCAGGGGATGTGAAAGAGGAGAAGCCTGAAGGAGTCATCCAGGTGGCCAGTGTTTATTTGGGCTTGTCGGGTTTGGGAGGAGATCAGAAGGCAAAAATAAATAAATCCCAATTATGTTGTTAACAGCTGCTTTCTGTTGTTGAGTAATAAAAGGCAGGGTCCAGGAAGCTGCTTGTTTCTGGTTTTTATTAGATGCTTTAGGTATCATGGTGATGAGCAGGTTATAAATATAAATGTCTGCTGCAGATGGAAGATGAAACAGGCTAGAACCCAGTAACCTTTAAAGAGGGACAACATAAGGTTTAAAACTGTGCTGAGATCTGAAGCTTCCTACAGAGTCTTTGGATAATCTCATGGAAAGCCTGGCAATAGCAAGAGAAGGACCACACCCAAAACAAATAAACAACCCCCCCAAAATTCCCCAAAACAAAACAGATTTTGGAGCCAAAATCTTACCCAGTTTATAGGTTGAGTTTTTCACGAGGTGCTGCCAAGGTTAGAAATGAAGAGAGCCTAAGCTTTCTGTTTTCTGTGCCTGATATATGATGGAGATGTACCCCTGTAACAAATAGTATGCTTGGGGTTTTTTTGCAATTGTATTGTATCCTGCTGCTACCCTTGCTTAACCATGGACTTCTTTTTAAAATCAGCACTATATTATTATTCTGGAGATACAGTATACCTCTATAATAATACAGCTGTAAAGTCATGTCTGTCAAAACATATGTTGAGTGTTGTGAGAGGAAGGAACCAGGATGGGGAGCCTGGAGTTGTCAGTGTTACATCACCTGCTACCTCACAGCATGACAGGTCCCAGGTTCACTGGCCAGAGAAAATGTTTCAGAACAAGAAAAAGCAGCACTGGGCAGTGCTGATGTCAGCAGGAAAATAATTCTTAGTGTTACTTATGTCAAGTTATCAGTCCCTTGTTTTCTTTCTCATTCTCTCCGCCCCCTCCTCCACCCACAGCTGTATTATAGTAATTATATCTTTTATTTGATCTAGTCTAAATCAGGACTGTCCTTGAGGAGTATATTCTCCAAAGGAGTATTTTTTCCATAGGAAATACTCATTAGCTGCTTTTAGATTGCATTACTTACTATGCATATATTTGATTGCAGGGGAAGTGTGCAAGAGGTAAAGCTTTAGTTAAGTCTAGCAAGGCACTTTGTTTCAGTATAACGACTGAATTTAAGCCCTGCAACAAAAGAGATTACTCTGGAAGTGGAATGAAGGTCTTCTGTTGAGGTACTGAAGGACAGACCTTAAAGTAAACATCTCTGAGTGAGGGAAACATCCAGAAGGGCAAAAGTAAAAGAGACATTTGTGAATCTTTTTTCATTCTTTTTTTCCCCCCTTACTATATAGTTTGATTCTTTATAGTTTAAATTATTTGGCAACATGTAAGTGCAAATACTAGTAACCATCTAATTAATAGTTGAGCACCATAATAATTTTGTAGTCCTTCTAGTAAGTTGGTCAAGTTAAATTTCAAAACATGAGTGTTTCACATTTTAATGAAGAGAAAGAGGAGCGATGTGTCAAGGGCTGTAGATGTGAAATACGTTTAAATAAGGAGATGAGTGGTGCTGTCTAGCTTTATGTGTTCCTGATTCCCTTCCACGTGGAGAATTCTGGTAATATATAGGGCCCTAAATCTAGAGTTGCAGGACCATCCTATGGTCAAACTGGCATTGGCCCAGAACAGCATTTCTGCATTTTCCACAGCACTGTCTCGTTGAGTGGCTTGAGTCATATGTGGCTCTATAGAGAAAAACTTCATTTGGAGCAGTAAAATTATTTGGGCCAACTTTAAATACCTGAAGGTTTGCTTTGCTTCCTGATGACACTTTCAAGACAACATGTCTTGCAAGAAACATTGTGCAGAAATTTTCCTTTGTAGAAGAACATTTAGCCATTTCAAAAACAGTTCACCATTGCTGTAAGATGGCCAGGGCTATAGTTTCATAGTGAAAGAGCATAATGGAGTTGTGTAGTTCCAGGGAAAGGTGTTTGAATCATAAGCTAATATACATTGCCATAGTGAACCACTTCCCAAACTTAACACTTAAAAATTTTTTACCCTCAAATGCCTTTTTAGTACTATATCATATGAAATGTTTCTTTTGCTCTGCTGCTGATGTTTCTGTTCTGTTAGAATTTTCTGTCAATGCTTTTAATAATGACAGTCTCACTCTCTGTTGAGTTCCCCTTTTCTTGTGGTGTGTCTAGAACTGCTGCAAGCATAATGCTAGAAGTACTCATTTGCCATAGAACATTCAGTTTACCCCTCTGTAGCCGCAGTAGCTCGTTTATTACCGAGGCTGCAAAGAGAAGATGAAGGCTATTTATATCCTTGTGTGAACACCCATCAGTCTCATTAACCATTAAACGGTCAAATGGCAGAAGACACCTTTGAGTTTCTGAACATGTAATGTATACTGTAGGAAAGGCATCCCTCATCTGGTTCCACATTAGGGGCTGGCTTAACACGTCACCCTGTTTTTTGTTCAATTCAGGATTTTATCTCCTGCTAGGAATGACTTATCACCTAATGGTCTTTTTGTTATCACTATATGATTAACTACAAACCTATATTACTGAAAGATTTTGCCATTTCCTACATAGCTGTGTGCTTTTAGCTAAAAAAAAAGAGATGGTCTCCTTTATTACTACTTATTCTACTTCACCTTTCTTACTGTAATGTAAAATTTGTCAATTTCCTGTGTCATAGGCTGAGGTTTCTTTGGTCTGATTTTCAAAAGAGGTGAGGCTTGTGCAATGATGCTATTAGTTCAGTCCAGTAATAACTTCTGAATTTGTTAACTATATCAACAAAATTTCAAGAAAATTGAGAGACTTTGAAGAGTTCCTAAGAGTTATGTGGAAGACCAAGTCATTTGGTAAAAGAAAACCCTATTAATTTTGCTGCTGAGAGGAAGGGTCCAGAAGGAAATCAGCCCATGTTAAACATTAAAGAATCCCTGTAGAAATGTCACCTCAAGGCAAGGATCTAGAGAAAGTTGGGGTTTATTTGTTCTGCTGCTCAAAGACAGCTCCTCAACTGATGTAGGCTGGCCAGGGAAGTGGTCAAGTCACCATCCCTGGAGCAGTGCTGGGCTGACAGTTGGACTGAATTAAGGTCTTTTCCAACCTAAATGATTCAGTGATTCTGAAGAGTGGTGTGGGCATGAGAAAAAAGATGGCTGTAAAATAGCATTTTAAAAATTGCTGTAGTAGTGAGTGGAGAAGAGCAAAAGGGACGGGCGGGTGTCTCTGTATCTGCTCTGTGTCGCTATTTTTGTGCCCCTCTTTGCTCCCCCCGGCTCTTCCCACGCTGCTCCACCTGCACTGCTCTTTGTTCCCCTGGTTTCCAGCTGGCGACTTCCACCAGCCAAGAGGGCTGCTGGTTCAGCACTTCTCTGCATCTGCCAGGAAATAAATAAATAGTGGGATGAGAAACGGAAGGGATGTGTTCTTGTTCTTTCTGTCAGCTTTACTTAGGGCTTTTTTTTAATTGTATGTCTTGCTAAAATGCATTACTTTGAGAAGATTTCCTTGAAACTAGAGCTGAATCCTGTCACCTCCTTGGTTTCCTTAGTTTTCTGGCATTAAGAAAAATGCAAGTGCTTGGACACTGGTGGAGATGAATTCTCATATATTCTGCTATTTAATAGGCCACAGGCACTGAGAGGTTTCATGTTGTCCCCTAAGAGCTTGCCGGGAGTTCTGTTTGCAGGCACTCCTTGCCCATGGAGTGCTTTGCAGGATGACCTGCACCTGCACCCTCATTTGATCAGTGCAGGGCTTTGGGAGCTGTCTGTACTATAAATTCCCTCTAACTCCCTGTGAAGCTGAAGACAATGTGCCCCAGCACTATTCTTGTTCTCTGTGCCAGTTCTTTCTCCTAGTGTTTCCAGCCTTTGTGACTGCCATCTGCCTGGGAGCTGGAGAGAACATGTCTGTTCCTTTTTCCTCCCTCCATTCTTTTTAAAAATTGTACTTAGGCCCAGGTTCCCTGTGACCCCAAGTGATGTTTCATATTGGGGATTCACATGAACAGGTGGATTATCCTTGGCACAGCAAGGATATGAGCCCCTCACAGAGTGGACCAGCTCAGCATGTTGCAGTTGATGGCTGCTTCTAAATTAAATACCCAACATCATTGCCATTTGCTCATTCCTCACTCATTTGTGTGAAGAGGCACTAATTTCTTCAGCTATGATTAAGAAGTCTTGATCATTTAGCAGTGGTTTCCCTGCAGGAAGTTTCAGTGCCGGTGGTGAGGGAACTGCCCTAGTTGTGCTGGCGTGCAGGAGATTCTTCTGCTTGCTTAAGTCTCCTTTGCAGCAAAATTATGTCTTAATACAAAACATTTCTCTTGTGATATATCTATCTCATTAATTATCTTCGTATCTATTTCATTCTTAATTAAGAGGATTGTGGAACCTTCAGAAAGTATTTACAGATTTTGTTTTATCTTTTAAAAAATCCGGTGGTTTTTATTAGGAGTAAAAATGAATTTGCCTAATTTCTCAATATTTCTCTGCTGTTTTTCTTAACTTGGAAGGAACATTTGTCTAACATTAAAATTGTTATAGAAATTTTTAAATATAAACGTTGCGGGAAAATACTTTCTTGTACAAAACCTGCACAACTATGTCCAGTGGAATAATTCAATAACCTCCACCATTCATTCCATGGCAGAAGTGTTTTTGCTGATACTAAATCTTGGAAAAATTATGTAAGGTTATCTAATAATGAGCCAAACTTTCCTTGACCATATACTTTTGACTTTGTAAATGTGTTCTAGGTCTTTAAGCTGTATTAAGTGCTTGCGACGTGGTTTGTCTGAAAGACTATTTGGAATGCAAAATAATTTCAGAGGATGTAAGCTTGTGTTTAACCAGCTTCCCCAGTCTAGAGAGATGTTTGTGCACGTTCTGAAAATGCCAGGGCTGATCTGCCTCTGAGAAGCAGGATACAAGCAATGGACAATGCACACCTTCATCCCTGTGGCTCTACTCAGCTGGGTCTGAATATTTCTCTGCTCTTATTACTGACTCTGCTGCTTTTAGAGCAAGAAGCTGGTAGGGAGGAAGACCAGTGAATCTGGAGTGATCATGGATCCCTTTAGTGTACAAAAGGAAGGAGGTTTGATCATTAGTAAGAGAGGCTGCCCAGTAAGACTGGACTTTGTAATTTTCACTTTTCAAGGTGTGACAGGAAATACAAGAAAGGATAATCAGTAAAAGCATGTCTGAGGTTTCTGTAGATGTTAGGTGTCATTGAAAATTAGTGGTCTTTCTGTAGGTTTTTTTTGAAATGGCTACTGAGGTAGGGACCAGTGGACACATTCTTATCTTTCAGGACTGAGGACTTGTGTCCTAAGAGTTGCCCCTGGGTTGCCATCCCTTGCTCCTGGCCTTCCACACTGCCTTTTCATAGGAAAAAGACAAGTGGCAGCATGAGCACAGAGTAGCACTTTTCATGGGCCAGTGGTAGCAGAAACATTAACTGGTTCAGGAACAACTTGTGACACCTGATGGCTGTGTCAGCACAGAGAAGGGTCTGAGCTGTGTCAGCCGTACTGATAAGACCTGTGAAAATCATGATGTGGGAAATGCTTTTCTTGACATCTCTGCCCTTCTTTCAAACCAAATGGACGCCAAAGCTAATGAGTTACTGAAGAGTATTGTGTGGTGTGATCACATCAGCCACATCTTTAAAGGAGGCTGAATAATCTGCAAGCATGGAAAGGACCTTGGACCATCCCTAAACACTCTTTCTAGTCCATAGCAAAATCCCATTTCCATATATTGAGCAATCTGTTAATCCTTGGTGCTTACTCTATAACTTTTATAGGTAATGGACTCTACTGCTGCCTTATCTTTGGGTTTAAGGTTGTTTTTAAGCCTGATGTTGTTTTTATCTTGTGTACAGAGGATATAAAGAACAGATTATTCCTCTCTTTTTTTCAAGCCAACTGTTACCATGCCTCCTTTTAGTTTAGTGCTGCAAACTGGCATTTACATTTGGACATTTCTGCAGGAAGTCTTGGGAAAGTGCAAGTAGAGAAAGTTTTTCATCAAGAATCTTGAGGTAGCATTTGCTAGTAAGACAGAAAATAGTGCAAATGGTCGAATCAGACATAATAATAATGTCCATATGGGAGTGATTCTTCAGAGAAGTGGGAATTACAGTGTGGCTTTCCTCTGGGTTCTGAGTGGGGACTCCCTTGTGCCTGAGGCACACTGGTATGTTTTCAAAGGCCTTGGGGAGCTGCAGTGCCAGGAGAGGTCCTCCCTAAGGACAGGGCTGTACTGCCCATTCTGTTGATCACAACCATGGATCACGGCCCTCAAGACAGCCAAAATGCATCAACCAACTGCAGGATCTTTACTGTCCATCAGTGAATTGGCTGGTGTCATTGCATGCCCCAGAACTGTCTCCTTGCCCCAGTGGGCTAATCCATAAAGAGTTCATGAAGATTTTGAGGTTCATAAAAGCATGTTTGTTTCCAGCAAGGCGGGGTTGAAGTTAGAGTTCCTACAGGTGTGTTGAAATGGTGGATTGTTACATGGTGTGTTCACCTGTGTCTGTTTTCTTTCCTTTAAATTCTAGTTTTAGAAACATACTACTACTAATGGCTTCTTTGTGTGGTCATGTACACTTCTTATCCCTCAAACCAGCATTGGTTGTGGACCAGCAAATAAAAGCCTCATAACAGCGCTCAGTGTTCAAAGGGCCCTCGGCTGGAAATACTGGCACGAAACTGAAAGAACGACCCCAAAATTAAAATTAAAACCCACACAACCCCCCCAAAAGTAGTCCCTCTGTAAGGGAATGAATTCACAGTAAACTCTTTGTTGAGTAGGAAATGTTTCTTACTAATTCCTTTAAAAACAAGCCGTATATGACATATTTGCCCCCATTTTGCTTGGGGGCAAAATAAGTTGGATGATTGCCGTCTTGTGTCTGTCAAGACTTACAGATGATCGGCAATTACTGTGAAAACAATTTAATTACAGAATGCTTAATAAGGAGACTTAGGAAAAATGTTAAACTCTAGAATTGTTTGTTCTGTTACCTTCCGTTCTTCTCCTCCTATTCTCAAAGTTTCATCTGATGTGGACTTGTTCAGTGTGTTGGGTTTCCATATGCTGGGCTCTCATCTGTGGGCTGTGTTGTAGGTTGGGACCCAAATGGACTGTAAATGTCTTGCACAGGAGTCCAAGTTGAACCCTTCCCAAAGTTTTTTGTAGAAAATCAGTTTCCTGTGGGGAGTGTCAAGGTTTTTAAGGTTAATACTCCGTCGAAGTGCCTCCAGCTTTTTAGCAAGAAGGAAAAAAATAAATCTGATATTCTTACGCAATCTGAATTAACTTTGTACTCTTGATGTGCAATAAGTACAATTATATACCTCATTAAAATTTCTTGTTTAAAAGGACAAAAGGTTTTGTATTCTTTGAGTTCGAATTAATTCCTTTTGACATTAAAGTATAGTGCCAAAGATTTTCGGTGTTGTGGGAATTATTATTGTGAAAGCAGTTCTGAGAGATTTAAAACAATAGGAGCCTGGATATGACGCCCAAATATTATGACATTAAAAAGAAAGGTACAGAATGCAAATAAATTCTCTTATAAACTGTAGTTTAATTGAATCATTTTTGTGTGATTTGTTCATTGTGAACAAAAGGTTTTCTATGTTTCTGAATCTGGAAGGATGAAACATACAGGTAAGCAAATACATTTCTAAAAGGGCATGGCTATTTTGAGAATAAGGTTATCTTTCAGAAAAATATTTTTTTAATTTGTGTTCTTAAACTCTTTGTATTATTTATGTGGCATTTTGAATGCTTTTTGCTGCTTAATGCATTGTGACATTTGCAGTTGTCACAATTTTTTTGTGATTGTTTGCATAGGAACATATAGATTATCAGTAGATTTGTGTAGTTCTTAGGGTTTATTTGAGAGAAAAAGGTAGCACAGTTTGTCATTTGTCAGAGTTAAAATCATCCTGGTTTTGCGTGTACCTCAAGATCATCTGACTCTATAGGCATAAAATTCCTCAAAGCTGTATTTTATGTGTCAGTGTTAAATACCCTCTGTGCCAGTAAGGTACATACAATGCTGAGAGTCAGAATTATTTGTGACATCAATCCCAAACAGGACTTTGAAATTGTATTGAGTAAATACAGTGTATCTGCTGTACGTGTTGAGAAAAGGCTTTTATTTTTTATTTTTCCCCCAAATATTTTAAGAATTTGTACTCAACAGAAATTTTTCCTGAGAATTAGGAAGTTTACATTTCTTAAAATATATAATGGACAGTGCTGCCTTTAATTTCTTATTCCTAGTTAGAGTAGGCAAGTCGTTTTAATTCAGAACTAATGTCATACCATAGATTATTTTAAAAATGATTTTATGTTGATGTTCACTTTTTAATAAAATCTGGGAGTCTTTCAGATAGCGTTGCAAAATATGTATACACTGATTTGTTTCTAGAGAAAAAGTGCTGGTGGGTAAATAGTTTGATCTTTTTTTCTGCTTGAAACAATTTTTTCTAGAGGTTGAAACTCCTCTGTACAGATGCTATAGAACAACTTAGAAAGTTAGTATGGCTAAGGACTTGAAGAAAGAAAAAACTCCCATTCATGCTTGTCAGCAATGAGCCCACAGCTGTGGGGAGAAGCAGATTATCAGTGGAGGTACTTTTTTGGTTTCTTGGTGGGTGGGTCACCAGGAGAGCAGATGTAAAACTGGCATTTTTCCCCCTCCCCTGTGCGAGCCCCAACAACTTATAAGGCCTCCCTCTTCCCCCAGAAAACTCCCAGTATCTTGCATCAGCCCTTCTTTTCCTGTCAGCCTACCCTCAAATCCAATGATAAAATGTAATCTAAATCTATTTTAAGATTTTGTAAATATTACACGTGGAAAAATCACTCCTGCTTTCTGACTGTAGACCCAGTTTCAACAGCAAAATAAAACTAAGCCATAGTTGAAAAATTACAAGTGAAGAAATGTGGCAATAATGTGTTTTCTGTTGTATTCAGATATTTTCCTGTTCCATTTAAACTTGCTTTCAGTAAGTTGTCAGTAACAAGAACATCTGAAATTTAATTTCCTGGTGTAAAATAAAACTTGAGCTGTCCCAAACTGACAGCCCTTTCTGTGGCAGTCTTGCTGGGCAGCAGCTGGGGTGGTAGAGCAATATTTGTTAGGTGGGACTGGAGTGAAGGGAAGTGTTGGGAATAGGACTTTCCTTCTTATCTTGCTTCTCGTGCCCAACAAAGTGGTTGTTGTAAGTCTACTAAGCCAGTAGATTCCTGTGCAAAAGCACCAAGGGAATTAAAAGCTTAAGCGGTTTCTGCACTCTGAGGAGTTTAAATGGTTTAGTCGAGGAAAATAGGGGAAAGAGTATATATTTGCTAAGTACTTTTGCTTGTTCTCAGTTAGGCTTCAAACTAACATAGTAGTTAAGAAACTCAGGGGTTTTCAACCCTTGAGCTTTCCTAGTGAATTCACATGGGGCTGTTTTAATGTGAATCTGAGAGAGAAATTAAGAAGAAAAGAATTTCTACCTCAGTCATTCAAAGAGTATGTGCTTAGTAAAATATAATTTCTGTCTTCTGCAATTTGGGGGTTTTTTTAAAGCTGCTGCACTTTGGCTTCTTTTGTGAATTTGTTGTGGGGTTTAATTGCAGGATAAACTATTTGCACTGCAGGACTTGTTTCATTTAGTGCAGAAATTGTGCAAAGTATAAGGCAGAGGGTTAGGAGAGGGAAGAGAGGCTGCTGCCTTTAAGACATGAATTGGCATGCAACACAGGCTTGGGTTCTGGTATTTAGCTTTCATTTACTTTAAGCAATAATTTGCCTAGAGACTTCTGCCTAAATATAAAACTTCCTAGTATTAAAGAACAAGAAAGAAAATAAAGCAATTGAAAGGAAAAATGATTGCTAACTAGTTCATTCACTGTCCTGATGCATAGGCTTAATTTTCAATATTGAAGCAAAGTAATGCTAAAATGAACAGATATTTAGAAAAGCTTCATGTGACAAGCTTTTGCAAATAATTTTTTATTCTGATATGTAGTAATGTGTACAGATGTCTTTTTGTTTTCCTAGATTAATTCCAGAAAGTCCTGTGAAAGACATAAAAGCCTTACAGCTAATATTCTTAAATACTTTGCCTGCTGTGTTTTCTCCTCAGTAATGGAGGTGCATGTTGTTAATTGTTGCATTAAGAGCAAAGAAATGAGAAACTGAATAATTTTGCATTTCAAGTACCTTGTGAGCTCCTCTTGCACACACAACTGTGCCGAGAGCTGGAGAAGGTGTTTGAGCAACAGCCATGAGTGGAAGTGGTACATGGTTGCTCTTTCCCAGTGCATCTCTGCTGAGCTCCTTTTTCTTGAATGATGGGCCAGTGCAAAATAATTGCTTAATATAGTAGTTGTCAGAGTAGATTGTAAATACTGAGTATGCAGCACAACAGAAGACAAGGCTTCCTAAGGCAAATGCAGACTTACTGCCCTGTTTTTGGGTTATGCTCCATTTGTGAATTGTCCCATTTGATTGCAGAAGGATTTCTTGCAGGGTTAAAGATAAGTGCTAGCTAATGTACTTCGTGTCAATCACAAATAGATATGGGCATAGCTATTTGGGATTCAGGTCTCATTTGATACAGAATTCACAGAGTGTTTTGAATTCTGTATCAAATGAGACCTGGATCACAAACAGCTATACTCATATCCTTATGAAATCACTAAGATTTGACTGCACCTTTGTTTCTTGCTTTGCAGATAGTAGTACGTTTCCTGCAGTGATCGTTAGTGCCTTTGGAGGTCTGAAATCAGCATGCAACAATGGTCACAGATCACTCTCAGTTTTACCCATCTCTTCAGAATCAAATAAATCAGCAGTCTTTTCTCTGGGCAATGTTTTAATTTCTCCCTTATTAATTTGCTATTTTGAGCCATAAATGTTTGTTGCAAGTTGTGCCAAGAATGGAGAAATGAAACTGGGATTTGCATACCTATTGCAAATTTTGGCCATTAGGCTGCTCCCCTCAGCTGTGCAAGTGTGTGAGTTCCTTGGTTTGGTGCACAGATACCCTGTGTGGAGAATTATTGATGTCTTGGAAGTCCAAAGCAATTTTTGACACTGTTTTGCAGGTGCAAGTTAGGCCATCATTATCAGAATGCGAGGAGAGAAAGTTGAGCAGAAATGGCTGTGGCAGTGATGTGTGATGGATCATGCAGCATCTCTGATAGCTGAGAAATAGGCTGCACCATTAAGTGACTTTTGCCTTTCCAGAGTGAACCAGCCTAAGCTGTTCCACACAAATTGCCACTGACCTGGTGGTTAGAAAATTGTTTTACAGAATTTCACTCCTGACTTAGCTCTTTGTCAGTGAATTATGCCCATTTCAATTGAGTGCAATGCTTCTAATAACATGTCAATTAATTTTAAACTGCACAAATCTTCACTCTTCTACCATGACTTGGAAAACAAGCTTCATCAGTTGCTCCCTCTGGGGTTTTGGAAAAGGCATAATTTAGAACAGTCTGTAAGACTTTTGGTCTCCTTTTTTAATGTACAGAATTTAATTTTTGTCAGTGGTTAAAAAAAGAATAGCTTTTCTAAGTAGTTGCTGAATCTTTAAAACTGTGTTGGTGAAGTTTAATTCTGGACAATTATCTCTTTCTGTAGTGCTAAGGAAGATTTTGCAAGGCAGTTGGTTTTCTTAAGTGATGTATTATTTATTTTTGCATATTGTGATGTTTGGGTCTTAGAGTTGTTTTAAGCAATTAAAGATTAGGCAGGAAATGTAATGAAAACAAGCATAAAGGTGTTTCTGAATTGAATGTTTCAGCACTCATCTGTGTTGCACTGGCCAGAGTGAAAAAATCTGGTGTTATAAATCATATGTTAGACAAAAATGTATAACAAAAGCTTTATTCTATTTCTTTACTGGAACCAAGGCCCACTGGAAGCAAATAGATTCAGAGGGATCAACTAGAGTTGTGTCGTGTAGAAAAATCTTGCTATTGAAGAGTCTTGCGTGGGAGAGGCCATCCGGCTTTGATCCGTGTGCCAGGCTTTCTGAAGTTCAGTCCAGAAACCTGGAGCTGATAACTTTGCTGCTGTAATTTTTTGGCCAGTTCTACGTATCATCACTGGTTGGGTTTAGGTCACTGTATTTTGGTGGAGTCTGGGAATATTTCCCAGATGCATGATACTGGGAATGCCTTCTGCGTGGAAGTAGTGAGAGGTGCTCTAGGAGCCTGCCTGTCCCCCTGCCGTGGCCCTGTGCTGGTGGGCTTTTGGCAGGGCAGCCTGTGGATCCCATGGGCAGCCAGAGCTAATGGCAGTGGTGCAGCCCATCCACAGTTCAGCACGGCTGCACAAAATTCAAGTCTCAGCTCACTTTAGGGTCACTACTGCTGCTTTTATTTTTTTCAATGATATTTGAAGCTAGTTACTCCTGCATTTTAAAGGGTTTGTCCCAAAAGTCATGGGAAAGCTGACTCAATTGCATATTATTTAGAGTGAAGTGATTTAGGTCTAAGCCTTTGTCAGCACATCTCCCAAGGGACGGGTTTTCCAGACTCCTCTGAAAACCCTCACTCAGGGATGTGAGCTCACGGAAGGTCTGCAGCCGTGCGGGCGCTTTTGGGTACAGCTTGGCCACCTGTCCCCTGGGCTGCTGGGGCATTCTGGAAGGGGTTCAGTGCTGGCAGTGTGAGAAGAAGTGGAAGTCTCTTGAGCTTTGGGCTAGGATTTTGTAAGAATTTGTGGGAGGAAACCTGAAGAGCGGATCAATGAGTGCTACTGCTGCTTGCGGCCAAAAGAGCTTGGCAAAATGAGTGAAGTACTGATGACTGCTGAAAGAGGAGTTTTGATTACTGCCTCTGCCAGTGACCTCTGCCTGCGGCTTTTTAGTTTTTCAGACTACCTTGTTATTTGGGTAATATCCTGTGTATTAGAACTCAAACAGCAGAAACTCATATTTATGCTGAAACTTCAAAAGATTTTGAATTTCTTTACAGGCCTTGTACTGCAATGATGCAAGATGTCTCTAAAATGTAAAAAGCTAAACATTGGATGATTTTCTGTAATCTTTCTAGACAACATTAGGTGTCCTCTGTGTTCGATCTTTTGTTGTCTACAACCCACACAAATTTATCCCACACAATTAAACCGTGGCCCATGTGGCTCAGCATCCAAGTGTTTTGTCCCTGTGCAAAGGGGAATTGAGTGAGGTGCCTTATTTGAGTATGATCAGAGATGAAGAATTTATTTACATCTAGTTTGTGACTGGGTACATCAGGACTGCAGTGGTGGCTGGAGGGATTGTGTCCCATCATCAAGTAGGAGCATGTTTGCAAAAAAAAGGTTGCTCGCCTTCCAAGACAAGCAGAGAAATGTTTTTGCCTGGATATGTAAAGGTGACAGCAATTGTCATGAGGTTTGCTGTCGGTCGCTCTTGGTGCGCTTTCAGCTGTGAGAACGCCTACAAATGGAACGGATCGTAAAGTTATCCTGGCATAGCATCTGAGAGTGAAACTCCTGAAGAATTTCCTTGTAGTTACAAAGAAATGTGGAAATAACGAGGCAGCTGTTGTAGAGGCAGCAGGAGCACACTGCAGTACCGTCTGTAGGCAGTCCTCTAGACCTCTCAGTGATGAGTTAAAACAGCTTTGTTTGCTGGGGTTCACTTCTAGCAATGCTGTTACTTGGACAGAATGGGAGAAGAAAGACTTGACTGTAAAGGCACGTATTTTGGGCACATATATCTTGGCTTGAGTTTAACAGTGGAGCTGTTGAAAGAAACTTCTGAAAACAGTTAACTTTTATACTTTTATAAAAAAGCTTACAAGCCTTTCTGCCCATTTTCCTCACTGTACTTGACTTCAGCATTTATCTAGCAGTAGCTTCCATTGTTTTTCCTTAGGTGCTAAAAGAGTCTCTTATTTTGAGAAGATCTTTTGATTGTTCCGAACGCACTATGGTGTGTCCATAGGAGATGTTATCTCCTTAATGCTAAGCTTTTTCAAGTCCTCTTTGCACTTTAGGTGAGTTTGGCAAGCTTCTTTATTGGTGTTGGGGCAATGATTTTACAGACTGTTACCTATACTGAAGCTTTTCATGATGATGTTTTAACACGAGAACAAAACGGAGTTGTATTGCAGAGCTTCATAAATTATTCATTTATTGAAGAGTAAGTAGCAGCAAAGAATTGATGTTTGCTTCTTCAAGGGGTAAATTAAATCCTGTCTAGCAACACCTTGTGGAATTTTCTGTAATACACATTTGTTTGGTATGAATAATACCCAAACTGAATTTTTACTTCAACAAAAAAAAGGCATCAACCCAACCATTGGGGATTTCTTTTTTTTTCTTCAGAAAAATCTTTAATTTCTCAGTCTGTGGTATGCTGTTAAGAGACTGAAATTTAACAAAGGTAGCATAAGGATTCTCTGTATGAGTGAAAAACTACAAGATTCATGCTTTTGTGCAGACTTGGAGAGTCCAGCATTTTAAATGGCTTCAAGTTCCATTATAAAATGTCAGTGTTTTTCAGGGTTTTTTAAAAAAACCCTTATGTTTTACTCTATATTTGAACTGCAGCAATGGAGAGACAATTTTTCATTTTATAAAAAAAGGCTTGGACAGATTGCAGAAACCTTTCCTTCAAAGGTTTGATTTTCAAGACTGAGTTTCAAGTTACATTTAATTTCAATTTTGCATATATATATATACACGTAGCGTTTTGAATAGATTTAGAAAAACATGCATTTTGAAATACATTGGACTAATAATGAACTCAATCTTATAAATGAGTGCCATATTTTAAGTCAGTGAAAATGTACTCTCAGGATTGAAATACGCTAATGGATACGCTGCTTGTGTAAAGTATTACTTGAAATAATTAACAGTTTCATTGCTGAAGTCGTCTAAAATGCCCAAACCACAAGGACTTCGTATGATAAAAGTAGTGTTGTCCCTTAATTTTCCATGATCATCCTGTATTTTCATTCCCACAGGATACTGGTGCATCTCCTGTGCGAAACATGGCATTTCCACTTGAGCTAAAAAGCAGCTCCCCATTCACTCTCACTAGGAGTAAGATTTAGATACTATTTTCAGTTCAACCTCCAAAAAATGAAAGTTTTAGGAACAGATGGATATTTGATTGGCCTGGTTCCAGCCCTGACCAAATTTCAGTGTGGATAATTATATATTCTGCTTCCATCAAGCTCTTGCAATATCAGTTGCTTGTGGGTTAGGGGAGTTCAGGGTAATGTCTCTGCTGAGTAGACAAGAACTGGAGAGTCTGGGTTCTATTCTCTCATGTCCTGGACCTTCTCTGTGTTATGTCCCTAGATACACTCTTGAAAGAGATGAGGTGAGCAGGAAAACAACCAGAAATCCTGGGATGACTAGTGCTTTAAAGAACTGTATTTGCAATGTATAAAACATATAGTGTTAACCATCTGTAGGATGGGCTTTATGAAACTCATGTCCAAGAGAATAAAATACTCTTGACAGGGACTTGCATCAGAAGAAATCTGGACAACCCTTGTGGAAATTTTCTGCATTTTACGTGTTTGGATGGGGCAGTGTGACAGCTCCGTGCTTGCCATTTTACTTGCTCTTACTCCCTTGCTTCCACAAGATTTGAAAGAAAGATTTGAAAGAAGATTTGAAAAGGTCAAGATTTGAAAAGCAGATAAAGCATCTATAACTCAGTTCTGTGTACTTTGAAAATTTTTGTGGGTTTTCAGGTTTTAACAGTGATTTTTGGCAAGGTTGTGCATGCAGCAATTCAGAGAGTGACCTGCTGAGTATCTGTTGCCATATCCAGATGCAAACTGATTATCTACAAAGAATGTGAAGCAGTTCAGTGAATAAGTGGATTCATACTTAGATAAAAAATCTGTGCTGATTGTTGGCATCCTTATGCCAAGTTCTTAAAACTGGAGTAACCTGTTTTCAGGCTTTTTATTTTTATGTTCCAAGCATTACTAAAATTTTACTTATACTCCTACACACATTTATTGACAAGTGCTGTATTTATCAACCTTGTTAATAAAAATTTGGTACAGACTAGTGAATATGAAACACGGAACAACTTTAGATGAATGAATGCTGTTCTTCGAGTATTTATATTCCAAATAGTGAGGGAAAAAAAAGGCAAGGAGGTTTTGAAAATAATTTGCTTCATCTCCTTCACCCTTGTAGGCTTTTCACATACTCCTAAAGGCATGTGTTTAGTGAAGGTGGTGCAAGGTTTTGCTATCAAAGACAGAATGAAGTATCAGCAAATATATTTAACAACCTCTGACCTAATGCTGAAGGCACTGTTGTCATGAAAATAATTTACTTAGTGTGGCAATTGCCAGATATTTCTCAGGAATGGGGCTTCTTAAACTCCCCTGTGAGATTGACATGAGATCAAAGTGTCCAGCTTTTCTGCATCATATGTGGGTAAATGATTGAGTAGCCTTTGTATATTAAAAACAAAAGGTTGAGCATGGGAGATGGCATTTCTCTCAGGTATATTTCAGCAGTTATAAATATTAGCATGTATCAGCAGCCTTTATTCCCTGGCAGACTTTCTCTTGCCAACACTCCTTAATAATTGGAATCTTTTGATTATCAGTGCTGACTCACATGTCCTCATAGCTACATAAGTCAGATCAATGTTTCTGTGACTCGTGGTATGTTGGCATTACCAGTCTTCCCACTTGAAGAGAAGTACTGGATGATTCACATGCCTGGGTTTCCTTAGGCATCCACAGCTCGCTGTTATACAAGAGGGAGGACTGGACAGACCCTTGCACTGACCAAGTGCGACAGCCCTGCCCCTGCTCACAGGCTCTTTACTGATTGAAACCAGTTGTGTTACAGGTTGGGGTTATTTTTAACCTTTGCTAAGGAACCAACATTTTCAAGTACATAAAATGGTTCTGCTGTTAAGCTTCATTGTTAGAGTTGTTTGAACCTGGTTTCGTGTTTGTTTCTTGCAATTCTGTCAGTGGTCGGTGGCTGCACATACGTGCACGCACAGTGGGCACCGAATCATGAGCCTTGTAGTTCTTGGTGTTGGCATAAAACGTCCTGATTGGAGCTGATAGAAAACTTCCCTGTTCCCGAAGTGAAGTGCTTTCCCCCCAGGTAGGCAAAGGTGCAATGGAGCACCAGGGCAGGCAGATGTGAAAGGTTCTGGGTCGTGCCAGGAGGACGACCTGGTTTAGGGAAACCCTGATGGTGCCGTCGGCAGGTTTTTGCCTAACTTGTGGGGTTGCTTTCTGCTAGTTTTAGCTCCATCTTTGTTATGTGAAGTTGTGAAGCTTTGGCAGTCTATCTGTTGCTTACCTTGCAATTTAAAATTATGGTGTTCTTAAATGTAAAGTGATGATCATGCAGAGCTTAAACCATGAGAGTGTATTATAGTTAGGTCTTTAAAAATATACTATGTACGCATTGTCTTCTGTGCATAAACTAAGCTGTTTTAAATTTTGTTTTGGGCATTGTAACCCTGCTTGTTCAAAATGGCTTGATTTTTAGTAAGCACTTCAGGTGACGTTTAAAAAAGTCTAAAATAGATAAAACATCTGTTTTTAAAAGACAAGATGTCAGAATTAAATAAATAGTTACAGAAATACCACTGATATGAAGGAGCAGAGTGAAGAACCTAATCTACAGCAGAGCCTCTTCCTATGTACATCTGGGTATGTAATGCTCCAGCATGTTCCTATTGTCTTCCCAGTCAATAATCCTTGATGTGTTGTCTCTTACTTTGCTTTAAATATTGAAGAAATAGATATGTAGCCCTGGGCTCCCAGTCGTTTCACAAATGTCTGAACAACAATCTGTTGAGAGAGAAATACCTGTTTAAGAATGTAGCAAAACTTGTCTCTAACAAGCAGATCAAAGAGTCTGTAAACACAAATTAAGAAAAAAAAAAAAAAGAAAGGGTAAAGTGGGTCAGATGCATGACACAATTTTGAGATAAGCTGTTGATAAGCCACTGCTACAAATATTTGTCTTTGAAACTATTATAAGCAGCTGGCTGACCCAGAAGGGAGCTTTAGGTCACTCTGTGGTTGAGGTCTGAACAGTGGCATCAGAGTTGGTCGTCCTTGGGAGAGCGCTGGGTGAGGCGTGCATTGGTAGCGGCAGAAGCTTTTCAACACCTTCCCTAAAATTCAGAGGCAGTTGATAAACTGGAAAATATTTCTACCTCGTTATAGATTGAGCAAGGACGAGTAAAATAGCTGTGCCTTCTGGATTGGGCTGGGATGGAAAGTGTAGCGAGAAAATTTCCTTTAATATAGGAGCCAGTGATCGTCATCATCTTTTTCTCTCCGAATGAGGTGACTGCATTCAGCTCACTCGTGCTCTCACAGGGTCCCGCAGCCCGCATGGAGGTGTGAGTGCCTTTGAGCTGGGTTTGCCCACAAATGACCAGCGGTGACCATCTATGTGGCAGGTAGCAGCAGGGTGACAGAGAACGGGCAAAAACTGTGTGCTAGCCTGATACAGAGGATGCCATAGCAGCGTTAATGGCTAAATGAAAAAGCAAAAGTCCCAGGTCTACCTTTGCCTTACGGGTGAAAACCTTTCCCTTGAGGCTGCAGAATGACTATTTCAGCCTGTCCATAGGATTAGGGTGTAGTTATTCCTGATTATATCCCTTTTTCTACTTATGGAAAACAACCTTCAGCTCTAGGCTCATACTCAGTTTCTGAAGTTTAGTTTTTGCAATCTAAGTTAGACCTGCCCAGTGTGTTTGCGAGGTCAGTGCTCTTGGAGACTGCAGTGGAAACTTGTCTGGAGAGAGCTAGGGAGAGCTGGAACAATGTCAGATTGTGCTGGGAAAAGCTGCTTCATGTGGGATGTCTTCAAGGAGCAATTATAAAAATAACACTTGCTGTCAGCCAATAGAGCAGACCAGTGAGTGGATAAAAAATACAAAAATCTGCTCTGTGTTCCAGTATCTGAAGATGTAGAGCTTTTCTATTAGAAGTTTGCATGGAGCACAGTAGTTTAAAACAGCAACTCTTCTGAACAGAACATTTCAGATTTTAAGGTTTATGAATTTTAGATTTGTTTTTTAATACTTACTAAAAAGTATGTATTTTTACAACCATAGAAAAACTTCTGACCTGTCAGAAGGTGTGCAGTCAGAAGGTGTGCAGGCTTACAGGTCTTGCTCTTCCCCCCCCTCTTATGGATGATTGGTAGGGAACATGATGCAATTCCTCTACAGAACAAGTGTGTTTAGGCTACCTGCTGAAAATGCTTTGTCCACTCAGCATAGTGTCCTTGCCTCACAAACCATTGAACAGGGCAATTTTCCATGACTGGAATACTGCTGCAGGCCGCCTGATCAGGAGGAGGAGTCAATGAGGCCTTCTACAGATAGCTGGAAGTACCCTCGTGATCACAAACCTTCACCACTTTCTTCAACCACTCTGGTATCTTCTGGAGAGACAGCATAGCTGGGCACACAGGCCAGAAGAGTCCTGCAGGGCACTGGTGATAGTTCTTGACACAGGTGGTGGAGGAGCCAGCATGGAGAGGTGTAATGCTAGACCTGGTACTAACAAACAAAGAAGGACTGCTTTGGGATGTGAAGGTTGGGGGCAGCCTTGGCTGCAGTGACCATAACATGGTGGAGTTCAGGATCCTGTGTGGAGGAAGCAGGCCAAAAAGTAGGGTCCCAGCCCTGGATTTCAGGAGAGCTGACTTTGGCCTCTTCAGGGATCTACTTGGAGGAATCCCATGGGTTAGAGCTCTAGAAGGTGTGGGGTGGGTCCAAGTGGTTAAAGTTCAAGCATCACTGCTTGAGCAGTCTGAACAAAGATGACCAGGGGACTGGAGCATCTCTTAGGAGGGGATTGAGGCACCTGGACCTGTTTAGCCTGAAGAAGATGGAGAGGGGATTTTTATTAATGTAGGTAAGTATCTGAAGGGAGGTGTCAAGAGGATGGAGCCAGGCTTCTTGGTTGTGCCTCATAACAGCACAAGGGGCAACAGCCACAAAGAAAAACACAGGTAGTTTCATCTGAATATGAGGAAATCTTCTTTACTGTGAAAATGGCGGAGAACTGGAACATCTCCTTCTCTGGACATATTTGAAATTTTCCTGGGTGCAATCCTGTACAACTAGCTCTAGGTGATTCTGTGTTAGCAAGGAGATGGGACTAGAGGATCTCCAGAGGGTCAGTCACTTCCAACCCCAGCCGTTCTGTGGTTCTGTGTGATTATGGACTAATTCTGTTTATCTCAAGTTAGATTTGGGAAGCAACACCTGTAACCTAACACCATGAAAAATTATTTCTGGTACACTCTTCATTATACTTTTCTTCAAAATTTTGCTATCACTGGAGGATTACAGTTTTCTGCTGGAGAATTAAAAAAAAAATTAATATAAATTGACAGCCAATAATTCTGCATCAAAATCCCTTGAAATATCAAGTTGTTTTAATTTATATGTGTGTCTGTTCAGCAGTGCACAAGCAGAAAATGCCAGTTCTTTCCCTGCTGGCTTGCTGAAAAGCATGCAGCCCAAACTGACAACGGTTTTAAGGATTTAAATGAAAATTACCACATCACATTCATATGCAGTGCCTTTAATTTGCATGAATCTTGGTGACTCCTAATAGTGTCTCATAGAAACTAGCTTAATTTCAGAATTGCATATCACTAAGTGTGATCTGCTCATCAAAAAGCTATGTGCGCTGACCCTGTGAAAGGTAAAACCAGGAAACAAAAAAGTAATGCAGTGTTCAGTTTAAGCTGCTGGGGAAATTTGAGCAGGCAGCATGTTCTGAGGATTTACTTTTGGATAAAGGCTAATCTGCCACTAACCTCTGTGGTTGCTGGAGAGAGGGGCTGCTCCATTGGCACCTCTAAGCAGGGTCCTGATGCAGACAGTGTGAGATGCTGGCTAGAAGGAACCCAAGACCCTCTCCTTTAACTGGGGAAGGAACCTGATGAAAGTAAATGCCAGAACCTGCAATTAATCTATATAAATACTCACAATTAATTGCGTAATAAATTTGACTGCTCTGTCAGCTTCCATCTTTTGCTCTGGACCATTAACAAAGAACTCGTAGTCTGGTTGCACAAATAACAGAGAAGCTTGTGCCTACAAAATTTATTTCTATTGTTATCATCAAAAAGCGAAATTACAGAGAGGCAGTTTCAGGTTGGTTGGCTATAAGTGTGCTTGAGAAACATCTCTGTATTTTTGAGGGATGGTATGTCTTTGATAAAAATTTTTAGTCTTCTTGTTCAGAATAAAATGTTCATGTTTCCGTATGAGGAGCAAGCAGAGCATTTGCAGCATTAAACAGCCTTAATATTTCAAAGTATAGAAAATATATGGAAAATTAACTCTTTGGGAAGATAGTAGCATCTACGTGAAAGTCCCAGCTGCTCAATATTTCCTTTTTCCAGCAGCCAGTGAGAGGAAACACATCATGGTAATGCTGTTGCTCCATGTCAGCAAGCATAGGCAAAGCAGGAAGCATAGCCATGGCAGGAAAAGAGCCCAAGAGGAGACGAATCCCTCTAGGGTACATCCCGGCACGCCCAGGGACTTTGTGTGCCATTTCTGCCACACAGCAGGAGCCATCCCAGGCACTGCCCGTGGGTCACACGGGAGCTGAGCACCCACAGCCTCCACGTTAGGGCCTGGCTGCCAGTGGGTGCCCAGCTTTTGCCAACTGCCCTATCCAGCACGGGCGTTTTTGTAACAAATATCTCCCATGACAGACCAGAGCTATGAACCCAGATGGAATTCCAGCTTGGTTGTGCCTCTCCATCTGCTTCTCCCTAGGCTGTTGGCTAAGCTGCTGGCTTCTCACATACCTGCCACAGCAGGTTGTCCCCAGGCTACCGGAGCCTGGCGTGCCTGGGAGGTTGTGTCCATGGGGAGCAGTCTGAAGTGCAGCTGCTGTGCGTGTTCCGTGTCCAGGGTCCAGTCCAGTCATCTGCGCTCCACACCACTGCACCCGGCAGAGCCAGGGCTGCTGGCTGGGGAAGGACCATGCAGGAGCAGGTGGTGTGGGCAGTGGGACTGAGTGAATTGGGAGCATCCAGGAACAAGGGGAAGAACCCTGCTTTGGAGCTCAGAAAGGGTTCCAGTGGTGTGCCCAGTCATCCATCTTGGGTGCATCCCAAGTGCCTTGCTATCCCGCTGGAAAATAAAATAAGCAAGGCCAATGATAGAGGGAAGGGCGGAATAAAAAAGGCCAGAGTAACTAAAGGAAAAAGTAGAGGAAAGAGAATGGCAAATGCTGCTGGTTAATTGAAGCTGTCCTTATACAGAGACTTAATCTCCCTTTTCATCAAGCAGTAAGAGAAAAAAACTATTTGATGTATCTTGTGACCAAGTCTGAAACTCATAGGAAGATAAAGTAGCCAGAGCTCATTCAGCTCAAAGCAGAGGCCACATCCAGAGAAGAAAGAGTTTGCTTAAAGACAATTGTCTTTGATTAGTAAGAATTACCATTCTGAAACATTTGATTTTTTTCAGTAGTTGTTTGACCTGACGTTTTGCCGCTGTGTATGTATGTGTATGTATACATATAAAAATAAATCAGAAAAAATAGACTATTCAATTGTGCCGTTTGCTTATATGCAACATAATACTTTCTGTCCTGCTGTTGTGGCTTGGGAGCCAATCCATGAACGCGGCTTTCCATAAGCAGCACTTGCCCACGGAGAACTGTCACAGAGGCTGTACCTCGCCAGCCAGGAGACATTGCTAATCTAGGTGTATTTTCAGGAAAACAATTTGAGATTTCCTTTTATGTCTGGGGCAAATAGGATTTTGTTCTAGCCCCAATGCCTGTCTGAGGTTTGTTTGTGAACATCTGGGAGCTCCAGGCGTAGGAGAATTGGTGCCCGTGCTTAAAACCTTCTGATATGTTTTTTGTTTGGGCGTTGTCTGAGTGTGCGAACATGGTGCTCTTTGCTTCATAAAAGTGGCAGAGTGAAGCAAATAATGAAGTATACGTAGAAGTTAAATTTCAGTGCTGAGACCATGTTAATGTTTCACACAAAAAATAAAGTGTTTGCTCAAGTGGTGTGCTGGGGTCTTTTGTTGTGTTTATGTTCCAGTAATGGTAATTACCTGAACTGTTGTTGTTAGGGCTAATATTAAGTACAATTTTCTAAAGTTATCACAGCTTCTGAGGTGGAAATGTTTTACTGGACAGGGTACTTAAGAAATTCTCATTTCACCTGCTGTTAAAATCTTACATGGTATGAAAACCCATAACTTGTTTTAGGATAGCAGTGTTAACCAGCAGTGCTTCTGAAAAGCATAACAACTACCAACCTGTCTCTGGTGTACTAATGTTCTGAGTTGAAACAAATATGCGTAGTAGAAGACTTCAAATACAACAAGCTCTTTTGTGTTTTTAAGATGTTTTTTCTTCGTTTGCGTAGAGATGTTGACATCTCCTGGAAGAGTGAAACGCATTTAACCGACAACGTGTCTCTTCTCTCTTAGATTACAGAAGTTTGTGGAGCCAAGCGCGTGGGTTATTTTGGTCCTGCTCAATTTTATATTGCTTTGAAGTTAATTGCAGCAGCACAGTCAGGGTTCCCAGTACGGATTGAGAGCATTAAGAATGGTAAGTAGCACATTTTGCTTGCAGTGCTATGCACTTGTTTCTCACTTTCTTTAATGCTTGTCAGCTCTCCATGGTGGTAAACTCTTTCTTCTTATGTTTCTATGAACAATTTTAAGGAGCAGAGAAAGAGTGGAAGGTGCACTAAGTGAGTGGTAGAAAACAGTGAATTACATATATGGCAGATCTGAGATGACATCCCCCTCTGGAAAAGGCATTACAAAGGAACGGCAGGAATGACAGATGATCAGTGTGGGAGATGCATTTCTCTCTCACCTTCGGCCTCTAATCTTGACAGCTGTCCAGAGTGAGAGCTGATAGCTGCTTTGGGTGGAGGCACATTGTCGGGGACATAGGCAGGTCAAGGAGTCCCTCTTTGCAGGACAGATTGTAACACTCATCTGCTTTAGCAAATAATCCTGCCGAAATAAATGGGTAATGCTGATAAAATCATAGTGCTTACTGTGAATAGGTATGAAAATGTATATTAGATATATTTTAAAACAGCCTTATTCTTCCCAATGAATTGACAGTAATATTAAATGTACCGTTTTTGGTGGAGAAGAAAGCTTCTTGAAAGAGTCTTATCTAACTCAAGCAATGAAGAGAGAAAGCAGGTCCCTTTCAGCTGTGAAACCTTGATAGCAAGTTGGAGGGAACTCAGTGTTCTTGCCTTGGTGATGCACACTCTGCCTCAGCAGGGCTCGAGCTTCGAAACCCAGGGCTTTTTGCTTGAGCTTGAACAGGTTTGAACCCTTAGCTCCCGGGTGGACGTTCAAGCCATGCCCCGAGGCTGTGCTTGCACCATCCCACTGGAGGAGCAATGCAACCGGCTGCAAGATCAGAGAGAAGGGTCGAAAGGCAGGACCCACCCAGTGACCTGCAATCAGGTCACTGCTCCCAGCACAGCTCTTGCTCTGCTGTCCCTGGTAAGGGCAGCAAAATGTCAAATTCTTGTGTGTTGCAAGGCACAGGGAGATGGTTCCCAGGTATGCCCCATCCCAGGGAGGGAAGGCCAGAATGGCGAGCACATGCTGACCTGTGTGAGCTGAGCTCCCACGGTGCAGAGCTCCTGACCAAATGGAGGGAATCAGATGCAGCTGGCGCAGTTCAGTTCATTGCCTTGCTGGAACAGGAGTTTGAACCCAAGGGTGAAGAGGAGTGGCCTGGATTTGTCTGTCGGTTTTCCTTACAGACAGCTTGTACACTCTCTCTTGCATTGCTGTCCTTTTAAAAGATGATAATAAAAAAGAAAAACAAAAACAAACAAACAAAACCCAACAAAAAACCCCCAAACAAAAAAAAAAAAACCAAAACCAAAAACCCCTCAACAGACTAAATTAGAAATCTGAACGGAGATTCACTCTGTTTTACAAGTCCAGCATATGCAAATAATCCACAAATCTGAATGAAAACAGGTACTTGCAGTCCTTGTATTGAGATCCTGCTTACTTACTGTTTCAGTAAAATTTCAATACAACTGCTTCCAGTGCTAATTACATTTTCTCTAGAAAATATATGAGTGCCTTTAGAATGGGGTGAGTAGTGTACCAAACTCCAACTGATTTCTCTTTCTTCGTGGTTGTAACTGTAGATGTAAGAGATTACAGAGGTGATGGATGAATGGCTTTGCTTGGTTTTGAGCATTCTGTTAATTTTAATTGTATTGATCTTTTAGGGTGACTGTGCACAAAAATAAATGGTGTTTCTGCAAAATAATTGGGAATTGTCTTAAAGAGTGACAAAGTGTCACTCTTGCTCTGCACAGCAGATGCAACATGGGACCTTTTGACACAGCTGTCTTTCTAGGCCTTGGTGTGATCTCTGAACCCTACCATTTTTGATTTGTTCCTTTTATGATGGCAGCATTAAGCGTCCTGTGATCCTGACTGATTAATTCATCTGTCCCACAGTTTCTGTGGGAAACTATTCTTTTCATTACAGGCAAGGTTTTGAAGGCAGGAAATGAGTTTGCCGCTTGCTTTAATAACATGCACAAGGCTTATTTCTTTCTCTTTGCATGAAGAGATTATATATAAAGCTAGTGAATGTAGCTTTGTGTAACATTCACATTTTTATTAAGACATAAAATAATCAAAGGAGTCCCACACTTAAAAATGTTACAAAATATAACTAGCAGTCTTTTATAGATAAACTTTTCATTGGTTTTACAAGACGATACTGCTTAAATGTTCTGTAGTCTTCTTATGTTCTGTAATCTCAATTGAATTTTTCTCTCTCTTAATAAAGAATTGCCTCTGCCACGATTTATGGCGCTGAAAAATGACACTGAAGTACGTTATGGGACTCCAGCAGAATTCCATGGGGTTAAATTTCAGATTCCACATGCAACTTTGGAAAAAAATTCCTACAAAAGAACAGATGAAGGGGACAAACAGGTAACAGGCTTGTCTCCTTCAGGCCAACATGTCATTATGCATCCTCCTTTTGGGTCCAGTCCTCTAAATGGTTACACTCACAGGGGCTCACTCAATTTTCCAATACTAGACAGGAGATGAACTCCTGATGTGCAAATAATCCCTATCACGCTTGTGTTCTGGTTTTGATGCATCCCAGTTGCTTCCTTGAAGAAAATTCTCTGTATGAGCTAGGATAAAGCTGTAAGCCCTGTAATATTCTGTGTAAGTTCTTTTAGTGTTGTCCTCCTACTTAATCCAGCACTGTTTCTTGGAGAGGAACAAGCAAAAGCAGCAAATAGAAATCTGTCTGTGAAACAGAACAGGAAAGTGAGTGATTTCCTATGGCCAAAATGGTCCTTAGTCACTCTAGAATACTCCATTGGAGACGAGGTGTTGCATCGTGAACCACTATTTTTGGGTGGGGTAAGGCCCCCAAGTTTTCTTTCATTTTTATCTCCCCAAGGAATAGTCCAGAGGAAATCTGCTTTTCTTTTGTCCTGAGTGAAACATTGTCCCAGCATCTCTTGTTCTGAGATGCCAGTTTAATAAAGCATGCAAGGGACATTCGTATTACCTGTATTTAGGAGAGTAGAGAGCACTTGTTCAGATACAAGAAGCTTCACAGTGCCACATAATTTTCATAAAGACTGATTTGCATAATTTTCCCTAGGCTTGATGCCTTCTCCTCTGGTACTGTATCAGGTCATGTTGTAAGTGCCTGATGGAAGCACTTTTATCTTCCCAAAACATGTGCCCACGTTTATCACACAGTGCATTGGCGTCAGTAACGGCGTTCCCAGCCTGAGGTCAGCCAGCAGGAGCGAGCTGATGACAAGATACACAGGTGGAATAACAGGATGAGGAAGAAGAGCATGTATGCCTGTCTCTCTGTGTACTGACACTGAAGCAGAACACTGCCCTCAAACCCCTGGCTCCGTCTTGGTTATCTGTGCTGTGTTATATTTTCCTCTTTATTCAGTAAAATCTTTCAGGCTTACATCCTTTACTGAAGCAATCTCAGTAAGTCAAAGGAAAGAGAAAGCTTTAGGATAGTTACCCAGTGATACCTGCAGATCCACAGTGTTTAAATACTGATTCAGAGATGTAGTTTAATTTTTTGTACATTTTTTTTAATATGAAAATGATCTCCCACAAAGAATGCACTCACACTATGTAAATTCAAAGCTATTCACTCACACTGAGCCTTCTACATATACTACTTCTGGCATCTTTGAAGTAAAATATATTGATCATTGTAAAGCTTTGCTGTGGCACTGCCATGCTTTACCCCTCAAAGTCTCAGTACCAAATCCTATCTTGTCTGTTTTAAGCCTTTTCTTGGAAATTAAAGGCCTAAGGATGCTGCAGTGTTGGTTTCTTGTTTGTCCATTGTACTGTATGTATTTTGACCACTTTGCAGCATTACTTGGTTGTTTCTTACAATTTTTGTCTCAGAACTGTGTTTTGTGTTGGTGTGTTTTTGAAATAGGAACCCAAGTCTCCTCCAATGTCTCCAATTTGCTCACCTCCTGCTTCTCCATCTACTTACCAGAGAATACCCCTAAGTTACGGATATGGTAAAGCAAGAAGTGGGCTGGAGCAGCAGCATGGAGGTAGGATAAAAATGGCAATACATGTTGTATTCATATTTTTTTTTCTTTTTTTTTTTCCCTTATGAGAAGTATCCGAATTCTAAATGCATGTGACAATCAGCCTGATGATTTTAAAATTCAATTAGACTTGTGTTCTGGAAAATTATTTGATCAATTTATTTTGACTGTTCAATCCTGTCTTCCTATTCACTTTCTATTAAATTAGATTTATGTGTGACTGCTCACAAATGCTAATACCTAATCTCTGACAAGACTACATGCAATATACTCCAGTGGCAGAGAGCCTGAAAACATTGCCAGAGTGCATGATGGTTTTGGTTTCATTAGAGGGGAAGAAAAGCCTGCTCCCGATTTCAGTAGCCGCGTATTAGTTTTCAGATTGGAAGTGAACCTTCCTTTGCAGGAAAGGATAATAATATCTCTGGTTTTGTAACAGAAATAATAATAGGATGAGAATATAAAAGCAGTCCCACAGTGTAACTTAGGCAATTCAGACAAAAACGAGACACTGCATAGGTGTTCTGTCCTTCATTTTGATGCCATTAGAGTAGGTGGCAAAACACTCAGATTTTAATAAGTGGCTAATGGGGCAGAAGCCAGTTTTAACTATGGCTTTACAAGTTCCTGTTAATAGTAAAGCACCTGTGCTCTCATAATTGCAACATGCGGTGACCAGGTTGGTGGCAATAGTAGGCACTGGTATGTACCATCATCCCTCCTGCTTTACACTAGTGTGTTTGCAGTGAGTGAAGAGTGAAGCATGCTAGTCCTTCAGCTTTTGTCCTTATTTACAAATGAGTGAAAAAAGAGCTATTCAACATGTTGAAACTCAGTACAGCTGTGATAAGAATGTGTTTGACACTATAAAGTGGCCTCCACCTGAAAATTGTACCAGTACTGAGTCACAGGCATTCCCCTGCTGCTTGGGTAAACTTCAGCTTGTTCAGAGGTGGGATTAATTCTGAAACAAGCACACTGGTGCAGTTGTTTCTGGTACCGTGCATGTTCTGCACCAGTGAAGAAGACATGTGGCAAAGAGCCCGTGCTGTGGGGAGCTGGGCAGGGGGTGTCCATTGGGACCCGCTGACCATGTACCTGTCAGGTGCTCTGCTGTTTTCTGGGACTCTGTCCCAGATCTGTCAGTGCTATGAGGGATATGAGGGCTTTTGGGTGCTGGGGTTTTTTTTCCTACTGAATTTGGTTGTAAATGTAACTTCTGTGAAATTTCTCATGGACTCGGCAGCTATGCAAAATCCAGTCCAGCTGTCAACTTCTTCCAAAATTAATTATTTAACTGCTCAAATTTTCAAGGTAATAAAATCTTAGAGGGGTAGAACAATGGTTACTTTTCAGAAAGGATTTATTCCTGTTTTCCAGAAAAGTAATCTCTCCTATTTTAATCCTGCTGGGGATACTTCAGCCAAGTGTGTTCTCGATGGCAGTGAGCAGTTAACATTTTATGGCCCATGCTGTACCAAGTGCCAGGCCTAATGCAAGACCTGCTGGTTCTTCCTGTACATGAGTGTGTACATTTTTCTTTATATTTCTGGAAGTTTTTTGTGCTAGCAAGCACACAGCAAGGTGGCTTCATGCTTAAATCTCCCCTCGGAGGGCATCTAAGTGTTTCCCACCTTCCAGCTTCCTTCCGTTTTTTTTTTTTTAAATCTGAAATTAGCAGTTACTTGTGCAGGGATAAAAATAGATACCAATACAGGATAAGACCCCTTAGGAAAACAAGGGGGTTAGGGGTGTAATTTTTAAGATCTTCCTGAGCTCAAAATTTTTAAGATTTCTTTGTCTCCTTTTTCATCATGAGTCATTAGGGTTCCGACTATCTAATGCAAACGTTGTAATGGTAAATTTTAAATAGGCTGGCAGCAGTTCTCAGCTCTGTAAAGGTTTGCAAGTGAGTTGCCTTTTTGTTTACGTACTTGCCATATTTTTAAAACATTGTTCCTAAATGCCCTGTTGTGTCACTGCTTACTATATTTACTGCAATGGAGCCTAAGTGGCTTATTTTAGCAAAAGAAGAAGAAATTGTTACTTTTCTTCACTAACTTTATTCCAAATAGTGCAAAGTGGTGAGTCATGTATTTTGATACTCAACAGAAATTAGGGAAGGGAGAGGAAGAGTATATGGAAAAGTGATGATTTGCTATTTGATAACATTGTCAAAGCATATTTTTTCACAGCTCAGTTGAATTATTTCTTCTTATTTAAAATATATCTTGTGCTATAAATATATAAAATGTATAAATGCACAGACAGGCTATATAAATGTATATTTAAACATGATGAACACTGATTTCTGTTATCTAGAAGTATACAACTGGCAGTGTCTCAGTAATGTCTGAAGAAGAATGATGCAATGGGAAAGAGAAGTATGTGGCTGGAATTTTGTTGCATAAGACAAAATGGACTTTGATACTGTGATACCAGGTTCACTTGGTAGATGCTTGACAAAATGGACTTTGATGCTCTGATACAATGTTCACAAGCTACATTCTTGATCTTGTGGTATTTAATTATTTCCTTTAGCCTAGCACTATTTTTTTATTATCCCGTCATTTATATATTCATTTTTAAATGTCTAATGTAGCTCCTTATGAAGTCAGACACTCTACTCACCAGCAAGATGGACCATCATCAGGGAATTATGGAGCCAAATCTGCACCCACCTGTTCAACTCCTAACCGGGTAATGAATTGCATATTTTTCTTTAGTAGTACTGCTAACAAAACAACAGAGAAATTTTTTTAAAAGGCAGAAAAATTTTCACTTTGAAAGTGAAGAGTGTTCTTCATGGTGTTTTTAGACTAGAGACTGAAGTGTGCTTTTTAAGTATATGAGGAAAAAAAAAGCTGATGGGATGGAAAGATTAAAATAAATAATTAAATTAATTAAATTGCTAAAGGTTAGTCAAAGTAAACCATTTTCCTTTAAAGTACGTGAGATTTCCCAGAGGTTCTTCTTGATTTAGATTCCCATCTGTAACACATGCATAGTATTTATGGCTAACATTCTGCATATTTTAGTTTTTTACCCAGGTTGGTTAAATTTCACCTTAAACACAATAAATTAATTTCTGGGCATTTGTTTGTTTTTATGAAAATGGGTCTTATATTTTCCTGCTGGTTTCAAAAGCAGATCTTTCCTGTGTTCCAGTATGCCTGCTGTGCATTTATTATGCAAACAAGTAGTTTGCCCTAAGGAAGGGCAAAGCTCTCTTAAGCGAGAGATTTTCCTTAATAAGTAAGACTCAGAGACTCTACATTTTCCTGAGTGCTTAGCACCTCACACCCACAGTAAAATGTCACCTGAGCCTCCAAAAGGGATCTACTGGTAGTGTCACATAATTTGTGCTAACTTGAAATGAAATTGGGTGCATTTGTGTAGCACTTTGAAATGAAAATTAATTTACAGCTTTATGATGTTGCCTGTTTCAGGGATCTTTTGATGTATTTCAGAACTGGTGTTTTGCATTTGATTCTTGGGAAATAGACAGGTATGTCAGAGAAAGGGTTTCACAGCTGATTGTTGTTCATTCTTGCTATCCCTTTTTAAAACTGTTATCATCCAGGCTTAAATACTGAATACTAATTTATTCCATTTTAACAAAGACACCAGCTGTACAGACAGCCCTCTTGTTGATATCTCCATCCAACCTGCAAAAGGTACAGGCCCCTTAAACAAGTTAATCAGAGAGCAAAGACAGAGCAAAGATATAATTGGATTGAATACCCTTCTCCTCCAGAATATTCCTTTACTCAAAGGAGGATTTTTACTTAAACCTTGGGAAGTGATAGAAGTTTGAAGGGGTCTCTAGGGGCTTGTATGTCTCCCTGACTTGGCATAATGAGTGCTGAGTTACTGGGGTGAGCAGAGGGTCCATAAGTGGAATATCTCCATAGTTACAGCACCATTCCTAGATTAAATATGTAGTTTCACAGCAAAGATAAATTTTCATGCACAAAGCTGCATAAATGCAGCTTTAGGTCCTTTACTGGTTCCATCCATTTGAGGGGTACAGTGTGCAGTTCAAGATTGCAATGCATGGCAGCCAGTGTGGGTCCCCAAAACGAATCTAGAGGTAATAAAGTGTGACTTGGACTTCTAGTGGTCAGCAGTACCAAGATTTCCTTTTCCTTTGAGCTTTGGTCATGTAAAACTTCCTTTAATTGCCTGGGTAAAAATACCTAATTATAGCCTCAGTTTTTTAGCAGGTAAGTAGTGGGATGGTCATCAGTGTGTCCATTTCTGCTTCTTGTCTTCTGAAGATTTGTCTCTGCTAAATAGAAGAGTGTAAATCTGGTTTCTTGAGGTTTCCATTGCCCTTCTGGTGCCCTCCCTGTGACTGATGCCAGTGTCCCTCCCTTCAGTCTCTTTCAGTGGAGCGGGAGCAGCAGGAGAGCAACACCCAGTACTCAGATGACCCTTGGAGGATAACGGAGGAGCAGCGAGATTACTACATTAACCAGTTCAGGTCCCTGCAGCCCGACCTCAATGCCTTTATTTCAGGTAATTTTTACCAAATACTGTGCACATTGAATAGGGGGACCAGGCTGAGAGTTGAGAATGTTAAGTAAATAAATGCTTTTTTCTCCGGTAGTGCATTTGTTAGAGTTGATTGTATTCCCTTTTAAAAGGCAGACTATTCAAACCAATAATGTGACCCTTACATTTCCTCCTAAATACCCTGATTTTAGAGAAATAATTACATCGACGCGAGAAGTGTTGGCAATTTGATAAAAATTAAAATGAGTTCTCTGTATTTGATGTGCTGTATTTATGGATCACACCTGCAGTGTGTATTGAGTTGAAAAACCCCTGAGGGTTGTGCTGGCTTATCCAGCAGAACTGTGGCAGTGTCCATGTGGTGACAGTGAAGCAAGCAAAACTGCCCTGTGCGGTCAAGCCTGAGGGTTTATGGTTCTGGGGGACTGAGATTTTGACCTTTAGGTAATTAGAAAACAATCCTGGAGAGCACACACATGGTAGAAATATTGTTAAGAACATACTGAGATGGGTCTGATCATACTCTGATTTCCATCCTGAATAGAAGGTCCAGGCTGCTTGTGAGAGGAGACTTTTCCACGTACAGACAGCTGGTCTGGCAAGGAATGTGTCACAGGTTTTAAACTGAGGCAGTTGTAATGAGCCCTGCTGTATCACTGGGGCTTGGATCCAGCCAAAAGTTTAAAGAAATGATCTGCTAACTGGAATTAGTGCTTCACCAGTTCTTCACCTCCTTGAAGTCTCCTTCATGCAGTTTGCTTCAAAGAACAAATGGTTGTTCAGTGTTGGTTCTTTCCCCAGTGGTTGCCCAAGGGGAAGAGGATTATCATCCCGGAAGTCTGTACTTTGCTTCCTTATGATTTGTAAGCCTGTATCCAGGAAGGGCTTCCAGGGTACCCCTAACAGCCTGTGTATATGAGATGGTGAAGAAGTGGATTTGTTAACTGGAAGTACGAGAAGGGCTGCTGTGGCAGGGTGAATGAGGATGCCTGCAGTAGGACGGGAGCTGTGTGCTATCTGAGTCTTCTGCAGTTTGTTTTTTCTTTTCTTTTTTTTTTTTCCCTCATAAAATTTTCACTGCCGGGAAAAGTCATGGTTGAAGCAGCATCTCGGATTGTCTACAGTGCAGTTGTCAAAGCACTGCCATACACATGACTTCTGGGTGAAGCAGGGCTGTTTGTGTCTGTTATTTCATCATTGGTGACATACTTATTATGCAGGTTAGAGTTACTAGTACTAAAGTGAGTTTCCCTTTATTTATTTTTCCCATATGGAGGGAATGGAGAATTGAGGTCAACAACTCTGTCTGGCTTTCTCTTTACTCAGAAGGAGACAAATAGTCCAACATGTCTAGTAGCATCTGATTAATCTGAGCATCTCTCGGACGTGAATTAACTGTCTGCTTCTGGCACGGCAGACCTGGTAAAAGGGAAGAATTTTGAGAATTAATTTCCAATGGTTGATGAGGCATGCTTTCCCAACAGGTTCCGTAGCAAAGAATTTCTTCACAAAATCAAAGCTTCCCATCCCAGAACTTTCTCACATCTGGTGAGTACTGTAATAGTGTTGGGGATGCGTATCATGGGGTTTTTTTTTAAAAGATGCTTAATTCAACAAATCTTGTTAAATTTTAAAAGTGTCTTCAATTATAATTATTGCTCTTATCTCCAGAATCACTTTGAGGCCCAAGCAGCAGGGTGCTCATTGATCTTCCTGACACACTTGTTTTCTGGAGAGATGTTCACCTACTCAGCAGGACTGGGAAGGTTTGAACAGTGACATAGCTGAGAGCTGTTCTTAAGTGTATTGTAAGCAGCATCATTAGCTCAGAGAACTGGTATTTTTCATGAAATGACACAGAGGAGAAGCGCCTCTGGAATGTTTTAGATGTGTTGATGGTTTTATGTTTCTGTCTCTATTCTGTCAAAGGAGGCCTAATTAAACAACTACATAATTCATTAGTGCTTTTCTAATGAACCAGTGCATTTACTTTTAATGAGCTTATTGAGAAACAATTGCGGATGGAACTGTACATGATAAAATTTGACAAGAATTCTATTATATTTTCATAAACAACATGGTGCTTTGTAATTTGTTGTCATCCTTGCATCTCTGATAGGAGGAACAAACAGTTTTAAACATGGATCAGAAATGCTAGTAGTGATTTTATTTTTATATATGCTTTTATGAAGAGAGATGAGAAGAAAAGCTTGCAAGAGCCTGAACATCTGTCAGGGTCAAAGGATATGTCTGGAATCTTTTCAAAGCGGATTGTCAGTTGTGAAAATAAAAGAAAAAAAAAAAACTGAAGAAACATAATGCTGGGGGAAGCGAATATTGGAATTTAAATTTAAGATTACTTAAAAAGAGTGGATTAACCTAATATGTTAGCAAAACAGATTTTATTTCTATTGCTGACGCAACTTGTTCTCTGTGCAGAATTTCAAGAAAAGTATTCCTTTCTAGTAAATAATTGTAATTTTGTGGCAATGTGATTTATCAGGTTGTGTTGCTGTGTTAAACACATGGGATGTTTCAGTCCTTGTCACTATAACCTCAACAGGTTGTGAAATGCTTGTTACTTTCAAAGAGTAAGAAATTACATGTTTATTTTAGATCACGTGCAGAAGATAAAATATTACTCAATTTTTGCAAAGAATTAAAAAAAATTGAATTCTTGAATATCTGAAGTTCAGCTTTAGTGTTCGTGAAACATGCTAGAATTAGAGAGAACTGCTTAGCGAGAAGTTAACAACAATATTTAAACCTGTCAAGAGCGTTAATTTTGCTCCTTTTTTAAGGTTAGTCAATGGTGCTAAGTAACCATTGCTAAAGTCCATTTTTAACTTTCTCTGCTTGAACTGTTTTAAGATCCTGCATGGATTAGCCAAACATGCTTCCAAATATTGGAAGGTTAATTTCACCCTTGGAACAATGTGCACTTGCAGCTCGGAAAGCTAACTGCATCCTGGGCTGCATCAAAAGAGGTGGGACCAGCAGGGCAAGGGAAGGGGTTCTGCACATCTACTCTGCTCTGCTGAGACCCCATCTGGAGTGCTGTGTCCAGCTTTGGGGTCCTCAGCATAAGAAGGATGTGGACCTGTTGGAATGAGTCCAGAGGAGGTCCACTAAGGTGATCACAGGGCCAGAGCACCTCTCCTATGAAAACAGGCTGAGAGACTTGGGGTTCAGCCTGAAGAAGAGAAGGGTCTGGGAGATCTTCTAGCAGCTTTCCAGTACCTAGCGGGGTCCACAAGAGAGCTGGAGAGGGACTTTTCACAAGGGCATGTAGTGATAAGGACAAGGGGGATTGGCTGTAAGCTACAGGAGGGCAGGTTTAGGTTAGGTATTAGGAAGGCATTCTTTACTATAAGGGTCATGAGGCTTTAGAACAGATTTCCTGGAGAGGTTTTGGACTCCCCATCCCTGGAGATGTTCGTGGCCAGGCTGGATGGGACTCTGAATAACCTGGTCTAGTGCAAGGTTCCCTACCCATGGCAGGGGAGTTGAAACTAGATGATCTTTGAGGTCCCTTCTAACCCCAGCCACCCTATGATTCTGTAAGAATAGGTTATGTATTTCACATTCTAATATATGCATACCATCATATTCAATGGCATGATGTATTAAAGAAATGTACTTTACTGAAAAAGAAGAAAGTGGCAATTCAGTATTAGAAAATCAGCTTGCTTCATCTTCCCTGAGACAAATGTGCAAGTCAGGATCGAGTGTACGTGACAGAGATGCTTGTTTTGTGTTAAAATATTCCTTCTCAGAGTTGCATTTTTGTCTCCCCCGTGACGGCATGCTTATGTTTCCCTGAGGTAACACCTTGAAAAATGTGTGCCTGCTTTATCCACAGGGAGCTGAGTGACGTGGATTGTGATGGGGCGCTGACCCTCCCAGAGTTTTGTGCTGCTTTCCACCTTGTGGTTGCGAGGAAGAATGGTTACCAGCTGCCTGAGACACTGCCAGAGACACTGCTGCCCGAGTACCTTCAAGCAGGTAAAGTTCCTGCAGCAAGTCATGTCCCTGTAGCCATCTCAGAAATCCAACGTGTGTTAGACAGGTTCACTTTCCATCCTGGAATGGGCTTCTATGCCGTGTAACGATTCTCCAGCTGCATTTAAGGCATGTGTTTTCAGTTGTGCTTGTGAGGTGATTGCTGGAGAAGTAATATATCAAAGCATAAAGATAGGGATGCAGAGTGTGATGGTTACTTGCCTCTTAATGTCTGCCCCCTTGCTCCATTGTGCTGTGGGCGTCAGGACAGCTAAAAAGGCAGATGAGTACCTGTAAAACAAAGGGAATCCAGCAATGGCTTTGAACTGAAAGAGGACAGGTTTACATTCGATTTTAGGAAGAAATTGTTTACTGTGAGAGCAGTGAGTCACTGGCACAGATTGCCCAGAGCAGTTGTGGATGCCCCACCCCTGAAAGTGTTCAAGGCCACGTTGGATAAGGCCTAGAGAAACCTGGTCTAGTGAAAGGTGTCCCTCCCCATGGCAACAGAGGTTGAAACTAGATGATCTTTAAAATCTCTTCCAATCCAAACCGTTCTATGAAGCTATGATATAGCTTTTAATTTTTTTGATTTTTCCTTAAAGTATCTGTCTCTTGAAGATTTGTTTAAAATTATACTGGACTGCATTAGAACTTAATATGCTGGTGTATTTTGTTAGATGGAGATACTGGTTATATCACAGGTTGAATTTTTTGGTAGTTTATTTTATGTAATCCACAGATTCTTCTATGGGTAGTTTACATTAATGACAGAAGGATTACAACAATTTGTGTAGCACAAGGATGAATTAATCCAAAATATAATATACTTCAGTAACAATGTGCTGTGAAAGACCTGCCCTTTCATTTGTTCTCTTCAGTTATGTCTCTTTTAATTATAAATGAGCGTTGAAATATATACTGTTACATCTAAAAAATGTGCATGACTCTCGAGGGCAAGGAGGATTAATCACAGATGATAATTATAGTGCTAAGGGATAATATTTAAGACCTAATAAAATCTCCATTAAATTTGATGACACTGAATATATTAAAAGGCAGGAAAAGAACAAATCAAGCTGCAGTTAGAAAAATTAAATGTTGACCCTGTATCAGATTTGTGAAATAATTTCTGATGAAGTCATGTTCCCTGTAATCCACTATATTCATATCCAAAGCAATAAGCTCCTGGAAAACCTGCACTTCCAAATCTTCATCACTTTCAGTCTTTCTAATTACATTCCCCTGTCATAATTACAACTACCCTTTCCCCCCCCCCCCAGGACCACCACTTTGTTCACTACTTTCATGCCTGGTGAAATGAAAATTGGCTTGTAAACTCATCCATGCAGGTTCTTCTTGATGTATCTTCACACTCAGCCTTTTTGGGTAAAACTGCAATGGAAATAACTGGCTCTAGTAGCAGGGAATCATTATGTCAATGGCAGAAACAGCATGGTAAGCTGCAGTTGTTCCCTGGGAGTTGTCTTTTTCCCTATTTGTTCCTTTCAGCACTTGGTTCTACCGTTTTCTTAGACAATTATTGTTTCATGCTGTTGCATGAAACCAAGCATTTCAAGCAAATCTACATGGAAGAGGTGAAAGGACTAATTGTTTCTTGTGGGTTCTTTAAATACCCCAGCTAATGAACTAATTCAGGTTAATTTGAGGGTCTGAAAATATCTCGTGCTTATTCTGCTATCTGGTCAGGATTCATAAATCCATCTTTTGAAAGACTTGCACTAATAAAAAGCAGAACATCTCAATGCACTCTAAGCCAGTGAATCACAGAAAAGCACAGATCCCTGGTTTTATTACTTATGAAATAAAAGCATTGATAAGTATGCAAGTGCCTCATACACTTACCTAAAATGTCAAAAGCAATTTTCAAGAGAAATCTTGTGTTTTCATGTTTTCATAATTTGATTTCTGTGAAATTTAGACATTTTTTTCAATTTTTTTGGCTTTTTAGGACCCCGATAAAGATTACTGGAAACTCTTTTTCATTAGGATGTTGTATTAGTTTCAGAATGAGGCATAATTTGGTTCAATTGAAGTATTTGCATTGATAAGAGTGTTGTGAAAGCTTCAAATAAAATGACTTGGAGCAAAAAAGCATTTAAGAATACATTAATCTTGTTAATTTTATGATTTGTACCATAAACTATGAGCACAAATGGTCCAAATGCTATCCTGGCACAGGTCCACTGACAATTTGACCCACCACCTTCTTTTTGGAAACTTTTTATTAAAACTAATTTTTGGAATCTCAAAAGCTATTTGCCCTGTGTCTAACCCACTGTACTGTAAATTAAGACAGATTTCCAAGAGCTTAATTTATTGAGATAAAATAGATGCTAGCCAAAAACTAGAAATGTGGTTATTCTGCCTTTTGGTATATTGATCTTTAAAAGAAGATGTTTTCTAGCTTGTAAGACAGATTTATCTCAGAGGAACTAATCCCAGAGTGATAACAGCAGAAGATAGAAATTAGCTTATTGGGAGTGTTCCTTTGAGAAGTTAGATGTGATTTTTTTTTCCTTTTTTCCCCCATGCTCTCAATGTTGTTTAGTTGAAGATGGTATATGCTACAGCATCCACTGTATTTAGTGCTTTGCTTTTTGTTGACCTTCAATTTTAGTGTATAATTTAGATTCTACTATACTTTTCAGTATTCACAAAGTCAAAATTGCAGCTGAAGGTAGCGTAAGTACCTTTAACATTGCTGAGAGAACAAGGTATAAACTGTAAGATCAACTAAGTTGATACTGGACTGGGAGAAGGAAAAATTTCTTCCAGATTTCACCATTATTTGTACGACAGAAATTATACATGCTATCCTTTTCATGATACTGACTTACTTAAGATGCAAGATAGAAAGATTTTCTTCATGATGTTTGTCATCCATGTCTTACGGATTGTGTCTGAGATGTAGAAATGAAGGGCAAAATTATGCTAGAACAGGTTTCTAAGAAGAGTGTATTAACCAAAGGCTTGATGTGTCTCTGTGTTTGGTTTTGGGTTGGTTTTTTGGTGTTTTTTTGGGGGTGGGTGGGTTGGGGGTGGGTTTTTTTGGTTTTGGGGGGAGTGATTTTTGTTTTGTTTTTTGTTTTGTTTTTTGTTGGGTTTTTTTGTTTGGTTGGTTTGTTTGTTTGTTTTTTGGTTTTTTTTTTTTACTTTTCTTTCCCCTGCAGCTTGTTTGAAGCCCGTGCATGACTGTGCACTGTTTGATTCTTATTCTGAGCCATTGCCAAGCAGTCAGCAGACTCGGGACTTCAGTCGGACAGAGGTGAGAAGGTGTAAGCTGGGTCCTTACCTTGCAGAGGGGAGGAGGCTGGACCAGCTTCACAGAGACTGTGCTACGTGAGCAGCGGGACTGTGAGTCTCTGAGAGGACTTCAGGAGTCTCTAAGCCTCCCACTAAGCCATCTCAAACCCCCATCTCAGCCATTTCTTTTGTGTGTGGAAAGGGCTGACTTTTCAAGAGATATTCCCACATGACAGAGTTCACAGTAGTCACTGAGGGTCTTGTGAGATGCTGGAATCTGCAGAGAAATAGACTCCACCTGTTGGTGTCCTGCAGGGCTGCTGCAGGAGGAGCAGTGGGGCACATGGACAGTGTTCAGGTGAAGGATCTCCTGAGTCTGAATTGAATGGAAATATGAGGCTTCAGCACAGACCTAGAATCATAAAATCACGTAGTTTGGAAAAGACTTCCAAGATCATAGATTCTAACTGTTAGTCTAACATTGCCTTCTTTCAGATAGTTGTAGAGAGCAATAAGGTCACCCCTGAGCATCCTTTCCTCCAGGATAAACAGCTCCCTCAACCACTCCTTTTGTGCTCTGGACCCTCCACCAGCTCCACTGCCCTTCTTTGAACACCCACCAGTGTCCTTTCTTGTAGTGAGGGGCCCACAGCTGAACACAGTGGGTTTGGTTGGATGGAACAGGGGCTTTGGACTTGATCTCCGGAGGTCCCTTCCAAACTAAACTGTTGTGTAATTTCGTGAAGACTGCTGCAAGAAAAACTGAATTAAGGAGAAGAGTTTAACACTGGGGTTAAAATCCAAAACTTTTAAAGACCCTATAGAACTGAACTAATCATGGCCGCTGAGTTGTGCCTGAATATTGCAATTCTCAATATATGTGCTGTGGGATTTAAAGATTTAGTGTTAAGGTTAATCAAATGGCAGACTGACTGCAGGAACCGACCCTTCTGACGCTCTTCCAAGTTTAAAATGAAGGTATGTCATGGCAGCTCAGCAAGGCTGTACTCCAGTTATTTCCTCCCAGTGCCTTGCTCTGGGGAGTCCCTGTGTCAAAACCCAGCTGCTTCCTCATCAAATCCATCTTGGTAGTGGTACCACCAGATTCTCTTAAGCTGTGGAGTACAGTGTTCACTTTGGGCAGTGCTGCAGCCAGCACATTGAGCACCCAGTGTATCTTCTGGAACTGTTATATGTGGTATCCCTTATATGTGGTATATGGGAGGTGTTGCTCATCCTGCAGCAGCTTGGCCAAAGCACAGCAGTCACACTGGGCTTTGGAAGCAGCACTGCAGATCTGGTAGTGCAGGGTGCTGGGATGTTGGCAGTGTGGGCAGGTCCTTTACCAGAACAGCCTAATCCCTTGCTTATGACCTTATTTTGGGTGGCTTGCAACCTAAAATAGAAAAGAAGATATAGATATAATATAGAATTAAATTATATTTGAAATGTAAACAAATATAGAATTATGTATCTTTCATACACATATTTAAAAAGCTTCGGTTTACATTGTCCAAGATTAATGGACTTTAAAATCTCCTCAAAAGCGATTTGAGAATAATTTTGACTTGATTTTTTTGTTCAATGTATGTTTTTACATTCAGAATTAATACACTGAATGAGTATCATTTGGAAGGGCAATAATTCATCTTCCATTCATCTCCCTCAGTGGGAAGTCCAGCAATTCACTGTTGAAATTTCATTTGTATCTTGGCTAGTTGAGGAATTATACTTTGGATACTTTATCACTACATTAAAAATAGTATATTATCAATGCAATCTGTTATGCATTACCTCCATGTCTTTTTTAATTTCCACCTATCATCCGTTCAGGCTGTTTAATTTCATTTCAGATGACTGTTTTTACTGTGACTGCTGAACTACAATATGCAATAAAATGGAAACAATTCCTGAATGCATTCATAAAGAAAATAATGGCAGGAGACACGTCACCTGCATGCTAAGCTTTGTTAAACTTGCGAAATGCACCAAGGCTGCTGATACTATGCTTGAGAATGACTGATTTTTGTTCACCAAGGAAGTTTTGTCTTCACAGCTTTTTTTTTTTCTCAAGTTTTTGTCTCCCACTCTCCTTTGATTCTTTTCTACAAGCTTTCTTGCTGCCAAAATCTTAAAGTTAAAACATGCATAAAATGACTGGCTGGGGTTCCTAAAGAGTAGTTCAGAAATGTCATGCTCACAGTTGATTGAAATTTCTGAAAGTCATTCTATCCATTAAAGCATGCACTGAGTTAGGTCTGTGGTCTCATGTTCTTCATGTGAGTGTCAGGGCTAGCTGTGGATGTGAAATGTTTTGTTCATACATTTTCAGAGTCCTCAAGCCATATTTTTGCTGTGTTGCTTTCTCAGAAGTATTAGGGTATCCCATTCCTCAGAAACTTTAGTAAACAGAGCTCACAGACCTCTACTGTGGAGTTTTCCTTTTTGAACTACTGACTTGAGATTTTTGTGATCTTTTAAAAATGTCTATGAAATCTAGGATTCTCAATTCATTTGTTTAGGCCAAATTTATTTCAGGACATTTTTAGGTCAAACCTCTTCCATACTCCCTGGAAAAAAACCAGCATCACTTAATATTTAGAGAAGTTTACGGTTTCTGACATTTCCTTTAATGTTTTGTTGGGTTGCAGAGTGTATCCTTGTTCTTACAGATAGTGGAGGTAGAATTTGTTGCAGGTTTCATTTTGTGGGCTGCACAGCAGAAGCTCCAAGAGCAATAAATGCCTATAAGTTGCTGCTGAAATAACAGAAAATTAAGGAATAAGACTGGGGAGAAATTCCCTGTTTTCCTATCAAAGGCCTGAGTGGGCCTCCAACAGACTTGCTAATGAAATCTGTTTTTCCCATCTCGATGACTGGATGTTGAAAGAAAAGAGTAGTTCAAGGATCAGAAAAATCAGCCAGGAGCCTTTAAAGCATGACCATCAGGCTCTGTAGTACAGCTGGAGTTTTGGTTAGAGGGACTTTTCTCATGGACACTGGAGAAGTTTTCATCCGTCCGAACACAGGTGATACACATGGCTCTGTTGGGGGAAGTCTCTCCTTACACATAGTCCTTATCTCCTTCAGTGACTCACTGCTGAAGTACGCCTCTAACTAATTTCACGTGTGGAACTGCTGTACTTGGAAAAGCAGAGTTATATTGTCTTTCTGTAGGTCCTCTACACTTCTTTATCTAACAAAGAAATTGTGGTGCAAGAGCAAATGTCACCGTTATTTGTGTTGATCTGTATTCTTAAATATTTGACTGTGGAAAGGTATGAGTACGAGCTGTAACAGTCAGTGTAATTAACAAATCTTCTTTCTTTAAGAAGTCATCAGCTGAAGAGGTACCTGATAACTCTGCCCTGTTACAAGATGGAAAGAAAGATGACAAACAAGGTATTCAAAGAAATAACTTTTTCCGTTAGAGATTAAATTATGTGTGTTTTTACTTAGTCCCTGTGTTAGCTGACAGAGGCAATGGTATGTTTAATTTCTAAGCTGGCTATGTGTTGCTGTAGATTTAAAGAGACAACTCAGAGCAGCTGAGTTTTGAAGACAAATAAATGGAGGGGTTTACTTCAAAATTAGTTCTATCATATGTGAATTACATGAAATGTACCTTCTAACATATGTCTAGGCCTAAGGCAATTAAAGTTGCACTTCTTACTTAAACAAAATTTTAATTGTTTTCAGGAATTTTTTAAGCATAAAGATTACACTGTGGCAAATTTTGAATTTCCATTCTTGCAAGAAACATCAATGCTTCAAAAGCAGTTTTTATTCCTATTTGAAAAAAATAATTCCTGTATTTTCTTGCAAAACAAAATTTTTAGTCAAATTGGACTGAAAAGACTTGATTCATTCATTTCACTTGAAATCCATCAGCAGCAAGCCATGTGAAATTGAAGTGATCTTTCCCTTTTTCCATGCAGTAGCTCCTATGGCTTCCAGAATTGGCACTGGATCATCACACAACCATTCATTCCCTTTTATATTCCCTTTTCTCAGTTCTTACTTGCTGTCCCTTCGTTGTACAAACAAAAGAGTTGTGGATATTTTGTTACCTGATTCTCAGAGCTGCAGATTATGTATTAATTAAAATAAAAAAATATTTTAGTCCACACATTAAAGTTGCATCAGAGCTGTGAGACTAGGTAGTCCACATTCCTGATTCACCTTCCACACTCAGGTGTGACAGATTTTGACGGATTCCCAGTGTCCCTATTTCAAAGAAAGTTGTCGAGAGTTGACGTGTGTTTGTAAAACATTTTGACACGTCAGCATATTCCAAGAAATCAGTGTTTTGTTGACAAGGTTAGTTTTGTTGTAAAATGTATCGTGAACCAGAGAAGGACTTGAACCTTGACGGTTACTGCTTTGAAATGTCTAGGGAAGATTTACTTTTTACTAAGGGAATATTTTTTCCCTGTTTAGATTACATAGTCATGCTTTGATTTTTGTAGCTGACATGTTAAGTCACATGGGAACGTGTTTTGAGAGATGCAGTCCTCCTTCAGGGCTGAAGATATGCTGCATTTGTGACATAGATTGCAACCTTTTCAGCCAAACAACAAATACTTTTGTTCTACCTTTTATTGCTATTCTGACAAACATGAGAGAGGATCACTCTCCTGACTGAGGGGATCTCCCCAGAAATCAAGAACCTGCGGTTCAGGAAAGTAGAAGCAAATTTTCCTGCATTTTCAAAAGTATACAAGTAAATTAACTTCACTTAGGTTATAATGTAGTTAAATTTGGAAGATAATGTAAACTGAAGTGGGTTACAAGACCCAGAACTTTTCCCACGTTTTATTTGATAAAGGCAGATCACAGAATCATAGAGCCGGTAAGGTTGGAAGAGACATCTGGTTCTGGGACATCTTCTAAAGCAGGATCATCCTAGAGCGGGAGAGATTTCATTCCAAGTGGTCATTTAACACTGAGTATTACAGTACATCAAAATACACTAGGGTGCATTAAAAACTCCTTTAAGAAAGTCAGTAGAAAGGATGCATAGGGTAATGTGGAAGGGGAATAAGCACTCAACCCCACAAATTCTCAAAATTTGAGATTATTTGGCAACTTGAGCGTAGGTCTTTCTTTTTGTTCTTGGCTTTTGTGCTCTTAGAAATTGTTACTTGTTTGAGTGCTTCAGTTTTCTGAGGGTATTTGGCTCCTTTTCAAGTATGTTTGGCGTTATAAGATGTCTAATACCAGTTTAGGTGTTCCTTTCTCAGAGCTAATACTTGTAGATTTTACCCACACATACTTAAAGTAATTATCTTTTCTTTTGTTTTTCTTAAGCTCTTAAAGTAAGCACTACTCTCAGAACTATACCAAAGGAATTTCAGCACTTGACTGTGAAAGCAGGTAAGAAAAAAAGAAATCCGTGTGTTACTTGCTTGAGAATTTTGATCAAGTATTTCTATATCACAGTAAGCCTAAATTAACATACCTTGATTAATTTTTGAAAGAACTTTTTGCTCTTGTACTATTTTCCTACTGAAATTAGCTTTTACCTCATAATGACTACTATTTGTAAGATAAATATTAATTGCTACTTCAGGTTGTCAAAAGGTTTTCTTGCTTTCTTTCCCTCATTGTTAGTGTATGGGTTCTTCCTGTGTGGGAAATACTTTAATACAGCCATTTTAAAGAATCTGAAGTTTTTCTGTGCTAGAAACAAGATGCAAGAGCGTGAATATTGTACCTCTTGGTAAAACCTCATCGAAAGTATGGAACAACTATGTAATGTTTTGGCAACTATTGTGAAATGGCCTGTTTCTTTGTGAAAGCTCAGCTTTCCTATTTTGTGTCAAGGAGTTACAGGACAGAGAGCCTTTTGGAAACACAGACCTTGAGGCACTTAAGACACTGACGCAAGCTTTTGACTCGGGGCTTGTTTCTTTGTTGAAACCACTCCTGATCTTTCTCTCTGCAGCTCCAACATACACTCCTTGTTGCTATCATTCTGGAAAATGTTATTTTTGGAACAGCATACGTCAAAATTACTTAGTTGCTCCAGAAACTTCCCCTGCATTCAGTTCAGTTATCAGACCTCCCTTGCCTTCCTCTTTGTTAGTTTCTTTCCTACAGTGGTAGGAATGTTTGTAAGCCCTCCCTGGTCCCAGTCAAACTAAACTCTTGCTTTCTTTCCTTTTGCATTAATGTTTTAACTCATGAAGATATCCTTGATTAAGAAAATGGACCCCACCTGTCTGTCACAGCAGTTTTGTCTTATAGCTCGATTTATTCCTGGCTGCTCAACAGCTGCATGCCTCATTTCCCAACTCTTTTTTTCCTGGCTTCTTCCCAAACACTTGGCAGCTGCCAGATTTGCTATCTTCAGCTCCTGTTCTCAAAAGATTGCTGCTTCTCCTTCACACACACACAAACACTCTTGCACGTCCCTCTCAGGGAAAGGGGAGGGTGGTTGCACGACTTTCAGTTCTGTTCTCCTTCCCCCTGGTTTTGCCCAAGAGCACAGGGGAGTTTTACTTTCATTTCAGCAATTCCATATTTAGTACATTTAGGAAAAAACTTACTGTCACCTGCACATCTCCTTTGCCACCTACGTCTTTTCCCCTGCGTCTTTCATTCCCTAGTCAGGGAGGTCTTCCCAATGCTGCTGTGCTCCTCCAGCAGAGTTGCTGTGTTTGTACACCGAGTGGGACAGTGGCAGAATTTCGCTCCATCATCATGGCTCCTGCCCCTGCAGGGGTTCCACTCTTGCTGTGCTGCACATTGAGGATTTGAGCCAGCACGTTCTCGGGTTGCATGCTACAACTGATGAGAAAAGTGGAAATGTTTATCTATCCAGTGGAGTAGATGCAGCACAGTAATTGAGTGGTTATTTCAGAATCAGTCACCATTCTGAAAGGTCATTGTAATCATTAACCTCCAGCATGAAAACTCATTTGGGATAAAGTGGGAGAAATTTTGCATGCTTCTTTGGTTATTCATTTGGGCTGTTTATGTAAACTCGGGAAAGATGATAGTGTGTGAAAGTTTTTTTTGCCATCAGAAGGTCTAGAAATTTGAAATCAGTGAGAACTTTATATGTTCAGCATCTCTGAATATCTGGCCATTTTATTTAGACTAAGTGCAAGATCATCGTTGACCTTAGCCTTTTAAAGGATGGAGGGCCAAATTTCCAAGGTCTTAAATTGTACATTTCTCCCTAGATGACCAATAAGAGATGAGTCATTAAGGTTGATTTTGACATGGGGAATGCTTTGGTTTTTTTCTTTAACCTTTCACCTTTTACAGCACAAGTTTCCACCTGATCTTAAGGCTGTAAAGCAAGGAGGCAGCTGTTCAGTGTAAGATGTTAGGCTACAGTCAAAAGTTACCAAAGCATCATCCTTTGGAATGTTAAAATGAAGTTGTCCTGAAAGAGGGTTGTAGGAGCAGCTCAACAGCCAAACCAGGAACCTTCACACTCTCTTTAATTACTGCAGACCAAGCTGCTCAGTCCGTCAGGCTCTACTACTCCAGGAGTCGTACAAACTTTTGAATAATCAATGTAAATGATTTACTCAACAGCTTTAACTTACGCATTTCATGAAAGTTAGGCTTATGTAACCATAACATTAGAAATATGGAAAACTCATGAACTGGATAAACAGTTTTGTATCATCTTGAATGATTTTGTCATGTATGTGTATAAACCTGCACCTCAGACATGACGTGTGCACAGACCGAACGTAACAAAACAGCTGCACGTTCCCTGGAAATCCCGCCACAATTATTCGTATGTCCTAATAATACCTGCTTTATAGTATTTTTTGTATTCTACTACTTCTTTTGAAAGGAAAGCTAAGTCTGGGTATTCTGTAATTGTAACCTTGAATTTCCTAGTTTCTCAGAAGCTTAAAAGAAAATCCTTGGCAGTGGCATTCTGTTGCTATCATTTTTTATTAGTAGTCATTTCGGAATTCTCTCTTCCTTATGTGCTTTCCTGTTTACCTCAACAGGATGTCCTTGGAGAGTTTGAATGTCAGTTTTACCTATGGGTTTTTATATGAAAGTCTTTCTAAAAGAACTATGAATAGAATTACAGTCTCCATAAGAAAAGGAAAATTTGAAGATTCTTAAGCATGGTTTAGCTTGGAAAGGATTTATAGTTCCTATTTCTAAGTGGCATGTTTAATAATTGTGCATGTAATTTAATAATCAGCAATTTCAGCATTGGAAAATTGGGTCATATGGCTGTAGGGAAGCTGTGTCTGAAGTTGTATTCTCTGGGAGTTTGACACAGAGAGAGGGAGGAGGATTATCACCACTGAATATTTTAATATTAATTCCTCCTCCCTTCTTTAGTTGCTAGGAAGAGTTTGTTGCAGAGAAATCTGGAATGACTGTGAACCAGTTTGGTGATGACAATCTACTAGAACTTGGTTTATAAGTGGTCATTCTTGTCACTGCCAGCTGCAGTGGGGTTTATTCCATCCAAAACACCAACTAGCTCTGCATGATCCTAAAAGCAGTTTCTTTTATGAAGAGCTGGTGTGTGGCTGTACATGTGCCACTTGCTGCTACTTGTCTCCTGTGAGCCTAAAGCCTCCTATGGAGGGTCTGTGCAGTAGAACAGTGCAAGCCGTTAAAAACTCAGTATTTGCCAGCTTCTGCCACAGGCAGCTCCTGCTCTGTGGTTTGGAGGATCTGTTGTATTCTCAGGTAGTGCTCTGTAGTGGCTGATGATAAATGTCTGACTTGAAAGCAGGCGTGTATCTGAAGGAAGCAAGAAATTCTGACAATTATTTTTTTTCCCCAACTTACTTGTTTCTCTTGAGTGTTGTACCTTGATTAGCAGACAGGGAGAAATACAAAGATTCGCTTTGTATGTGCACTGGGATCATTGATGCTGCTGTAATACCTTGAGGATATCTCAGTGGGTTGAATTTGAAAGCAATCATGCAGATATGTTTTCACAAAATTATCTGATACTAGTAAGGAGAGTAAGAGAAAAGACAATGTAAACCAAGGAACAGCCTAGAGGAATTACCCAGAGAGGATAATTCAGCACTGTTGTTTTCCTATCTCATAAAACCTGCATGTGGCAGGATATTTGGAATTCATCCAAATAAAAGAAACCCATTTTTACATTGATGGAAATGTGTTTGATCAACATTTAGACTTTAAAGCTTTCTACCCTCGAATATCTTTCCTTCCCAAGGTCAAAACAGTCCCAACATGACATGTTAATTTTGTGTGATGGGTGATGTACATTTATACTAATTAGTTAAAGTAGTTAGGAAGGACATAAACCTTTCTGCTTTTGGAAACAGGACAACTAATAGATACCTGGACTAAGAACAAGATGTTTTCTGTAAAAAGTTTATGCTTCTCCTTATGTTGCTTTATCACAACCATATCCATGACTACAGGTCAGAGCTACCAGAGCTATTGCTCTTCCTGTGTTCTGGTAACCGATTTAAAAAGGTGAAGCTCTCACTACATGGTGGCTTTTGAATTCTTGGGAGATTTGCACACTACAAAAACAAAGGGGAAGAAGTGAAAATCAATCCCTATTGCTTATGTGAGATATGCATACTCTCACATCCACATTTGCAACACTCACATATTTAATGGACACTGATTCTGAAGCTAAAGACATTTATTTAAAATGTGATGTTTTAGCAGTTCTTTTTTCTTTTCTGTTTCAGCTGCTCAAGAACCTAATGCACTCAGAGCCAGACCACGATCCAGGTACTGCTTTCATTCCTATTTCAGGAAAAGGCATATGTTCCTCTGGTGTTAGATACAAGGCATCAGAGCTGGTATTGGATTATTTTTTTTTTTTAAATTGGTGTTGTGCTGGAAGTACAGCTCAGATCACACAGATTTAGCAGGAGGAATCTGTAAGCTATAGACCCTGCATAAATACTGTGCTAGGGCCCCATGATCTCTGGTCATAAGGTGCTGGAAGTTTTGCCTGTCTGCCCAGCCCTGCTGCCTTGTCAGGGTGGTGACTGCCTCCAGCCCAGCCCCAGGGGCGTTGTGGCAGGACAGCTGGGACCACCCCATCACAGGGAACATCCTCAGCAATTCCATGCTCTTGCAACCTGCATGGTGATTTCATATGGAGGGAGACACGGCACAGTCCCGCAGAAACAGCAGCGGTAGCTCAGCTCTCAGGTGTGGGTGAGTGAATCCTTTTGTTGGCATGCACATGCTTGGCTGTGGTTGGTTGGTGTGTGATGGAAGGAGTTAAGGACTGTTGTGTGCTAGAAGTGACACCTGCTGAGTTCGGATGTTCGAAAGAAAAGAGAAACCTGTGCCAGAAAATATTCTGCATAAATGGATTGCATCTTGGGTTGGTTGTCACCTACTGATATATAGCCATATTCTTAAATCACCTTAAACTTTTCATTTTTAGTGCTAGTTAGAGGACTCTGCTTGGGATTTTTTTGCTTGGGTAATGAGAGTATAATCAGAAGCTGTCTGCTTACAAGCTTGTCAAAGCCTGCTAGTAAGAGAGGATCAGCTATAAGCATGATGATTGGGGATTGAAATCCTCTGTTCCTAGGACCTATATTTGGGAAGGCTGAACTGCCATGTGTGCTGTTTTTCTGCTGCTAGCCAAAGCTTTTTAGTTTCTGCAGAGTTAAATTTTCTTGCTTGTTACTAAATTGCAAATATGCAAAAAATGTGCACATATACGTAGAATACTAAATGCTTAAACAAGCTCAAAAAAAGTCACTTGAATGTGACTATTGTGTCACATGTGGCTGTCTCACATCTGACTGTATGTCATTGCTTCAATGCAGAAGTTGAGACTAAAGGTGCTTGAGCACATCCTTGAACTCAGACCTGCTGTGCTTGTTGGAAATGGGATGAAATAACATAGGGGGATTTATTTTTCTCTTTAAAAAATGATTGGGATGTTAGAAAAAAATGTGTATTAATGGACTTCAAAACCAGATTGGAATATATTCAGTGACTGAGAAAACAAATAAAAACAGTGAAAGAATTTGTGGTGTTAAAAGTACATCTGATTGGTGGTGACAATGAACAAGTAGAATTGTTGATGGCTCCTCTGGTGGGTCCTAAAAACTCTTGATTCAGAGGGTGAGGAGGACTCTGACAGTCCTATTAGAGAAAGAAGTAAATCAGGAAGTCTTGTCTCTAGCAGAACTAGGGCAAGAGGATGGAGTAAACCAGTGATTCAGGCTCCTTTAAGACAAATTGTGGGACTGCTGGGAAAGCTGTCTATGAGCGTGTACTGTTTACTAAGTGTGATTTATTGACTTGGAAACAGGATGTTGGATCTCACTGTAACAATCCAAACGATATGCACAGTATTATTAAATCCGTTTTGACGATGCATGATCCCAGCCAGGGAGATATATAAGTTTAGTTAGAAATTTGTTTATTTATGAAGGAAAAAAGAGCAGTTCTAGAAAAAGCAGAGGAAAGACTGAGTAGGGGAGAAGTTGAGGGGCTAAATCAAAAAATTGGGGGAGCAGGAATACCAAATCCCGATGAACTTCTCCCTAAAGAAGATCTTAAATGAGATTTGAATGAAGATGTTGGATTAAAAGGAGTAAAAATGTTGATTTTATATGGAATTCATAATGGAGTGGAAAAACCTAGGAGTCTTGCGAAGTTATGTGAGGTAAAGCAGTGAGACAGAGAATGTCCATTAGCTTTTTATGAGTGGTTGTGTGAAGTGGCTCATAAATGGACAAACTTGGACCTGGAGAGTGAGGGTAATAGGATGTTGCTCAATATGCTTTTAATTGGACAGCTGGCACTGGATATTAGGAACCTGTTTGGCGAAAGAAATGATCCCTTTGCCATTAGTGGGAGTGAGTTATTTCTGTTCTACTCAAATGTGCTTTTGGTCTTGCCCTGACATGCAGAATGTGTTACAGTAAGTGTAACGTCTCACATTGTCCGTGCTCGTTTTGAAGAGTCTTGGTTTTGCTTGGTCTTGGTTTTTCTAAACTGATAACTACAACAGCTGAAAAATATTGGACAGTATTTAGCAAAATCAAAATTCTTAGCAAATATACCACATTGGGATTAATGTGCTGTGGGAGGGCCTGGAAAGAGATACTGAGCCATGTATTTGACCAGTTGTAGTCACTTTGGAGCCATACTGTTTTCCTGGATTTTGTGGAATTTGGTGGTTGTTTCCTATGGAAAATTTATTCTAATAGTTAAAAATTTATTCTACTAGTGAGAATATTGTGAATTATGCAATGTGTACTTGCAAGAGATAGATTGAATCTATACCTGTATAAACACTACCCTTGCAATTGGGAAAGGCAACAGAAACTCCAAGGGGTGTATGTGGGGAATTTTACTTTGGTTTATTCAAAATAGTTGCTACAATTATCCTTCTGTCAAAGTTACATAAGAAGGCCTCAAGCTGTGTTACAAAAAGCCTTAAAAAATACTAGCCCTGTAAGCATGACTCGTTCCTTTCTCCACATGCTTAGGTCCCTCTGTTGCCAAAAAAATCTGTGCTGTTGTAAGAGGGAACTCTTAGTCATTAGGGCAAGGAATTTCCATCATGAACCTGAATTCTGGTCAGAGTATTTTTAAGTACTATTCACTATAGTTGTTTAAAATTAATTTTTGAAATAAAATATTTTCTGCTTTTCCCCAACATGTTTTACCTTAGGTCTTACTCTAGCACATCAATAGAAGATGCCATGAAAAAGGGAGAAGAGCCCCCTACTCCACCTCCAAGGCCACAAAAATCACATTCCAGAGCTTCCTCTTTGGATCTGAACAAAATATTTCAGCAAAACACACAAGGTAAAGTTTGCTTTCTCTGCTCCTTCTGAGACCATTCAGGTTAGCTGCGTGCTTGGCAACTTGCTCTGTTTGCAGAAATGCTTGGCAATATGTGCATATCCTGGCCTTTGCTGCAGACAGTAATGCACTGCAGAACAGGAGTTCTGCTTGTGCACTTGCTTGTGTTACATTGCCATGGAGGGGAAAAATCACTGTTTCTATAATTAAGGTGATTATAATGTTTTCTGGCACAGTAATGGGAAGCCTAACATATGGTAGTCTGTCATCACTGACTGTTTGTAACTAGTCTGGCTGTTTAGACAACTCTCATCAGTAGCTACAATATAATTGATTATTATTATTATTTATTTTTTGTAGTTCAGAAGCAGGAAGAAAACCCTTGATGTTTAAACTGGGAGAAAGAAAGCAAACAATTTTGATGTTAAAGTCTGACATATGTGTGGGAACAATCAGAAGCCACTCTTTGAGTAAAAAGAAGGGGTAATTTCTTTTGACACGGGTGCATGTTGAGGGGAGAGAAAGAAAATGTGGAATAGTAGCTGGGGTGAACTGAAAAAAAATGGCTTTTCAGCATGTTACCCTTTGAGTGTGCCTCTTGCCTTCAAGTGGGAAGAGGAGCTGTTTGTTCAGGGCAGCAGTCACCCAGCATGGCTGTGCTTCAGCAGTGTCCTTGAACCAGATCAGGGGTTTGTGTGCTGCACACCAATTATCTGACTCAAGGACTAGCTTAAACACGGTCATGCTTATGCTTCAGAAGAAAGCCAAGGTTTGGCTGTGTCAAGGAATGTTTAACTGGGCTCTCTAATGTGGTTCTTGGAGTAGAAAAGAGTTTCACCTCTTGCTCTATGGGACTTTTTTTTGTGCAAACACTAGAGAGAATTCGAGAGTCCTGCTATGTGTGCTGAACCCTGAAACTCAACAGGAATAAACTTTTTTTTTTTGCCTTACACAGAGGAGTAATTCCTTATCTTTATTCCTGTTGAGGGATCTGGTGCCTCCAATTTTGATTTTATGCATCAAAATAAAACCCCAAACAGAGCCAAGTACACGTTTTCTACTGCAGCAAATCTTCTTGGAATCCAGATTGCAAGTGTAACTAGAAGGAAACTGGAAGGAAATAAACTTGGGTTTAAATTTCGCTTGGAACACGAATGAAAGAAGAATGTAAATTCTTAAAGAAGTCATTCTGTGAATGAAAATTAACATCTTGCTTTTGCAATGGATCATTTTGAAAGTCACAAAGCGGTTTCTTTTGGGGAAGCTAACAAACTGTGTGCAGTTTTGCATACCACAATATAAAAAAGACATTAAGCCATTAGAGAGCGTCCAAAGGAGGGCAAAAAAGTTGGTGAAGAGCCTTGAGGTGAAGCCGTATAAGGAGCAGCTGAGGGCCCTTGGTCTATGCAGTCTGGAGGAGACTGAGGGGAAACCTCATTGCAGTTACAGCTTCCTCATGAGGAGAAGAGGAGGGGAAGGCGCTGATCTCTACTCTGTGGTGACAGTGACAGGATCCAAGGGAATGGCCTGAAGTTGTGCCAGGGGAGGTTTTGACTGGATATCAGGAAAATATTCTTCACTCAGAGGGTGGTTGAGTACTGGAACAGGCTCCCCAGGGAAGCGATCACAGCACCAACCCTGAGTTCGAGAAGTGTTTTGCCAACACTTTCAGGCACATGCTGTGACTGTTGGGATGTGCTGTGCAGGGCCGGGAGTTGGATTTGATGGTCCTGGTGGGTCCCTTCCTACTCAGGATATTCTATGCTTCTATGTATATCCAGCATGATTAGAATTAATCCTATTTTGGTACATTAGTTTTTGTCCTACAAATTCTAGGTCAGAAATAATTTTAGTTTGGGGAGATTGGTGGATAATCTGCTTCCAGACCCACAAAGGAATGCTCAGTAGTATTGAGTTTTGTTTTCAGTTCCACATGGGTCATGTTAATGTATAGGTATCATTTCTTTAATTGTAAAACCATCTGTGCTTTGAAGCTTTTGTTTTGTTTATTTCCTTTTTAAAGGGCAGAAAAAGAAAAATATCTTTTCATCATGTAAATTCAGTCAAAGACTGTGGCAAATCACTGTTGTGGGCACTGAGATTTTTTTGTTTATTTTTTGTTATTAATTTATTGCTTGCTACAGCATGTTTGTTGCCATCGTATTATGCCTTTCTCCTGGCCAGTATACACACAGAATATTTATCTGTGATGGCTGGGATATCCAGCAATGCATTAGCCACAGAAATGTGCTTTAAAATTGTTGAAGTGGGAGGTAACTGGACTTGAAGAAGGCACCTTCATTCGTACTTCATAGCTGCACTCCTCTGGGATGCTGCAATGAGTGTTACCCAGGAAAGACATAAAAAAGCATGAGAACTTATTGAAAGGTGCCACTTTCTGAAATACCCAAGTGAATTTCTGTTAAGAGACAAAAATGTCTTCTATTTTTGTTTTTATTTGTGTAGTCTTTATGTTAGCATCTGAGAAAAATTCTGTGCTGCTAAATTCTTAATGTATTTCTTTTTGTTGAATATGTAATCTCTGGCATTTGGCCTATATTCATGTTAAGAAAATACTTGGCTAGAGTTTATGCATTCCTGGAAGGACAACAGCAGGTTTTAAGTAGAAACAAAAAGTCATTTTAAATGCATACATGACCTAGTTTACTTCTCCATTTCTCCCCTAGCCCAGTCTCTAGTAAGATACAAGACAAGAGCTCCCAGAGTAAGACCTGGGTATTGAGGGGGCCAAAATTGGGGCAGCTCAGAGTCCAGAGATCCTGCAGCAGAGCCCCAGCCACCTTCTAGCCTTGACAGCAGCAGTAAGCTAGAGTCTGCCTTGGGGCAGCTCTGGGGCTGGGGCAAGGCTCAGTTTAAGTATTAAAACCGGAAAATGCATCCATTGTCTTCTGATGTTTTGTTCAGTTCTGTTTGCTGCCCATGGCAGCTGGTAACGAATTACTTGTGGGCAGTGACAGCAGTCTGAGTCTTGTTAGATTCATACAGTTGCCCCTGAAACGTTTCATTCCCCATTTAGTTTCATTTCTGAATCACATAACTACTTTTAGTTAACAGTTCTGTTGAACAAAGGATAGTTGTTGGGAAAAGAGAATTTGCTTTGATGAAACAACAAAATTGTCATAAATAGTGTAGTTTTGTGTTATCTGGAAGCAGATTGAACAAAACAGCCATATAACTATTTACAAATGAATTTTTGACTGGAGGTTTTCAGCACTCATTTGCTTTTGAAACTCACCTCCTGCTGTGGCTGTCCCTGCAGTGAAGAACGCGTGGAATGCAGGCACCATTTTTTACATTGGCTTCTAAGGAAGCACTCACTGTAACCTGGATTCTCTGCTTCTGGGGTGCTGGTTTCAGCCAGCAACAAGGGGCTAGTATTTTGGGGGTTTTCTCCCTTTTAAAATGTGAGGTGTTAAGTTCCACATTTGGTCAGGTGGAAACACAATAAGCATTTTATTGCAAGTGCAGTATTTTCTGCTACAGATGATGTTTTCCTGACTGCAATCAGATCTGTAACCTCTGCTTAGCATTGCTGGGCTGGCGATGGCTGCCAGACAAGAAAACGTCCTGTTTGTTCTAAATCTGGTGTTCACAGGAAGGGAACAAGGGAACAGATTTGATTGGTGTGGATCAGCATTCCCATCAGTGATACAAGTGTGTCCCCACACCACTCCTGTATTCCTTCATATACGTGTTTCCCAAGCAGTTTGAAGTGGTACTTTTATCATTAAGAGTCAATCAGTACAGTTGTCTTTCTGCACCCTCCATTTTCATAAGTGCTAAAGGAAGACTGTTCAGCATCACATTTTACCCTCTTTTTCATACCTTTGAAGAAGACTTGTCATTACTTCTTTACTTCATCAAACTTCCATTACTTCATTCAATTAGCGCAGACTTTCCTTGAGCTCACAGGCTTGGGTAGGTTTTGTTTGCCAAGTGTGGAGATTTGTGAATAGTTAAATGTATTTTGAGATATCTTAGTTTTTTCATATTTGCCTAGATCAAATTCTTTGTATTTCTGAATGGTTTTAAGTCTACATGGAAAAGGAAACAGTTCATAATTGCATAGGAAAGAAGATTTTGAGAATTAAAATGGTTGTTGCTCTGATGTCATAGATGTTTTGATAAAAACAGGCCCAAAGAGTAACCATAATACTGTTTTTCCAGTTGTTTTCAGGAATATCTTTTCAGTTAGATTGTCTTTTTAGCTTAGTGAGCCAAATGCAAGTAACTTTCCCTTTTGTGCACATGAAACTGAGTGCAAAAAAACCTGCAAAACTTAGCTTAGATAAGCGTGATTACTGTATTATCTTTTGTATTTTTTATGCTTAATTGTATATGTTAGGAAATGTCTGTGTCCACTGAGGTTAGCTGTCTCAAAGATGTAGCTGCTGAAGACAAGCTTTTAAGGGGTGGTGCAGTTATGTTTTCGTATTACCATAAGTACAGATTTCTTAACTAACATTTTATTTGAAAGCCAAAGTGACAAGGGGAAACTTAGAATAGTAATGTTCTTTTTTTAAGGCTGAATTTAATTAAGTAATTAATTTTCAGGACTCTTTCCTCTCATCGCTCTTACATTAGTCTTGATTTAGTAAAATCCATCTACTTTCTTGGGATTTTGTTCATGCTGTAATACTGTACTGTCTTGCATGTTACTGTGTTGTGTTTACTAATCAGACCATTAAACATTAAATTAGGAAGCTGAGAATTCTGAAGGACCTTTATTTTAGAGAAGAGATAATGGCAAATACCCTCACCAAGTATGCCATTTCACGAATTATTTTTTGCATAGTGTACAAGAGCTCTAATATTGCAAGTTTCATCAAGTGAGGAGTGTAGAGTCAAGTTAGTGACTGGTTGTAAGGGTTGTGACAAATTAAAAATGTCTTATGCATAGAGCACAGAGAACACAAAATTGAGCTGCTATTCATATTTTTCTCAGGCTATAAAATAAATTTTTTAAATAATTGCTGAAAAAATACTTTTTTGAATTAGAATTTTTTTTTTTTCTCTTGGGACTAGCCCAGCCCCTGATCTGGTACTGGAGCTGCTGGTTTTTTCTAGTCCTGTTGCCCTTCAGAATATATTTGATGACTGAACTGAACTTACTCTGAATAAAATATTCACATCTTCCTTCTGATTTGAATGGAGAAGTTTTGCACCTCTCAACCTTTTAGACTTTTATATGAAGGATTTATGTGTTTACAACTCTGTAAGTTACTTCTTTGCCCAACTGGACTGGAAGACAATAAGGTTAAATAAGATGGAGAAAATACTAAGGATATAAATGGATGAATATTTATTACTTGACAGGAACCTGATGGGATAACTGATTTTTGCGTTTTTAGATTTTTAGATTTTTATGTATATTTCTAAGGGCTGAGTCTGGGGAGCACTTTGCTGGGGTGAATCTTATCAGCCTTTCAAGTGTAGCTGTTTGTTTTACAATTTGTGTCAATAAATTGAACTTTTTAAAAATTGTATTTTCCCATTTATCTAATCTTAGCTCTTTCAGGGATTGAGGAATGATTTGCAGTCTGTTTTCATCCTGTTGCAGGTTGTTAAAAATTAAATTTTAATCCAAAAACTCTTTCTACAGAAAATTGTGAAGGTTGAAATGTACTTGACTAGCCCTGCCAGACCCACTGACCTTTTTCGTGATCCCATGTGGGTTACTCTGTCCTGTGAAAAAAAAGATCATCCATCATGGAACAGCTTTATACGTTAAACAAGATGGGATCTGCTATGTCTCATGTGGAACAGGGGTCAAGCTGCCTCCCTTGTGGGGAAGACCCTGGAGATGCAGATGTCCTCAGGAAGTGTGTGAGCCACAGGTGGGGCCAGAGGGGTGATGGCTGGTAGCCCCCTGCTCTTCCTGGCTCCCATGTGCCTGTTCCGAGTGTGTCCGTGTTGGAAGTGGTCACAGGTGGCTGGTGCTGGAACCTCCAGCACTACCACCCAGATCTCCAGAGGGGAGAAGCTCTGGCAGCGTGGATCTGTGGGAGGTCTGTGGAGGGACTGTGCCTCCCTGTGGGTGAAGAATGAAGCTAAATGTGAAGTTGAGACAGAACAAAATCTTGGATAGTTTTGTTTAAGGGCAAAGGGAGGAGGAAGAAACAGTCCCCAAACAGAAACACACAGAAAAGGAAAGGGTAGAGAAAACAGTAACTAGAAAACGAAATGGTTTAAGAAAAATGAAGGACAGGGAGGTAAAAATACAGATGTTGTGGATATGTGATGTAAACCAGAAAATAGATGTTTTTAAAAAAATCAATTTTACACGTTTTCTTAACACATGCTGAAATTCACGGCTAGAACTTTAAAAACAGACATCATAAAAAACCCTCTAATGATACTTTGCTTGTTTGATTTGGAAGTGACCCATCAGATACGTTAGCACACAGTGTCCTAAATGGTCACACCTGTGAGTTCATAGTGCAGAAACATTAATTACTTAAGGTCTGGCCATGTCTTCCTAATTACTTGGAAAGTATGTGGATAATTTTCCACTCACTTAAGGTACAAATGATGTTCTGTATGATTAGCACATGAAACAGACCTGTAACAAGAGTGTGTGTCTGTGACATCAGGTGTGTATATTAATTGCTGTGACACATGAAACTGCCTGCTGAGCAGGTTCCCAAAACTAACTGTGAGAAGAGAGGTCATTCTGCCACTGGCAATGCTTTCTACAGCATTTCTACAAACCTGGTAACAAAGTTAATGTCAGAAGTTTAAAACGGTTTCTTTGCAATGCTATTACCTTCCGAGGAGACATTAGTAAGAATTATTGAAACAGATGCCTGGATCTGTAGGTATTTCACAACTCGCTTACTAGGATCCTTTATTAAATTTATATTCCTGGCTACATCTTTATGGGGTTTTTTTTGTTTGGTTTTTTTTTAAACATGGTAGTGAGAATTAATAAGTCAGATCTCTTGAGAAATGGTTATTTCACAATCACTTACTAATGCTGCTGTCAGGAATGTAAATAAATGAAGTTGTGCAAAGAATGGTGTCAGTGTTAGGGGATAACCAAGTACCAATTTCACTGAACAAGAATAGAAGTTTAGTAAGAAGGAGGTAAACAGAAACCGGCTTAGACACAGAACTTTTCTGTACTCTGCCTTTGGCAACAGAAGCAGGAAAAGTATCCCAAAAAGCTCTCCGGAATAGTGTCAGAGTGGAAGGGTGAAAATGCTGGCTTCCCCGAGGAACCAAAGCCTTAGGTAGTTGGGGGAACTGAAGAATAATTCATTCTGTTAGCTTACCTTTTTTGAACTGATTGCAGTATCTTACTCCCTTTGCTTCCTGATAAAATTAATTGGTTGGTGTTCTGTTAAACCTGATCTGGGAGCTCAGGACTCTGAAGCAGCATAAACTGATGGAAATCTACCATGCAACCAGCCTCTCCTTTGATCCAACAGTGCTATAGCATCCACTTGAAAAATACCAAATACATCAGCCAGACTCTCTCTTTTGACTTGAGATGAGGTCAGTCTCCTTTGGTAGGCAGGATCTAGTTTCACTTTGGCCAGCAGGGTACAAAATGGCCCTTGACCCGGGAAAAGCACCCTTCTTTCAGGACACTGCTTATGTATGTATTCAGTTCATTTTTTCCACCCAAAGTTGAACCTGTCTGAGGTGACATTCAAGCTAAGGTGATAGACATCAAAAACAAGACATCATCCACATGTAGGAATTAATATTAAATATCTGACATGGAAATATTGCAGGAAATATAGTTTTATATGCTGCCGTTCCACTATTAATTTTCAAAAATAGCAATCATCCAGAAGCTCAGTGTATTATGGCAGTTTTTTCTTCAATACTGAAAACCAAGAGCATAAGTGGCTGTCATTGGGTAAGAGAAGTACAGCACCTTACTTGTATATTGCACTAAAGAATCCCATGGCCCCAGACTTGTTCATCCTAGTTTTGGGAATCTCCACTGCTGCTGTGCCTGGTGACTTAAAGACCTACTTCCATAGATTTGTGCAGGCTGTTACAATTTTTATTTTTTCTTCATCTCCTCTTCCTACATCAAATAGTAAAAGCGCTATCTGAGTGGTTCTGAGGATTGTTATTTTTCACTACCACAAATAATGATTAAGTGCTGAGTGGTGTTGTCTGCTGGGGAGGCTGGAGGCAGAGTGGTGAGATAAGATGGCATGACCGGTTCTCAGAGTGTACAATTGCAGCCTGGTGTTTGTTTTAAAATATTAATCTACCTTCAGATTGAAAAACCTGGTTTTTTATCTAGTGTGGTGTCATGTTAGTACTATCAGACCTTTGTGGTTGCCAAAATAGGGCAGAAAAATGGTCTTGGAAGGTTTCCATGCTGATAATCCGTCTTAAAGTGTAAACATGCTAAGTAAAGAGCCATGATTTTTGAAGTGAAAACCCTATCTTTGTGGGAGTAACTACTGCATGAAAGGGCTGTCATTTACTGGAATGCGTACGAAATGGATACTTAAATCTATTTTACTGGTACCTGTATGGGCTTTCTACACTGCTCTCTGTGGGATTTACCTTCCATGATGGGGCTTTGGGCAGTCTGGTCTAGGGGAAGATGTTCCTGCTCGTGACAGGGGTGTTGGATTGAGCTGATCTTTAATGTCCCTTCCAGCCCAAACTGATCCATGATTCTGTGGCTCAGCCTGGTTTGAGTGCAGCAAGTTGCTCAAATAGCAAGAGGACCTGTGCAAAGCCCATCCAGCTCTCTGGGCTTCTGCACAGGGTGTGAAGACTTCTTTTCAAAGATCAGGGACATCGACTTATCCAAGCTCTGAGGTGTGCACCTGGAAGCACGACATTTGTCTGTCTGTTTGCTGCTCGGCCCCAGGGTACTTGCCTTTATTTTGGAAACAGACCTTCCCCTGTGTTTTGCTCTGAGAACTGAGTGGTGCTGCCATCTCTAAGAGCAAGAGCCAAACTGTGCAGGGCACTCTCCCAGGAAGGAGAGTATTCTGGAATAGTAAGAGTCACCTGCCAATGCACACGAAAACCTACGAGTATCTGTTCATGCTGTCCTCTTTTAGGATAGTGACACTAAAGAAGGCTGAAGCCTGGGGGATTTTTTATAACTTGTTGTGAGTCCTCCGAAGTCAGCTAACTTTCACTAGTAATTGTGCTCACATAAGCATGATTTCCTTCTAACAACAGGCCAAAGATCTTCTGCAACAGCAGGAATTCTATTAATATTTCATGAGTAGCTTAAGTTAGAATTTTTAGGATTAAAAAGAGGAAACTGGGTCAAATGCACATGTTGTAAGCATCTAACTTCTTTAATGCTAGATTCATATATGTTGCATTTTGAAAGCTGAAGAAGGAGGTTTTTTGTGGTGGCTTTTTTTGTGTGGTGATGCGGTTTTTTCATTTGACTATTTTATGGAACAATTACTTTTCCCTTTGGAATTTTGTGGGCCAAATCCCAGGAGACTCATGGAATTTCAGAGTGTGTCCAACAACTTCAGGAGATGCTTTTCCAGCATGTGGTGTCTTAAGTAGTTGTTTTCAAATATTGTCAGAAGCTGTGACTGCCAAAGCCACTGCCAGTTCCCAGATAAATGAAGTAATAACCTAAAGTTCAAATTAAAGGAATGGAAGGTTTCTTCCTTTATAAAGATCAGTTGCACAGGAGAGATGGAGAATGCATTTACCACATGATGCTGTAATTGCCATGGTTTTACAAACAGAACTAATGAAATGCAAGAGAAAGGATCCTGATGACTGTTTTTTCAAATATCTCTTACACCTGTAGGTGTGTTAGTGGCTTCCTTGCATAACTTCAGTTCTGTTTTAGTTGTTCCAACTCTCTCTTTGGTATTGTGTGCAATATTAGGCTTTATTTTACAAGAGATGATGAAACAGAAGATGGAAAGAATCCACCAGTGTATTATAAGTCTCTTTGGAGCTGTAAATAGTCAATCTGACTGTTCTCAGTGTTTTCACACACAGTTTTACTCTCATGACCCAATTATCTCTAATGGTTAGTATCTTTTTTTTCATATTTTCAGCCATGTAGACATTTTTAGGTTTGGTGTATAAAATATATAAATGGCTAAGCTATAACAAGGCTCTTAATGGCCTTTGTGGTCTTTTTAAAATATGCATGGAAATAAAAAGTGTATAAATGTAATTGATTGCTTAGCATTATTGTGGTAAAGGGCATTTCTAAGTTCAGTAAGTTGGGAGTTTTTTGTTACACAAAAATACACTAGTGCAAGGTGGACTGTCTGGTGTCTTTGCCAGAGCAAGTGTTGAGCATTCAGTGCAACAGGAGCTTGGGGAGGGTAACCCATTTAGTCCTGGTTGATGTCTCTGTGCCAGCCTAGTCCTCCTCTATGTCTCCTCTCAGTTGCCTTTGGAAGCTGTCATCTATCCTGTAGTTTTGTCCCAAATGGGTTTTAGGTATTTTAAGAAAACTGGGAATTACAGCGTTGGACCTACACGATTATTGCCCTCCCTTTTGCTGGCTCAAACTCAAAGCTGACATTATATTGTCTTGTAAGGGCTTGAACTAACTGTTGGGATTTGTCTTCCTCCTTCCCCTGAAATACCTCCACTAAGTAATAGCATGCAAATACAAAATATAAAACCAAAGAAATTGATTTCTTTTTGGTTCATTTAGGCTTTTGTGCTATTAATTCCATGGCAGATGTTTTCTTTTTAAGGCTATACTCCATCACAGAGTGTGTTTTATCCAGAGTGAATGCTAGTGTCTACATTGGGTGCTAAGGTGTCACTTTTAAGAAGGGCAGTATTTTTAGTGACAAAGAGCAAAGTCCAAAGAACAAGTGGACCCTGTTTTTGGGTTTCTTTAACTGGAATTGGATTTCTTTACGTACAGGTTTTGTGGCTGACTGGCTTCTTTCTCTGCTTTTTATCATAACATTGGGGGGGTTACAGCAATTAAATCACTACTCGCTCACTACTCATGAAGTTATTCCAATCAAGCTTTTGCTCAATAAAGATCAGGTTTGGGTTTTGTTACTAAATGTCAAATACTGCCTCTTCACTAGGAGGAATTTCCGCTTATCCTGGGAATTAATTCTGGGTTTATTTGGAATTAAATTACAGTGGTTTTGGTTGGTTGGGGTTTTTTATCGTCATCTTCTTCTTTTCTCACTGTTCAGCTGTGAGGTCTGGCTGGCTGCCCCCACCACCACCTGCATTGCCCCCTCGACCTTCTGTATCTCAGGTATGGACAAAGCTTTAGTTCTTTGCTGTGTGTTATTTGTTTATTTATGTTACCATTGCAGTGGTTAGCACAAGTTGGCTTGGACACAGCAGTTGTTCTTGCTTCCAAGTTAATGAAAATCTGCAGTTTGCAGTCCCGTGTCCTCCTTCATTGGTCTGCCTGGCCAGAGTGTGGCAGTGTCAAATTACAGACGAATTAAACCTCTTTGGAGTGGAGCTAAAATGCATCCACTAGACCTAACTGTAAATTAAAGGCTAGCAAAGCTAGTCTGTTAAAAAGAATTTCATGCCTGAAGGCATGGGCTTGATACCCGCTACTGCTATGTGCTTTTTGGGCTTCATATGCACTGAAGCCATCTGCTAAGGGAGCCACAGCATAGAAGAGTGCATTGCACTCATTTTAAACCCATTGCACCCATGGGTTTAAAAAAATAATGCTGAAAGGAAGCTAATGCCATGGCAGTTATGTTGTAAAGTGTCAAACCATTAGTGGTGTGCTTTTATTTTGCATTTTGGGTGAGTTTTTGGGTTTTGTTTTTTAGAGCATCACACAACTACAGCACAACACAAATTGACAAAATCATGCATGTCTGCATCCAGACAATTCTTTGTGTTTCAGGAAATGATGGAGGATCATAATCTTTTTCCTTCTGTGTTGTTGGCTGTGTTAATTCTTAGGCATCAATATGCTTTATATATTACTCCTTCAGAGGAAGTGTATAATAGGAAACAAATCCACAGGGGAGCTGACAGCCATTACATACAAAAAGCTGGTGAGATACCTTCCTTGGGCCAGAATGGTCATCACTTGAGCTTTGGATCTACCCTTAAGAGTGTGCTGTTGAACACCTCTTACTCCACAGTGCTTATGATAGAAATTATGAGAGGCTTGTTGCCACCCCCAGCTCCACCAGCAGCTTGTGCTCTTCCTCTCCCCAGCCCTTGTTAGCACTGAGTGCAGTTTCTGCCTTGAGGACTGTAAAACACTGGTTTGAGCTGGCATGTTTTCCCAGCCAGGATGGCATTAACCATGCTGCTAACAGCACACACCCCTGAGTGCACCCATCACGTTCCTGCTTTTTCTGACACTCCCCAGAGAGCAGCATTTCTCTCTGGCTTCCCCAGATCCCACAGCACAGTTCCCTACCTCCCAATCCCAGGTCCCACAGCACAGCTCCCTACTTCCCAGCTGTGTGCCTGCAGCAGTTGCTGCTGCAACCCACGCCAGTCCTCCTGCTGCTGCTCCAGCTTCCCACAGAGCTGGCTCTGTGCAGTGCAAGCCCTCTTGCTGCCACTGGGAAAAGCACTAGCTCCAACAAATCCTGCTCTCAGAGAATAAAACCATTGGTTTCAAGCAAGATTCTGTTAATTGTCCGTTCTCTTGTCCTGTGATCAAGTTGCATCTCCTTAGCAGGGGAGTGACAGCTTAATTTGTTAATGCATGTCCAGCAGCTTCCTTACCAAATACTGAACCAAGTGCTCATCCTACACTGGGACATGCAGAATACAGGACCTTTCTAAAATGATAAATACAAGAAGATTCTCGTGTGAAATTTTTGATCCAGTCCTCTCCATTACAAAAGTCTGGTTTCTAAAAGCAAAAAAAAAAAAAGCGGTTTCTCTGTCTGCTCAGTAATGAATATGCAGCTGATGCTTTGCTAACATGCATCACTTACATTTACTTAATTTATTTCTGATGATATTTAAAGATATTGAATCAAATATTAAAATACCATTGTTCTCATGTCTCTCAAAACTGTATATAAAACCAGCTGTTGAAAACATAATAAGCTTCATGTTCATCACACTGTTTTTTTTTTATCCAAGCATGCCTTTCTGTGATAAAGGTAACAGACAGTAGGGAAGTATGTGTGATGGGGTCATAATTCAGCTGAGCTGACCTTTGCAAATAGCATGTAAGCAATAGTGAGCATATGGATTACAGTAGTCCAGTGGGGCCCTTGATTTAAGGAGCACAGAGAAGCTGGAAGAAGGGATCTGCTTTCAAAGCTGAGACAGGATCAAGAACTGAAGAAAAGCCATGAGGCTGAAATTGCATATTCAGCTTTTTCTTGTTTCAAGATTTACCAAACTCTTCTTAAATTTCTATTTTAACTTATTTTTCAACAGTGTTATTGAAAATCATTCTTTGGTTCATTTTGCTGTATGCCTGCAGTTAAGCACTGTTAATGACAAATGTAGCTTGGAAGTGAAGCAAACCCTGCATATTTCAGGTGGCTGTGCACCTTATGAGTATGCTCATGATATGATTATTTTGGCTCAGTTTTGGAAATCAGTTGGTGGAGGAGGAGAAGGAAATAATTTCTTTCTGAGGACTATGGTTTTCTATGGGTGACTGAGAAGCAGCTTGAACCAGCTGGCTCGTTAGAGTGAGATTAAAGGGCTCATGGGATGTAAAGACCAAAATGCATAAAAGAGAGGTACCAAGGGGTAGGTGTTGCATTTCAGTGGAGCAGAAGTCCTCTTCTGAGCTTCATCAATAGCAGTATAGAAATGGCACCTTGGCTTTTGTCCTGTGTTGCAGTGCTTTTTAGTAGAATTTACTTCAGCCTTCAGGAAAACATTATTTTTCCTGTCAGAATCTCCAAGGTAATCAACCTCAGTGAGTTACTGAATCACTGGTTATTCAGAGTGTGCCGAACATCTCTACTCATATTGAAAACTTCCTGAATTATGTCCACATCCAACTCTGCTTCCATAGTCCAGGCCCCTGATTTTCAAGGGACAAGGACTGTGTCACTGGGTGAGCAGAGCACAAGGTGATACTTAGAGCTGATACTGCTGTGGCCTCGACTTCACAGCTCAGGGAATGCACAGACTCACTGTGGCAGACTCGAGTCTTGGGATGCTGTGAGGACCTGGCCAGTTTATGGCAAATAGAAGCAGGCCTGGCTTCTCTGCTCAGCCCATGCTGTTCCACACTTCTGCTGGGCAGACACTTTACAGGTGGTGGCTGCATCTCCTTTTACTTCTGTAACAGCTTTTGGAGTTGATGGATTTAACTCTGTTTCTTTTTTCTTGATGGCCTCTAAAACGCTATGGTAGCTCCTTCTCAGGATGTGTCTCCATTGCCAAAGTCAGCATTTTATTGACTTTATATCAGTCCATAAGCTGTTTTTGAGGTTTTCTCAGAGCTTTCACCAGACAGTTTTCTGATGCAGTGATGCTTTTATCTGAGGTCCCTATGGTGACTGTTCAGAAACTTAATAAATAAAGATGGATGAAATGTCAGTTTAAATAGTGTGGATACACCATTATGTTCAGTTCATGATCTTTTAACCCAAATTCCAGCCTATACCTCTCTGCACTGCAAGCCATTTTGGATTTATGTTTGGAGTAAGATGTTGTGAATTGCAGTATGAAATATTTTATAAGATTCATCAATTCATATTGCTTTCTTATTAAGAAAAAATAAGTAATTCAAGTTTTGCCTCAATTCTAGAAAGAGTGCTTTGAAAGATTATGTATGGAAAAACTCTTATACATAGATGAGAGGGGTTTTTCTGGAGATGTTATTTTGAAGTGCTTTCCTTTTGTGCATAAGCCTGTGTGTAACTTCACTGACACCTTTTGTGATCTCTAGTAGCACATTTCACATCTAGCAAGTCTGCAGTAGCTTCTTGGATTGAAGGATAATTTTATCCATATCAGTTTCCCAACTTTTTTGACCATAAATATTTAATATACTACAAGCTGTTGTAGACTTAGGATACCAGCAATGTCTTACCTCTGCTTATTTCCATGGCATGCTGTAGTATACAGAACAGATAACCTGTAGCTTTTGGAAAAATCGACTGTGGTTTTTTTCTGGGCTTTTCAAGAATGGCATTCAGTGGCTTGGGTAAGTTTTCCTCATCCTGTGTTCCTAACTTGATAGTAAACTTAAGTCATCAAGGAGGAATGGCATAAAGGTGGCCCCAAAACTTCTATGTGGATCCAAGGTTGTACAGAGAAGATTTGTGTGACATGGAGGTGCAAGAATCACGGTAGGAAGGCAAAAGCTATGCAGCTGATTTGCAGTGACACAGATTTCAGATAGAAAATAACTTTGGGTGCTCATGAATAACATTCCGCTGGAGTCAACGTGTATGCACATCTCATACAAGCCTCTGTTGTTATTTTTTAAATGGAAAACAAAATAGTACTTTATTACTGTTGGCTTTTAAGCCTACAAAAGTCATTTACCACAGCTGCTTTCTCCTGGGAGATTTAGTAACATTTATATTAATAGGAATTATGGATGAACACTGAAGAGCAAATATAACTTTAGGATTTTATCCAACATCAGCTAACTATCTGCAACATTGCCCAATCAGACCAACATTCTTTTATTTAAATTGCTCTATTTCAATAGGTTCCTGTCCAGTAATGAAGGCGTATCTTCAATCCTGCCTGTGCTGTGTAAGGGAATTTGAAAACAGTGGGACTGGAAAAAAACTCTGTGTGTCTTGGCTGAAAAACCTGATGTTCCTGGTCTCTTTTCCCAGAGTCACAATTTTAAGCCTGTTAGTTTTGTAAATTCACACTGGTTTGTGCTGCACTTTTCTTTCTGGAGACCTTGGGATGTGTTTTTCCCACTGATTCCATGCTGGCAGTTTTGGCAGGCACTGAAAAAATTATGGGTGAAGGCAAAGCATTCAAGTGAAGTAGAGTAGGTAGGCAGCTGTTAACATTATCAAATTGAAGTACCCTGAGTACAGTGCAGCTCTGAAGATTAAAATCTCACTGTGTTATACGAGCTCAGAATTTGGCTGTCAGTTTAGTGGACATCGTTACCATCAGATGTTACTGATTTGGTGAAATCCTGGAAATGAAGGACTGTGAGGGATGATGGGTGGGTCACCCTGCCCAGTCACAGCACCTGGTGGTGTTGGAAAGCAAAGATATTATTCTTTTTAACGTATTGAATGTTCTGCTCTCCGAATGTTACTTGATACTTCATAACTCCTTGAAGCTTTTTGGCCATTCATCATCCAGAATTGCAAGTGAAAACTGGGACCCAGTTCAAGAAGTTGTCTTTACTGACATGCCTCCACGTCCTGCCGAATCCGTGGAGAGCCACGAGTGTGGGGTATGCTCAGACTGGGTTTGTAACCATCAGTTACTCGTGCCCATGCTGAGGCCAAGAGGTGGGGAAGGACGCCTCACTGTCCTGCTGAGCCCTCTGGGCCTCCAGAGCAGGATGGCCATGTGCAGGCTCCGTGCTGGGAGATGTTCCAGGCATCTCCCCCACAGCAGCGTCTTTGGCTAAAGCGGAGATACATGGAGGATGAGGCTGGGCTTGCTCACAAGGCTGTTTGGAGAAAATACTCGGGAATTCCTTTATTCTGTAAAATCACTTGAGGAATTTCAAGTGCTGGCAGGACACCTGGAATTTTACAGGAAGGAACTTTTCTGTTACATCAATAAAAATTACACACACACCCCACCCCCCCAGAAAAGTGCAGATTTTGGTTTTGGCACCATGCAATTTTATACATGATGGTACTCTACCAAACAACGATTTTACATTAAATGAAATGAATACTTTTTTAGTTTGCATTTACAACTACTGTGCAAGGAAAGGTTGGGGTTTTTTTGATCATCTCCATGGGTTTGGCTGCGGAATAACATAAGTTGTATAAGCCATGCAATAGGTACTGAAGAAGCCTGTAACAGTAATGAAACTGGAAGTCTTCTATAACATGAAAGATTTTGCCATCTGCCACTTTAATATAATACAAATGGATTATCTTCCTCTCATGAAAATTATATATTAAATCTAAGACAGCCAGACAAAATAAATTACAGTTTAAGAAGTGGTGGAAAGTAGCACAGTTAAAATTGAATTTGAGGAGTAGCTGATGGATGCTGTAAAATCCTTTCTAAAGAGGTTTCTGGAAGAGTGGAAGAAGGCGAGTATCTTAATTAAAATGTGTTGTAACAATTTTTTAATTTGGCTTCACATTTATCATAACAACAAAAAAAGAAGCTAAGAACCCAATGCCTGTATCTCTACTGGAATGCACATATGCCTTTCTAGCTTACGTTAATCTGGTTTTGTGGAAGTTGAAGTATTAAAACAGATTGTTAATGCTTCCATCTGGGTCCTATTCTTTCCTTGTGAATGAGCTGAACATTGCAGCAATTTGTTTGTATTTACTGCCTTTCTCCTCAACCTTATCACCAGCCCTCAGATAGCTCAGGGAAAGAAAAAGCTTATCAAAACTTCAGGGCTGCATGGTGCTGAGAAAGCAGGCAGCACACTAAGACCCTGGCAGCTTGTTGCATTTGCATCCCTGTGGGGTTTTTTTCTGTCTTACCATTTTCAGTTTTTGTAATAAGCAATAAAAAAGAATGGATGATTCAGTGTGGGATGCAGGAGACTCACAGAAACTGGAATTGAGATGTCTCGACTTCTCAGAAATTGGCTTTAAGCACAAAAATATGAGTGTTTAGAAAGGAGCAAAATACCTCTGAAATGAACTTGTGTAGAGATGATAGAAGATTGCAATGGGCGCATGCAGAGCATTAAGCATATTTAGTATCCTGCTTTTTCTTACAGATAAGCTGTTCTCAATACTTTTTTTTGCAAAGCTAAGCACTGGTACTGTATAGGTAATGATTATGGGCTACTCCAGTGAATGCACAGAGATAATTTCATTTCTGTGAGTAGTACCAGTGACTACAATGGGACTATTTCCATGTGTAAAGTTAGCCTGGAGCATAAGTGTGGGTGGAATTGAATTGTGGCAATGATTGAATATATATACTTCACCTCTTGCAAAAAGGCTCTCAGGTAACAGAAATATGAAAGCTTGGTGTAGATCTTCTGTTCTGGAAGATCAGTTATGGATTGTCTTGAAAAGTGGGTGTGAAATCTACATATAATCCAGCATTGCAAAGCAAAAGAACTGGAAGTGTAAGTGAAGAAGCAGTTGTTAAGATCCTGTGTTCTCTTATGGTTAGGAAAATCTGTCATCCGAGGCTTTCGAAGCACTCGGTGCTCAAGTGAGCATTACATATTCTTTTAGAAAGGTGCTGTTAAGCATCATCACATGGAGCAGTGAGGAGGTTGTCAGTGGCTGGTCAGGGATCATGCGATGAAATAATGAGCATTTGCAACTCCTAATACTCTTCTTAACGATGAGGAATTATTTGTCTTGATGCTCAGTGTTGGCCATAGGCTGCGGGTTGGGCTCTGTCTGTGGCCATTGCACAGAAACTTCGTTGGCCAGTTCTACCTTCTGCCTGGAAGAATGAGAAGGGTATGGCTTTTCTTAGACAATTTGAGGCTGTGCTGACAAAACAGGAGATACTGTCTGGTAATAACTGGACTGGTTAGACAGTTCTAAACTGGTTCTCTGCAAAGAGAATCTCTTCAGGAGATTTGGAATAGGACACTCTTGCTCTTTTCTGTGGTCACTTACCCTGCTTCCCAAAATCAAGATACCCTTAGGCCTGGTCTGCAGACTCTGCACTGCTGATAGTGCAGATGACCAGGGTATTCTTTGCCCATCTCCTGTAGCCCTGGGTGTATTAGCAGCCATACCAGCCAGCACAGCAGCATTCCCATGTCAGTAGTTTACTCCATTCTGAGGATGTGAGACACCTCCAGCAAAGCACTTCTACACTAACCATAGAGTTTCCTTTGGAAGACCATATTGCATAATGTATAATTAATAAACGAATGGTGAAGAATTTAAACCCAAATATAATTGTGTCAAGTTGTATGAAAATTTTAAGACATTTCTGTTATTGGAAGGAGGTAGTTTTTACCATGTTTCTGAATGAGTTGCCTGGAGACTACGCTAAGTATGGTATTAAAATGATGAAGAACTAAAGGGAACTCACCTCAGCTGCTCCTGAAGGATCTCCTTTTCCTTGTACTCCACTATAGGACCAGAGTGCTGTTGAGCCAGGCTCTCTCTGCCCAATACCAGAAGGCTGTAAATACTGACTTTCACCCCACGTTCAAATTAGTGAAGGGAAAGAAATATGTGAAGAATCCCTCTGTCAAAACAAAAAGCAGGAGTTATTTTTCCTTTAAAATCTATGTGGGGACATTGTGGGGAGACATCAGCTTGCAGATGTGTTCATAAAGCCTCTCAGAGAGGACTTTGTTGTGCTGGCTGCACCAGGAAACCTTTGCATCGATGCATGATGCATGTGCCAAGTACTCAGACATGGCCTGTCCCGCGTGCCACTAGGTGGCAGTTTAGGGACACGGCAGTCACTTGGTTTTATTCATTATGCAGGAGCTGCATCACCAGAACTAGTTGGGGTTTTTTGGGGGGGGTTCGGTTTTTTTTTTGTTTTGGTTTTTTGCTTGGTTTTTTTTTTTTTTGGTCAGATGTAGCTATTTGTTTATTTTTACCAGCCACTGCACTGCTGGCTGCCGAACTTTGCCATCCTCATGTCCTGGCAGCAGGGAGATGTGGCCAGCCCAGTGACCCAGCCTCAGACAGCAGGTACCACAGCCCTGAGCATGGGCTGCAGGCTGTGCCTGACAGACACATCACAACACTCAGCTTGCAAAAAATGTGTCTTGCTCTGACAGATTTTGAAATCTTGCCCTTTTTGACATTACCACCGCAATTTATATTTGCTTTCACCAGAACACAAGTTTACCCATTTTTTCCCTTTTCAGTTCCCTTTGGTTTAAAACAGTATTCTCTTGCAATGAGACCATTTACAAAAAAAAAGAAAGAAAGGAAAAAAGAGAGGGTGGTTCTGCAAAAGTTTGCATTCCATTTTTTTAAAAATTTTTCTTTCCCCTCTAGGCCCCTTATCTGACAGTGATTTCAATTTTTCTGATTATTTGAAGCTGACATTGTAGAATACCAATCCATTCAGTTACTTCTACACTGTTTGAACACACTGGTTCTTCAAAAGCTGCATTTTTTTATCTGTACATAAATAACATGGAGTTGGTCGGGTTTTTCTTTTCCTCTCCATTCTGTGGAATAAGTTAATATATTTTTACTTCTGATGTAAGGTTTAGTGTAGGCTCCAACAAGAGTGTGAGCACCAGAAACTGCCTGGCCAGGTTAAGGCAGGTATTTAGTGCTCCCTGTCCAGGAAAGGTCATTAAGAGCTGTCTCTCCTGTACCCTGAACACTGTTCTGTGTTGTGCAGCAAAGCTATACCATGAAGACTTTATTGTGTGTGTATCACATGTCTCTCTGAAGGGCTGGGTTTACTCTTGCTGTCCCTAAATAAATGAATGGGTTGTCAAATTGATGTGGCCCAAACTTACTGTGTGGTTCTGTTCATTATTTGAGCTTTGCCATCCCCCAGTCATTCATGAAACCCTCGTGGATTTTGCCAGGCTACTGTTAGCTGTGTTTAGAGTCTTAATTTCTTTCAAATGTATAAAAAGCGCTTGTAGAAATCAGGGAGGTTATGGGCTATTCAGCTTGCTGATAAAGAAATGTTCTGTTGCATTCAATGGACTTTTAAAGGTCTTTGATTTTTATAGACACACAAAAAAAGATTGCTTTTTTCCATTTCACTCTGTTTGACCAGAAATCTACATTCACAGAGGAAGCTTCAGTATATAAAAAGCTTTTCAAAATTCAAATGTTAGCATCCAATAGTTATTAAAATTAAAAAAAAAAGAAGATATTAATATTCAAATACTGGAAAGATTACAGTGTGAGGGGTTCTTTGGGGGGTTTTTAGCCATCAGGTAACACTACAGATGTAGCACACCTAAAAAAGGGTGGGAGAGAAATCTTGTCAGTCAAAATACCTTTTTCCTCTCTCCTGAGGAATTTGACATGCATTTTAAAAAAATTAATCCCAAAACTTCCTCCTCTGTACACATTTGATACTGTATGGTTGGAGAAGAGCAATACCACAGAACCACATTTCCCCTGCACCTTTCTCTACAGCTCTTAATGTGTCTATTACAGAAGAAATGAAAATGGTATGGAAAAGTTTCTCCTTTTTAAAGATACCATATTCTGTGCTTTCTGTTGTTTTTATTTAACTTAGAGTTAAGCACTTGGAAACTTGTGACTGCTACAGAGTTTGGTGGGCCTATGCAGAAGCCTCTTGGCAACAGTGAATTAGGTTCTTCGGTGTGCAACAAATTATTATTATGGCTAAAATCCTGGCCCCTTAAAAGTTTGAGGTTTGCCTTGGGCATGGTTTAAGCACAGGCTTTCACCTGTGTAGAAACGAGCCTTATTTGAGGAGGGAGCAGGATGGCAGATTGCCCTTCCTGCCTGGGGGCTATTGCCAGCCTGGCTCCAACTTGGCAGAAACTGGGAAAGAGGAGAAGAGGCTGTCTGTCAGTGCCAAGTGCCCTCAGCCTCCTGCTCCTGCCTGCTTTCCCCATCTTGGAGAGCCAGCCCTTACCTTCTGGACAGAAAACAGCCACACCATATTTATAATGACCATGTTTGCTTCTGTGCACCTGGCAGCTCTAAATCTTTCCACCCTCCCCAGTGCTGTGCCCTGTCCTGGTGGAGGCAATCAAAAGGTACAGAAAGCTTTCATGAGAGGCAAAGCAAGGGATTGACCCTCTGTTTTAATTTGCTTCTCAGTCAGATATGTTGGGAATCAGGTGTTTTGTTTTGCAGATGTGTAGATCTGGGTGGTGAGTGTTCAGCTGGGTTTCTGTTTGAAATGTGAGAAGGGAGGAGGTAAGACTTGTCTGCTTTTTTATGACTTGTGTTTTCAGTAACTTCGCTGGAATTTTTGGTATGATTCAGGCTTTGTCGCTCCAGCCTCAAAAACTTCAAAGACAGAGGCTTACTCCTATGAATTTTCATTGGTTTCAGGTGATAATAAGGTGACAGGGCATATCTAGGATCTTTCTAGCTTTTTTCCACTCTCTTAGTTTTTATCTGAGCATTTAGGCCATAATGGTAATTCTAGAAGAAATGCTGGGTACTAGATTGTTTACATTCAGAGACATGATTCCTAATGCTTCACTAAAAAACTTTTCTCCTGTTTTCTCAGCACAGTAAAATGTGAGAATATGGTTTCATTAAAAATCTGCAAAAGACCTATGTCATCCATTCAGCTGTCACCCTGGATCTCCATTTTCCCTGCTGTTGAATTGTTAAAGTAACTTTTCTTTTGTGTGTAACATTTCCTTTCATTGACTTTATTGTATGTGACTGCTAGTCATTTTCAGGGTGTAGCAATGACTTATTTGTTGTTGCAGACAGAGCAACCATCTGAGGTTGAATTACATCCTCAGATGAACAGACCCCCATCACAGGCAGAAGAAAACAGTTCAGCAAAAAAGGTGAGATCTGCACATGTACCATTACGGAGTAATTTTCCTTCATCAACAAATGTGGTTGTTTTAAGTTTAAAAGCAATTAAACAGAGGGTTAGGATTATGTTTTTACATGTTTACCTTCTCTCGAGGTTAAGATGCTGGAGAGAACTGTGATCATGTGTGACGTCAACTCGGATAGATCATTAAGAAAACTCTTAGTACATATACATTGGTGCACGTGCTTTGAGAGAGGCAGCTTGCCATTTATTTCAAATCAATAGGGGCTTGTGGAGCCATAGGGAAAATAAAAAAGAGTTTGATTGTACTCAACCCCTGTCTCAGTGTAGTTCCTCCAAGCTGTGATGCACTTCTTGGTTTCAGTTACTGAGGATTTGGTTTTGATGTAAACACACCTCTTGGCTAGAGGTCAGGATCTGCCACTGAATGTACATAGACTGGGAGAGATTTGCTTAAGATGTGCAATTTCTAATATGTTTTTGTATGAACCTATCATTTGTATAAAGTAAGCACTGAAATTAAAATGGCACACTTCAAAGGGCCTTGCTTATGGATGGAGTGGCCTTAGCAGTGGCTGTGAGCATTTTTCCTCTCCTGGTCATGCTCTGACCACCTCCTTCCACCAGACCCAGCTAGAACAGGCTTGGATAGGGGGCAAATACAGATCCTCCCCACTCTGGCCCCTCCTGCAGCCAGAGAGCACCTGCAAGACATTTACTCAGCCCAACCAAGAACTTTTGGCAGGTGCTGGATGGGGTATGTACCTTGCCCAAGGAGCACCATCACACTTCTTACTGTAACAGGGGCCACAGACAAACATCCAGTGTCATCATTTTCTGTATGTGACAGGGCTTTCTAGGCAGTGTCCTTGCTCTGCTTGTGCTCATCATATGCTACTTCTAGCCTGGCCCTGCTTCTTCCTTGCTCTGCTTTGTAGCCCTGCTGGGGAAACGAAATCCTTGTGGTCCACCTACTTCATGCTCACCCTCATCCCACCTGGTTCCCTAAAAAGCAGCAAAGTCCCAGGCTGTGGGGTGTGGGAGGCAGGTGGTTGTTGCAGTGCTGAACCTTCCAAAGCCTGGTGCAGCAGCAGCCGGCCAAAGAGCCCCTGCAGAGGGACCTGCTTTTAGGTATTGGACCATTTCTTACGATATTGTGTTTGAAAGGGAAGAGGGATTTATCCTGTGGATTTGGTAGGGTTTGGGCAGTGTAAGGTAGACAGAAATTGTGTGTTTGGCATTATAGCTGTGGAAGGCATATGCAAGTTCCTCCCTTGCTGTACGTGGTGTGTTTGCAGGGAGCTGTGCCTGTGCAAAGGATTTCAGAGCATGGCATAACCAGAGATCTGTGCAGTCATGATGTGCTGACATCCTGATCAGAACATATGATAATATTTTTAGATTTTTTGTAGCAATTACAGAACTGGTTTTTAATGTTTAAACCTTATTACTTATAATTCAAATTCTTTTAATAATTGCAACTCTTCTAATGTGAATGATTGATGGTCTTATATCGGTTACATTTTGTATCACTCATAGTAGTCTCTTCTTGTGAGTCAGGCTGCTTACTACAGTAAGCTGTAATTGCTTTGTCATTAAATGTTTCCCCATTAATTTTTTTCTTATATTATTATCATTTGGCCAAAACACAGAAGTGAAGATAATCTAGCCCAGTAAAATGTGTGATAGTGAAATTTGGTCTTTGGTTTTGTCTGTGATGCTGAAAAAACCTTTCTCAAGTCAATTCAACTTTTTGAGTCCTAGCTTTCTCATTCATGAAATGAGGCTGTAATAGTTACATCCCTTGTAAAACAGATCTAATAATAAAATACACTAAAGAATTCACAAATTTTATTTATAATTTAAATCATCTATAAGGTGGTAAAACTACTTCTCATTGCCAAAGAAAGGATGTCTTAATTTATAACAATGAAAACACTTCTTACCACTGAAGTCATAAAAATCCAAGATTTTGCTTTACCTAGAAAACCCAGACTATTTCTTTGATGTAACTTATTAAGAGAAATAGCTGGCTTTCTATACTTCCAACATGTTAATTTTGCATGGATAATTTCATGTATTTGTATTTCAAAACTATATTCAGTGTTGCTTCACGTAAAAGAGGAAGGGAGAAGGGAGGGGCTCCATGCCAGATGTGTGAGGCAGTAACTTGGGATGCAAGCGATTGATTATTGATTCTTTCCAACTGAGCATAGTCAAAAATAAATCTTGCTCTGTTTTTAATGCTTTTGGGTCAACTGGGGGCTAGTACATGTATTTATACCCTTCCCTCCACCTCCACCCAATGCACACTAAGCTATACAACCCAGTTCTGAAGAGCCTGTCATCCGGATGAAGGCAAAACACGCTTTCATTCATGAAGGGATTGCAGGAATTATTGTTCTTTTTTCAAAGTCAGAAACCTGAGAGGCTATTACCAAATTTGAATTAAGCTCTGTACCTCTTTAAATTATGAAATCTTAACCAGCTGTCAGCAATTTATGTGTCACAAGTATTCTCCAGCCTAATGATGGGACACATATGGCCTGACTTAACGGTGCTGTGCTTTTTCCTTTCAGGAGGTTGTTCTTGCTCAGCCACCCTCCAAACCCACCCGCAGGAAGCTCCGGACGGAGGCACAAGGGCTGGAGACCCCCGAGCTTTCTCCCACTATAAATGTGACTTCTTCCCTGCCAGCAGTCAAGCCTCACCTCCCAGTCCAAAAGTAAAAACCTGTACCAAGCATGCCAAACTGCAGCGTGAGATCTGATGTAGCAGGGTTTGCTCTTTGCATAATTTTGTGCTTAATAGTTCTGTTTCTGAGAATGCTTCACAAGATACAGGTCTCTGAAATCTACATCAGTCTTCTCAAATGCAGACTAAGCCTGTAGTGACTGTCAGTGGTATTTATAGGTAGATAACCTCTTCAAAGGTGTTCTACTTCTGTACCTGGTAGACATGGCTGAAGAGCAAGCCTAGCTGTTCAGCCATCTCTAACACCAACGTCTCTAACACAACTTTTATATGTGAGGGTGTGTGTTGCACGTGTCTTCTGGAATTTTGCTCCTTCATGTGGACAGATATGACCAAATAAATGCCCAGGAAGCTGAGTCATGAAATGCTTGATGTTGGTCATATCCTTGTGATATTTCTTCATTGCAAGGCATGTTGGAAATGGGCTTGCCACTGGTGTGAGTTGAGCCGCAGATCACTTGCAGTGTGTCTGATCATGGCCAAACCCAACATGTGTTATTTGCTCTCATAAATACATCTGTCGAAGCTGTCAGCAACAAAGACTTGTAGGGATTTCACTCTATGTGTATTTAATAGTGGTGGAGAAGGGGCTGTATAAATGGTAAGTGAAGGCACTTGAAACCCTGCCAGGTCTGTGCATCTCCCTCAGCTGAAGCACTGTGCAAACATTATACCCCACCATCACCCAGGGCCTTGCAAAGACATCTGATTCAGTCTGAAACAAAATGAAGCTGCCCAAATCAATTGAGTGTTTCTTGGCAAACTGTTTATCAGTAGACTGAATCGGTGCTGCATAACTGGAGATTAGAATAAGTAATAATACTCCTAGGATGCTCTTAAAGTACTATTTTGTGCTTTGGGAGTGCATATTCCGTAGTGGTTCAAAGATAACAGCATTTGTTAACATCTCAATCCTGTCTTGTCTATATCTTTCCTAAAATGTTAAGATAGCCACAGACTTATATTGCCCTGCTTTTATTTTTTCCCCTATAATTTATTAGTTTATAGCCCATGGAGAATAGTTTGCAGCAAAATAGCGAAGCAGAAAACTGACTGTTCAGTGGAAGATAACAGCATAAAGTCCTGTCGCCGTGCTGTGAGAAAGAGCCTATTGCAAAAATCAGTGCCATCAGCTCTGTTAAGAGAGAAGGGCTAATGGGGACTGTGTGCCACTGGACCATATTTAAATAGGGTATCAATTTTAGATCAAATTTGGCATTAAAGAGCTTTTTTTGCCTCATGTAAAACTTTAAAATAATATATTTGGAAAGAGGCTTGGATATTCAGCCAGTATTTTCTGTATTTTCTTTCTTTTTTTACTGTTATCTCTCTTGCTTTGAGTAGGTTGATCTTATGTACAGCTGTCTCTTTTTATACCTGTCTGCGTAGCTGTCATTTCCTCCAAACCAGTTACCACAGGCTATGAAGTAATAAAAATTCTTAATTAATAAAATAAGTTCTTAAAATAAAAAAGATACATCCTTTATTTTAGCAGCAAAAGAGCTGAGGAAAGTCCATAAGTCATCTTCTGGTTGTGATGTTAGATGGTTTTGGTGGAAATAACTGCTTTGAATAAAAGAAGTATTAATTTTTGAAGTAAAGAAACATCAGAATCAGCAAAAATCTGAGACAGCATTTTCATGCCAATGTCCTTTCTTTCTGTATAAAATGATTTTTGTATTTTCTGTTAACCACTCCTGACTCTTTAAACTCTACAAATGTCTGAAAACAGTTAATGCAAAGATACTGCAATAAGCACAGCTATGCAGGGATCATTCTTAAGTTCAGTGAGAATGCAGTGATTTTGAAATAATTGAGACAGCCTAAAATATTTCTGTCATTCAGGTTAACAAGTTTCAAATACTCCACCTAATTCAGCCATCTCATTTCAGTGTTATATTTTTCTTCTCTTAAATCTGTAGTTTTTACCTTGTCTTTGAAGCATAGTCTAGTGTGCAGAGAGTTACACAAAATGGGTGGGTGCTCTTCTGGCATCAGCCAGTGTTGAGGCTCTTAATTGAAATGTTTTGTATTTATCTGTCTGGCAGACAGTCTTCCAAGCAGAAAAGGGCTATTCAGACCGCTATACGAAAAAACAAAGAAGCCAATGCTGTGCTCGCCAGGTTGAACAGTGAGCTCCAGCAGCAGCTGAAGGTAAGGAACGCATTGAAAATCAGTGACAAAGCTCTGTGCGATCAGTTACGTGTCACCTCCAGCAGTATTGGAATCAGAGCGAAATAGAGGACAGTAACTGAAGTAAGCACAGAGATGAAAGCTTTTAATGACAGCACGTTGCTATCATTCCTTGGGTCAGGTCTTATTTGCTTCCATCTTCGGCAGGCCAGTGCTGTTACCTGTGTTTTACAGCAGGAGAAGCCAGAGAAGTTTGCCTAAGTTCACACAAGAGAAGAAAACTGAACTTGTCCTTCAAGTTGTATTGCTGTCTGAAAGCTTTCTGATAGAGCAGAGCTCTGCTGCTTTTATGGAGACCAGAAGACTTGATGGGTACTCCTCAGGCACATCTTGCACTGAGGCTTGGAGGGGGTTCAAGTGCGCTCCACGCTGGGGCTATGAACCTGCCCAAATGGGGAAGCAGACCCTGGAGGAGTTGTAGTCCAGCCCAGCTCCCATACCTGCAGGGAGCCCTTTCATGGGGGGTCAGCAAGAGCCTGCCTGGCTGTCCTTTATTGGAGCAGGGTGGTGCCATGCAAGCATCCCAAAAGTTCTAACACACCTCTCCTCCTGCAGGAGGTTCACAAGGAACGAATTGCCTTGGAAACACAGCTGGAGCAGCTACGTCCTGTCACCGTCTTGTGACACGCACGGCTGTGCATGAGCAGGAGCAGAGCAGTGCTCAGCAACTTTGCAAGGAGAGGAGTTCTGTGCAGCTGAGCAGGGTCTCTGCCAAGGCAGTGGGGAGGCCTGGCCATGCTAGGTCTCTCTTCACCCCATTACGCACATTTTGCATTTGCAGAAGAAGGTACAGAAAACAAATACCTGACTGTGGAATATTTCTGAGTGGGGGGGTGCTTTGCCTTCTTTCTTCCCCCTTCCCAGCCTAATGTGTAAATGCAGTTTATCACTGAAATGAATAACCGGAGAGTATTTTATTTATGTAAAGAATTCCTGATTTATATGTGTTTTGGCAGCACCTCCTGCCCCGATCATTAAGAGGTACAGCATTCCTGAATTCTTGCTTCAATTGAAAACTCATCTTCTGAGATGTGCATCTGGATGTTACCGATTCCTGTAGGATTGTATCATTGTAGAGTACCTGTGGATTTAACATACCATAGGAATAGAACTTGCAAGATGTACAGAATCTTTATCCTCAATCACGTCAAATAATTATTTTCTTAGTACTGTTTATTATGCAATCATGGATGTATTTTAATGTTAGAGAACTTGTATTTTATTAGTTCAAATCATATAAGAGAACAATAAAAAATACTAAAATATAATTATTTTGGAAATTAGGGAAAAAAATCTTTTTGAGGTACAGCTGTTTCTAATCACCAGTATTTGAGCACTTGCTTGCAACTACCAGTGTCTCTGCATTCCTTTAGCATGTTTGAGATGGCTGGTGTATAGCTTTTTTTTTTTCTTTTTTTTCTTTAACCAACAGTCTATTTCTAACAGGAGGTTAAAAATGCATTCAGGGCATTTTTATAAAGGCTATTCTATGTACATTTGTATTAGTCTGCTTTGTTGTCTTAAGAGCTGCTGATTTGTTTTAAGGATGTGTACAAGAACTGTACTTCCAGAAGAGGAAAGATAGCAAAAGTGCTACGTATGAGGCTATAAAATGTGAGATGGAAGTAATTGCCTTTTACGGCAGGCTTTTGTTAAGGTTCCTTTGCACATCAGTGGAGATGCTACTGATAGGAGAAAGCTGCTAATGCCCATCTATTTTCTAAGAGAAGAAGCAAAGATTAATGTTTAACCTGAATTCGGTCCAGGACCAGCTGAATCCTGTGGGGATTTTTCCATGGATGCATGGTTGGTGGCTTTGGTCTCAGTTCTTGCAGTGGAAGCTGGCTAACTAGTGTTGCTTTATTTCTTGGGCCAATACTCTTGGTTTTGAGTGACTTCAGACATAATAATGTCAGCCCTGTTCCCACCATGGGTATGGTGTGCTTTACTGCAAGGGGATGTCACCTACTGTTGTCCACCTTAAACATGACACTGCACGTGTCTCACTGACCTGATTTAAGTGTATGTGTTCACCTTGCAGAAACAGTGCAGCAATTTTGTCACCCTTGTGGGTGTGATGCTTCCTCCCTGTAGCTGTAGGATGGCCCTGGGGCTGAAGAGGAAGGAGAAGAAGGTTTGAAGCAGCTGAGTAACCTCTCCCTGGGGTGTGTCATGGAATGGCTGCTGTGGCATATCAGAGGGTACCAGAGCTGCCAAAGGTTTTGTTTAGAGATAAGAAAGGCATCACTGCTAGTGTTTAAAATGATAAGGAAACAGTCTGCTTTTGCTGAAAGGAATGTAGATGGGGGACACGAATCCAGAAGTCTGCAGGTGAAAATAAGCATTTGCAGAATTGTTACTGAAACTCTATTTTTGTAACACACTAGTTTTGATTAAACTAAAGATCACTATGTCAACAAGCAACAACTGTTCTTCTGGATTTGAGACTTCTCTCATGTGACTCTTGCATAGCTGGGGTCAGATGGTTGTTCCTGGTCAGTGACAAAATGTGAGGAATGCAAGCTTTTCTGGGAAGCTGCAAAAGAGCCACTGCCCTCTTGCTAATAGGGGTATTGTTGAGAATTTATCATCATTTATTTCATTTGTTCATAATACTACTGAGTCATTCCTGAGATTTAATGAGGTTAAGTGCTCGCCCTGTTTGCTTTTTAGTTCATACATTGTCACTTGTTAATAAGCCCTTACTATTTCATAGGAAATAATCATATGGGACACTTGTTTTTTCTTTTAGGGGTGATTTTTTTAAGGAAAACTTTTAAATGATTACAAAGAAGTGTGCACATTGCATTTTTAAGGCAGTGGAGGACTTTTTCATGTTTGAAAGGAGCTTCCTTTGGAATAATCTCCCATTTATTTCACCTGAGTTATTCATGGAATAGATGCTGTTCAAGGGAAGAGTGGAAGAGTCTGCTTTATACTGTTGTTTTCAAATATCTCTCTTCTAAAATCCAGGAGGTTTTTTCATTCACTGGAAATTATGATACTTGCTTAGCCAACAATGAAATATTTGCTTGGCTGTTACTTTACCACTGGATTCATACATGAAAGTATTTAACATTCCCTGCACTTTTAGTGTTGCAATCAAATACCCCACTCAGCTTCAATGACTGGAATGTGAGTTGATTTGTATTCTTTTTGGTGAAACATCAGCTGTGATGAGGATACACAACTTCACACATCAGTAAAGTGAAATATATTCAAGGAGAGGTGTCGATGTGTTATACATATGATGTAGGAGGTTACTCTTCTGTATGTCTCAATGGTTAAGCATTTGTGGTAGCCCACACAAAATGAAAATGTGTGTCTGTTCTTGGGAAGCTGTTAGAATTTTGAGGAGAGGAGGAGGCATCATGAAGCTATGACAGTGCTTCTGGCAGTTGCTCCATGCAGCGGTGCTCATGGCTACTGTTAACAGGCCCTGGCTGGTCCAAATTCACATCTAAATCCAGTGTTACAAATTTTCTTCAAAATTATTTTTCCTTTAGAAAAATGTGGGTGTAGTAAGATCATAATTTCTTGCAGAAACCTTTAATTCCTCAGACTTTGGATGGGAGATGCTCCTACATCCAAAACCATTTGGTCAGAAAGGGTGACCTCACAGGCTTAATGTTCAGGATGCTTTCTTGAGCTACAGGTGAGTGATCAGCTTTAAGCCTCTGACATGCCTGAACCAGAACAGCAACTAAGGTCTGCCTGCCCCAGCTGCCAGCCTGACCAAGGAGCAAGATCATGCTCCCATGCATGAGCTCTCACCGTCCTCAGCTCATAGTTTCTGTAGGTACTTGGGCAGAGCACAACATGCACAGCAAGAGAGGATAAATGGGAGCAGGAGCTGGAGCACGACATCCTTGCATCTGAGAGGATATGCTGACCGTGAGCCTGGTGTCCCTTTTCAAGTCGTCAGTGGGCAATTAAATATTTTTGTCTGCAGAACAGGGCTAGGCAGAGCAGATAAGGATCTTCCTCAGTGTGGGTTTAAGTGTGCACTCACATGTCTTTTGTTCATGCATTTCTTTATGGGTCCGTTAACATTCATATCACCTGATACCTGTATTTATGTCAATTTATGGTAATTCTGTGGTGAAAAAAGAAAAACGCCCAGCTAAGTGTAGTGACTGGTTGCCTTTGTAGATAAGCCATTTTTATATGAGCCTTTCAAAATAAATAATGACCTGGTAATTAAGCAAGGCAAACAGTTTCCATTTCTGAGGCATTCCTTTATTAAACAAACTACCTGTGAACACACATTAATCCTTAAGGATCGATGTCCTTCTCTTAGTTATTAATTTTACACTAGGATGCAGTGGGAACATTACCAACTCTTTCCAGAAAGTCCTTGGTTCGCTCTTCCAGAGAGTTTTGGTGATGTAACAAAAGTGTGTTTGGTCAATGCAGACTTGTTATTGGTAAGTTGTTTGGTATCCTGTTAAAGTCGAAATACTATCTTCAGACTGCATGGCAGTAGTTTTGCTGCTGGGAATTCTGTATCCACATCAGGGAGAGGAATTTGGCTATCATCCAGACAGTTCCAGCTTGACAGATGATCAGAGGGCTGGAGCACCTCTCCTGTGAGGACAGGCTGAGTTCAGGTTGTTCAGCCTGGAGAAGGCTTTGGGGTGACCTTATAGCACCTTTGAGTACCTATAGGGGCTACAAGAGAGCTGGGGAGGGACTTTTTACAAGGTCACGTAGGGATAGGACAAGAGGGAATGGCTTCAAACTGAAAGAAGGCAGGTTTGGATTAGATATAAGGAAGAAACTCTTTACTGAGAAGGTGGTGAGAGGTTGCCAGAGAAGTTGTGGCTGCCCCATCCCTGAAAGTGTTCAGGGCCAGGTTGGATAGGGCTTTGAACAACCTGATGTAGGGAAAGGTGTCCCTGTCCACAGCAGGGGGATTGGAACTAGATGATCTTCAAGGTCCCTTCCGATCCAAACCAGTCTTTGATTTGTAAACACTGCGAAGGCTAGCCAGCATAGGGTGATAAGGCTTTGCATGGTAAAATGACCACAGGGGGATGGTTTGGATTTGGAACCCTTCACGGGAAGCAGTTAGGATGGGCATAATGTGAAAATTGCCTGTTGGTGATGCATAGGTTGCTTTCCTCCCAGCTGAGCTTCCAAATCAGGAGGAAGAGATGCTGTAAAAGTTGCTAGCTGGGAAATGAGGGGTGTCCGTTTTCCAGTACCATCAGCCTTTCGGTCTTCAGCATACACGGTCCTTGACAAGAAAATACATTGGTTCGTGACGCCACATATTTTATTGACTAAAGAGTAAAATATATTTTCAGGAAAAAAAGTAAATCTTAGTGATTTAGTATCTTTGAAAAGAGATGATGTATTTTGAAGCTTTTTTCAGCTATCTTGATATGTGCTATGAACATATGCATTATGTTTTACTCTGTTACTGATTTTTTGATATAAAAAAGTTGTATTGCAAGCATTATTGTTGTTAATCTAAAAAAAATACCCAAAGGCTCTTATATATTTGAATTTTAACTTATAAATTAGATAGCCAGATTTAAGTAATTTGTTTTCACAGCTGCAGACTGTCCCCGTGGTAAGCTGCAAAACGTATAGGGTTCTATACTATGCCCATCTAATTTTGGAAAATGTATGTGATATGAAGCTGGGTGCTACATTAAAATAAAAGCGTCCAATGAGTTCAAATTGCCTTGCTTTTGTGGTTTATTTAGGATGTTGATGGTGCAGATCTGCCAGGAGACCAGAAACTGACACTCAGTAGAAAAAATACCATGCTGAAATGGCTGACCTTCAGCTTTGAAAGATGAAATCACTTACATTGGGATTGTGTGTACATGATAGAGACAGAGACTTATTTAAAGTGAAATCATATTTCCTTAGGCTCCAGTTAAGTCAAAACTTCAACTTTGCTTTGTCAGGCCTCGCTTTGTCAGAATTCAGATGTAGCTCCCTGATTTAGCCCAAAGAGGGACACCCTTTCACCACCGTGAAGGAAGAACCGTTCCCAGCCTCCAACAGACCCTTAGCTGGAGGGTGCCCGGGCAGGGACCTGCAAGAGGACTGCAGGTGTTCCACCCAGCATCCCTGTGATCAGTGGGTTTGGCCCCTTGTCAGCTGCAATAGCTGAAATTAAGCTGGGAAAAGGAAACCATTTGAATAGCTGGCCTTTGTGGGCAGGGAGCCAGAAGGGACAGCATATTCTGCTCTTTAACTAGTGTGATTTTTAAGAATTATGTCACAGCTATCCAAAGAGCAGAGCTTTAAAAGAGGAAATAATGAGTGATAAATTAATTCTTCCAGCATTAAGCCATGACAAGGGATGGTTTATTGGCCTAAAAGTATGTCTCTGGTGCACATGAGGCACAAGGCCAAGGCGTTAAAAACTTGTAAATATCCTGTGGGGAGCTATTCTCCATCAGCAGTGGGATGGATTTAGATGGCTCCTCCATTCTTAGTTTTTACAATTAGATGGTACTCTGGGGTGCCTTCATGCGAATCTAGATTGGCTCTCCGTATTTAAATTCATGTTCCCAATAATCTTTCTTAAAAATTAAAAATGCATCTTCCCGCTCCAGAGAAAAGTTCTTAGTTGAAGTGGGAAAGAAAAGAAGCAGGAGAAGCTTCAAAAATCCTTTTTTATCTGTTTTTTAAGGTAGTGCTGCTTTACAAGCGTGCCTGCTTCAGTGGGATGTTTACATGGATTCTGCAGTAAAGCAGAATAAAGGAAAATTAGCAAAGAAATGGAATCCCTGGGTATATGTAGCCCATAGCCAAATCAGAGCTCCTTCATCTCGTGGTCTCGTCGCTCCTCTTCTTTTACAGTGCCCTCAAATGCACCTTGGAGCAGGAAGCCTTGGGAACGTGAGCTCAGCTTGCAGCAGGCTCTCATGTCCTCAGTATTGTCTCAGTACTCACCGTTTTGGGCACACATCTGGAAGCAGTGCCATTAGCTGTGTCCCAGATGTGTTAGCCCAGTAGTCCCCCTACTACATGCTGAATCAGTATTTCCAGTCAAATCCAGGATTGGTTTGTGTTTATTGATTGTTAACTTAAATTGCATGATGTAGGAAAAATATCCTATCTGAGGACGTTTTGAGGATGCTTTATGCATCAGAAATGTGATGGGCTAGACAAGACTAAGGCTATATATTGCATCTAGTCTGGTTTTTGTGGGAGGGAAAGAGGACGGGAGGGAGAGGGGGAGGTTGCTTCCTTAGCCTAGGCTGATCCCACAAGAAATGTTGTCTTTTTACATGCCATCCTTGGTTCATGTTGGGAACTCATCAGCTGTGGTTTTCAATAAAACATGGGTATAACAGCTGGCAAATGTGCAGGTAATGCCTCACTGCCACAAGCCCTCCACCAGGACCTCACTGCCCTCCAGAGATGAGCAGGAGCACAGCAGCAACAGCGTGTCAGCCCTGTGACAGCAAATGGCATCCAGAGCCCAGCAAGGACGAAAGAGGAGAAGGAGGCAGTATATCAGCTCTGGTGGGACCACAATGGAGAGAAAATGTGAGTCCAGAAAGTAATCATGCTTCTAAGGTGGCAGGGAAGTCAGTGTGCCTCCGCCACTTTGCTCCATGCCCACATGAAAGAATAATATGCTTAAAAGTGCTCCACTGGACACCTCGCTACCAGGACGCTTAGAGGAGGGCTGCCACATGATACATGAGCTATTCCCTTCCAAGGTCACTTAAGGAATTCAGTAGTTTGTGCTGTCTGTCACAGGTTCAGGTTGCATTAAGGCAGTGAGGCACTGCATAAGGCAGTGTTGAGCAGAGCGATACAGAGCCCGCATTGTTTACTGCAGTTTTCACACTCTTATCTGAGAGGAAAAGGCCAGCACATGATCTCACCTGGGTTTGTTTTCCAGTCCTGTGCTGTTCGTAAAGGACACTGTATACTTGGTCAGAAATAATGGCTGCCTGTTTCATTAATGAGTTCTTACAGCGATTTCCCTTCAGAGCAATCACCTTGGGTGAAGGAGGTGTGCACTTCCAAAAGCAATTGGCCCTCCCAGTGGGTCATACTGGGGGCACCATTCTCCGCCAGCAGAAAAACCACTCCCTTTTGGGTGTCTCAATTTGGATGCTAATAAAACCAGTGCTGCCAGAGTCATCAGTCACCTGAAGCTATCAGTCAAAATGTCTCCTGGGATTAAAAAGACCTCCTTGGGAAAGATATGTTTCCAGTGTGTAGTACCATACCACATAGGGGGGGAAAAAAAGCTTTGATTGCTCTCCAAATATCTGGTTGTATTACTCAGAAGGTGCCTCTTCAGGGCTGTGCTTTTTGAATTTGTTGCTGCAAAAATCCTCAGGAACTTTGATCCAGGCATCCCAGGACTTTTGACATCCCAGGACTTTAAGGGGCTCTGATTTGGAACTGACCTTCCTGTTTCACTCCAATCTATTTACTCCAATCACTCACCCAATCACTCATATTAGAGAAAAGAGTGACACATATGCATTTAGTCTTACAGCCTTTCAAATTGCTGCTGCAGGTATGTCATGCTCCAATTAGAGCTGGCCATTAAGTGCTCTTGGAGCAATGTCAGAGTGAGAGCAAACAATTTATGGGTGTTTGGGTCAAGTGTAGCAGACTTGAGGGCTAGTGCTGGACTGCAGGGGCTGAGGTGGAAGCAGGCCAGCAGCATCTTCCTCCTGCTCTGAATTCCACCACCATAGATAAGCTCTAATTTGAGGAAGAAAAATGCAGTTTAATTTCCCCCACCTTAGTTATAACTCTAACTTAGCCTAATTCATATTTTAATGAGTTGGATCCTCAGCTGTACTTTATTACTCTTGTCTCTAGTTTGATTCATTGCCTTCTTTTCTAGATTTGGCACTTGCTTGGTTTAACACAAGCTGGGAAGGCTGAGCAAAGCACAGGTGCTTATTGGCTGGTCCTGCTTTCAGCCCATAGCCTGGGGGACTCATCTTGCTTTTGTTCTCCTGTACAAATGTATGGTTGGGTTTACGACTTTGCTCTAATTTAGTTGACTCTGGAAGTGGCTTTGGCTGCAGGTGATGAAGCAAGGGGCCTCTATGACACATCATCTGGATGGGCATGGTCTTATTGTAGACTTGCAGCTCTGCAAGCTGAATATTGAAATGGTCAGTGGAAACCTGCAGTCAGCTCAAACTGAGCACAGAAACCTGAGAGTGCGTGATGTAGTTTGGGAAAAGTTACAGAAATAATAATAATATCTGAGACTAATAGCAACACTGGCACAGGACACACAGGGCTGTAGCTCCAGCTTGGAGGAGGCCCATCTCATTCAAGATGTCACTCTGACATGCAGTGCTAAAAAGTGTTAGAGGAAAAAGGAAGAGTCCTAAAGTTGTCAAAAACAATTCAGTAAATAGTGTTTGGTTGACCACTGCCTTGGCTGACATGCTGGTGTTTCTTCTGGCATCCCTGGAACCTGAAGCATGTGCTCAAGGCCAGCCTCTGCTTCACTTCTGACCACAGCCATTTCTGTCTGCCTTAAGTCGAAATACCTGTAATGCACACTCAGCAGTATAGCCTCTATACAGACATATATACAGAAGTTTCTGCTTTACTTTTCCTTTTGCAGTTCATTATTTGATATGGGGTTTTTTTATCTTTTCCTGTGTTATTTTTCTCCAGTATAGACAGAGGAATTCCCATCTGTTCAGCCTGTCTTCTTCCAGACATTTCCTTGTCTCTAGCTGGTTTTGTTGCTTCTCTCTGGGGCCTTTTTTTTTTTTTTTGGTAGTAGTACTAGGGTAGCCAAAATTGAAGCTAGTTTGTTGTCATCTCATTTCTAAAGTAGTGACTCTGTAAAATACAGTATCATGACACCCAGGAGTTTATACTTATTTTCTTTCTCTCCTCTATCTGGCAGCCCTGCAAACATCAGCTGGCATCCTGGAATGGTGGGATCATACTAATGAATTGAGAATTTGTAAATAACAGTGTACAAGTCTGTAAGAGATGGTGTTAATCTCTGTCTCTCACTCTTTTTGAAATGTTTGCATCAAACCTGAGGCATCATTTTAAAGTAATAATATTTTTGTAAGCTATCAGATGCATGAGCCACCCTGCCCCATAGCAGGTACATTCTGTAACTGCATTTTCAGAGAAGTGCATTGAAAAGTTTCTGTGAGAGCTGGAGAGGCAGGCCTTAGCTGACTGAAAGCCTGTATCTTCCTGAAAACAGTGCTAATAGAAGGTGTCTCTTCAGATGGAAAAAAATTGTCCTCTGGCCTTGTGCTCTTTGATTTCCACTCCCTCCCACGGCATCGCTGTGTGTATCTCCTGAGAAGGCAAATCCCAAGCTCGTGAGTTGCTCTGGAATTTACGGTAATGATGACTCTGAGCATGGGTTTGGGAAGCTTCCAAGGAGAAGACCCATCTTGCAGGTAATTTTACATCCTGAGGTATCTCATTAACAGAATAATCTATTTAGTCTCAGGAAGAAGAAGTGAGATCAAAGGCAGGAGAGGAGTGAGATAACAAAATCAGTTCTAATAAAAGTAATGGATGTCTCAATTTTTAGTTCCCTTAAACAGGAGTATTCGTTGCTCCTCTTTGAATTTTGCAAAACCTTTTGAGAGTTGCACTCATTTTTGTGCTCAGACATCACTGCACATTTTACCTTATGCAGCTGTCTTTTATCATTAGGGAAGAAGTAATAATTCAGGCCTCAAATTTAGCTTTTGTCTAAAAGAAATGGGGTTGATATATGCACTGCCTACACAATAGGATACCATATAATCCCCTCATCTATTTGAAGGGCACAAGTTATTTATGTTAATCCTCAATGTAGATGTATGTGTTTGTAGCTGTTACTTTCTGACAGTAGTTTCATTATGCATCTTCTACTGCAATGGGAAGTGGGTGACACACGGGAAATGTGAACTTGTTTGCTGGATGTGTAAGTTTGCTGCAGGCAAGTGCTTTAGGTTTAAAGCAGTAACTGTGCAGGTCAAGGGTAGCCACAGTACTCAGAGAGACCGGTCTTTTTCATTGTCTGGGTTGACTAAATTGCAAAAGTCAGTACACATCACAAAGTGGCAAAACTAGATTAAATTCTGTAAGTTCTTTAGGAGCTTAAGAAATTAGTAGGAAAAACAATTTTACCTAAAAGAGGTTTAATTTTCACTTTTCCTGTGTCATATTGGCCAAGGTGTTATAAGCCTCAGTGACTGATATTTATGAATCCAGCTTTCAGAACCATGAGGTGAGCTTAAAAACAGTGAGATCTAAAAATTAAATGGGAAGTTTGCTTAATGTGACTTCTGGCCCCTGAATTTTTACTTAGGGCCCCTTTTTAATTCTTGACCACAGATTTTTCTGAATTAAAGCTAAGCTTACTCTTTTTTTAATCCCTTGCTTCCAACAGCTGGAGCTTTAAGAAATACAGTCAATACTGGGAGAGAGCAAATAGGCAGCAGTGCTGTTCAGCTGTCAATACTCAACCAGCAGCACTGCTCCCATCCTAAAGCATCATATTCAGTGTGTAAGTAATAGCCTGAAGGTCCTTCTACTGGTGGAGGGTTCAGTAACTGTGACTTCCAAGGACTCATTGCAAAGGAATAAACCTGTGTGCCTTATACTTTCCTCTAGGACCAAGGCTTACCTTCTCAGAGGAGACTCCCAGAATGTTTGGGACTGTTAGGTGCCCAGTGGCAGGACTAGAGGCAATGGGCACAAACTGAAGCACAGGAGGTTCCCTCTGAACATCAGGAAACACTTTTTCACTATGACAGTGACACAGGTTGCCCAGAGAGGTTTGTAGAGATTCCCTTCCTGAAAATATTCAAAAGCCATTTGGACATGGGTTTGGGCAACCAGGTCTAGGTGACCCTAACTGAGATGATTTCCAGAGATGTCTTCCAACCCCAACCAGTCTGTGGTTCTCTGATAAAACAAGGTCAATATTGTCCCATTAGAAATGGGAACATCCCATCTGCATTGACAACCATATCAAGTTTCATAATAGAAATTAGAAGACATTCCTTGCTGTATTTTGCTTATGCGTTGTAGCCTGCTTGTATCTCATGTTTAGGCAGCAGCTGATCATAATTATTTAGTTGAGTGTTTCTCCAGGGAAAATTAATGAAACAGAGATCTTATTTCTGTGCCCTGGAGAGGCAGGAGAGCAGTGATCTTCCTTGAGGCAAACAGGATTGGCCTCAGCACATAACCCACTTTTTTGAGGACTGTAATTTTTCAGAGAGACTGAATTATTTAATCAGCGGTGACCTAATAACTTGTATGTGGCAGGTGCAACAAAGCTCAGTGAACTAATGAAGTATGGATGGCCCTGGCTCAAGAGTAGGGGGATGAATCGGGAAGCTAATATGGGATGAGCCAGCCAAAGAGATTATATTCTTGCACAGGCAATACGGAGAGCTCCACAAAGCTGTCTGAAATCCTGCCTTCCTAGAAATCCACTCCTTTAAGCTTGTGGACTGGATTCTTTGGCCCCTGAAGAGAGACAGGATGCCTTTCCCCTTATCTGTAACCAGCTGACAAGGAAATAGAGACCTGGACTTTATTCAGCATTAGCATGAAGACAACTGGAAAACCTAAACTGATGGGACAGACAGGGGGCAGGTGCTGAGCATTGCCAGCCAGTGTCCTGCATAGTGCATGGCAGCAGGAGCCCCTGACAGGAAGCTGCTAGTAAATGTAGGTATTAATGGGGTGGGTTACAGTTACATTCATAAAATATTATCCTGAGGAAATAATCTGTCTAATTCTGAGAGGAAAAAGTGCTTGAGGCTGTCTTTGCTGTCATGGTGTTTGATCATTTGCCACTGACGCTGCAGACAAGAGTCTGGCTCCCAGATGCCTGCATCCAGAAAGGGAAGATTGTCCAGGCACTAGGGCATGAGCCATGGACATCTGGATTCAGGTCCTTTTCTGTGGTCTGGGGAAGCCATCAGAGGTGGAGTTAACCTTTCTTGATTCCACCTGGTTAGGAATTAAAGCTCTGGTGTCATCTAGTTGCCTGGGCTCCCTGTGCACTAAGAGGGAGAGAAGAGCACTTGTGGAGAGCAGCTCCCACCGTGCCACCTTGCTGGTGAGCACAGAAGGGCTGCCAGCACCTCACCTTGGCCCATCTCTCTTGTGTCTTAAACCACCTTGCAGCAGCACTGCTCTCCTGCCTTCCCAGCCCTGCAGCTGCTCCTTCCCACCCTGGCAATGCCCTGTGAGCCCTGCTGCCACCCCGACGGGGGAGAAAAACAAGCTAACACCAACCTGGCAAAAAAACATGTTGTCTTACCCCAAACTAATTCCTTCCTTTGGCTTGCTGTGAGGCCATTCGTGCAGCAGGCCTGATGAAAGGATCAGCAACCAAGCTGAGGAGCCCCTGCCATCCCCATGTCTACATTCAAAAGCCAAATACCTTCTTCTGCAAACAAGGCCATTATCTGTGATGGGCTCCTGGAAAAGAATTAAGGCTATTTGACCAGGTAAGGGCAGGGCCAAATCCTTATCCAGCACTGCAGAGATTCACAGCAGCATGCTTTGGAGGAGCCCTTCCTCTTGGCATTTGTGCAGAGGCAGGGTACCACAGCATGGAGTCACGTCAGTGCAGCACCGTGACTCATCGGCTCAGCTGGGCCGTGTGCGCTCTTAATCCATCCCAGCCTGTTTCTCACATCAAGTTGCTTTGAAAGTTTGAGAAAGTTTGCTTTACTCTTGATTCCTCATTTTTGCACAGCTCGCTCCATCTGGGCCTGAAAGTCAAAGCACTGAAATGTTGCAATAACAGCTGTGCTTGCAAGCCTCCAATCCCAGCTGATAATTAAATGCAGAATATCTCAAGAAAAACTCATATCTAGAGAAGACAAGCCCAGCTGTTTAAAAAAAGCCCAAAACAACTGAAATAAACATCTGAATCTGCAGGTGCCTGTGCAAATTAAAGCTGCTCTCCCCTTCTCAGGTTAAAGATTTAGCTGAGGTCATGAAGGACCTCATCTATTGTTTAAAGCTGCTGGTGCATAAACTCGTAGTTGTGTTAAGCAGCTATTGGCAGGGACACAAAGTGTCCACAGCCAAAGCCATCACTCCCAACATCTATCGTTTGAAAAGATGGATTCTCTGCAGGCACTGCCTGAGCTTGTTAGCTCACCCTGTATCCTCCCAGCCTGCCAGCCAGTGCAGGGGCATGGATCAGGGTTTGCAGGCCCACAGCTAGAGGGAGAGGTTATTAACTCAAGGCTGGCTGAGAGTTGGGCTTCACCTAGAGCCAGCTGGCCGCAGCCAAGGTAGGATTGACGGTGCCTGCATGTTAGTGGTAAGAAAAGACCCACTTGATAATAGATTATCTCTATCATGTGTCTCTCTGGCTTGTATGGGGAGCTGAGCAAAATGTGGGCAGATCAGAGCAGCTGACCTGAACAAATGTTTATTTTTCCTCTGTTCATCTGGGGCTTGATCTGGGTTTAATTTGCTCAGAGACTGCAGTACAGTGGGCAATACCTGCACACCCCGAGACTGGGCTGGCATGGTGCAGTCCTCCCACTGGTGTATCCCAGTGGGATACATAAGCAGCACTTGCCTTGAGTGGGTACATCTTGTCTGAAAAATATCTGTGTCTTATCTCTGATTTCCATCATCTGTCTGGGGACAGCTCTAAAAGCTGGAAGTGGCCTGGGACTCCTCTGCTGGAAGAGCACCTAGTTTTCTCAATGGTGACATTTCAGTGTTTCAGCTGAAAAGCAGCAGCTGGGGTGTGAACAGTGTGAGCAGTCTGGGGTCCAGGTGAGAGACTGGGCTACTGGGGGCACCCAGCACCCCCAGGACAGCTCTCCAGGCAGCACCTGCCAGGCTGGAGGGTATCCAGTGCCCACAGGGTGGGTCCAGGCAGAGTTGCCATGTGGAAGTGCTCCAGCTTCTCATGTATTTGCAGTAAAGACACCAGAGCATTTTCAACAAAAGGTCTTTCTGTTCCTTCAGTCTATAAAATATTGTTCTGTTAATTTTTGGACAATATTTATTCCTTCAGGCTTATATGGGTGGGAAGAGGATGATTTGGTGGGAAGAATGGCCGGTGCTTGTTCCCAGGGGCAGGAAGGGCATTTTGAAGGACGTGCTGCACATCAGCGCTTCTGTGGAAGGTACACACACTTGAACTCTTGGAGTAGTGCGCTTCATAAATCAAGGAAAAGCTTTCCTGAAAATAGAAAGTTGGAGCAAACAGGGGAGGTGATGGGTAAACACTTGTGTAGCTCATGGCTGCGTCATGCCTAAACAGAATTAACTGTTTACCTCAGCATTAAAATGCTGTGCAGGAATTAAAATGAGACATATCTAGCTTTTGTAGTTGTGAAATAAATTTTGAAAACTGTGGATCAAGTTTAAACTGCCATTGGGTTTGCTTCCCAGGTCTACAGGAGTCTTGAAACCGCAGTTTTGAGAGAGGCAATTAACTCCTTAACCTCAAGATGTGCATTGACATGCAGCGTTGTTAAGGGTTCCCTCACTAATCACTTCTGTGGTTTTTAATCAGCTGACACACACATTCCTCGACTCCAGACAGCTCCTCAGACAGCCAAAAGTAACGACCCTTCTCTAAAGCAACCTCTGCAACATGTCCTTAATACTTTCCATATTGTACATATTTTCTTAATATACAAAGCTGTGGTATACTGAGTTTGTGGGGGCAGCATAAAATTAGTATAAAAACAAATAACACTGAATCAACCATGCTTATTTTAAAAGCCCTTCTTTTTTTTTTTCCCCTTTTTTTTTTTTCACTTCAGTGAGCTAGCTGACAAATTCCCCAGCTCTTACAATTGATCTTTGCAGAACTTAGGGGATTTGTTGGAAAATTTAGTTTGAGCTTACAAACCTCTTGAGACAGAGGGCTAAATTCCCTTTCAATGGTGAACTCTAGATGACAGGAGACTTCAGCAGGAACCTCAATCAGACTATTATCACCTCCACTAACTTCCCCTTTTCAGTGAGGGTCCAGGGGGTCAGGTGTCTCCTGACCTAAAACAGTTCCACCAATGCTGAGCTTCCGGGTGTCCTGGCTCCCATAGGGAAAGGTGGTCCATGGGTTGCCACTGCTGTTCCAGTTGCCTCCCCAGGAAAAGGTTGCTCAAATGAGGCTTTTGCTGCAGCTGGTAAATGCTGCCATTAACCACCACTGCAAGGTCTGGGTCCTGGGACTGGAGAATGATTGGCATTTCTCAAGGTAAACACGGGGATTTAGTTGAGAAGTAGCTGCTGCCACAAATGTTAGCCTGGCTTTCAGCACCGATAGCATGATTGGTGCATAATGTCAGCTGAAGATAAGAGGCCAAAACTCTCCAGGGAAAAAAAAAAGAGGCCAAATGAACATGAATGAGAAATACACTGCATGCTGGTTAATCCTCCTTGATTTAGTACTGACTGGAGGACCAGGAAAGCTCCATTTTGTTTCCACATTTAAATAAAAGACAACTGATGCAGTTTCTTCCAATATATGCAAATCATGACTAATTTAAAACATTAAAAAATCCTCAGTAGATAAAACTAGTTATAATTTCAAAATAAGATTTTCTAAACGTAGATATATTTGGTCATTCCCAGAGTGGCCTGTAACTTTAGCTCTTTACATTTTGCCTTTTCACTATGAGGTGCCTTAAAGGGACTTGAATGTGAGCGGCTTTGAAAATTGAAGGCTTTTGGTTTGTCTGCATGACAAATATGGAGGGTGAAGTCAGGGCTTCATGATCTTCATCAAGCTCACAGCGATTTATTTTCCCTCAGCCTGTCATCACATCCCTATCTTGCCCCACCATCTGCCCCCAGCCCCTTGTTGCTTTTGATTTGGATATCTCTGAAGGTCACTAGAGATTTTAAGAAGCTCTTTTTTACCCATCATGCTTATTGAAAGGATGCTCAAGTTTTGTTTTCCTCTCATTCCTGATGCTCTTCTCTGATATTATTTTCAATTTTCCTCAGCTTGCACAATTAAATGGGGCACTGCCACCTTCCAGTTCACCTGCATATTTCCTGCTGATCCTGATGAACTGTCAGTAGTTACCTGTGTGGGTTGTGTGTACACTGGGCAGGGTTTGCTGACTCAAGGCATTCCATACTTTTTCCTTATTAGAGTAATAAATCCAAAGGGAGATTTCACTTTTTGGACTAGAACTCATTTTAACTGAAAACATAGGTAGCCTTGAAGCCTATGAATAGCACATGCTCAAAAAAACAGGGAAGGGAAGGTTTGGGAAGGTTCGGGAAGGGAAGGTTCGGGAAGGGAAGGGAAGGTTCTGGAAGGTTTGGGAAGGTTTGGGAAGGGAAGGTTCGGGAAGGGAAGGTTAGGGAAGGGAAGGTTCGGGAAGGTTTGGGAAGGTTTGGGAAGGTTTGGGAAGGTTTGGGAAGGGAAGGTT